>CM053623.1:315650323-315685557 GCA_028646595.1 Phalanger gymnotis | reverse complement strand
GAACCCCCTACCCGGACTGGGCTTAAATCTTCAGCAGGCTCTTCACTCCTGCTCTGAACCACCACTTAATTCCTCCCACCAGGTGGGCCTGGGGCCAGAAGCAACTGCAGCCCTAGTTCTAAAGCTGCCCTACCTCCGCTGCCCCAGGGGCGGTGGCCGAACCGCAAATTCAGTCCCACAGCTTTTCCCACTAACCTTCTCTATTGTCTTTGCTTTTTGTGGGTTGTGAGGTCTGGTAGATGCCACAGCTCACTAATTCAGGATGCTAGGGCACTCTCCGCTCCACTCCTGGTCTAGTCGGTCCACGGTCTGCGGTTAATGTGCACACTGGGCTCTGCTTGGCTCAGCTCTGCTCCCCTCAGCTGGGGGCTGGAAGCTCCGTGCGGGACAGACCTTACCCAGAGACCATCCAGGCTGTCCTAGGCTGGAGCCCTGCTTCCCTCTGCCACTTTGTGGGTTCTGCAGCTCTAGAATTGGTTCAGAGCCATTTTTTGTAGGTTTTTGGAGGGACTAGGTGGGGAGCTCACACCAGTCACTGCTTTCCAGCTGCCATCTTGGCTCCGCCCCTTCTTCACCAATTTCTTAAGTCTAGACAGTCAGCAAAACTATAAAATGAACCCTAACTTATAATGTTTGCCAATTTCCAATATGTGAAAGCTTGGATTAAAAATTTAACAATTCAGTCTCAAGAGCCAGTATGAATTAGCTCTAGCATCTGTATTGTATATACAAAAGAGATAGCTTCTTGGTAGAAAAAAAAAACTTTAAAAGGACATTTTACTCTACTTAATAAAAGGGTTTTGTGATTTAGAAAAGTAGAGTCACATTCTCAAAAGCTGTGATTATCAAGATGTAGTCTGATGTAGAATTTAGTTTGCAAATGCCTATGTATTCCCTTCTCATGCCTTCATCAAGGATGTCACGATTGTTCTCCATAAGATTTAGCTAACCAGTTTATATTCTTATTTGGTGTTGTTTTTGGTTGCCATCTCGATAAATGGGAAGGAGATCAAGTGTTTGATGACTAAGGCAATGAGTTCATTCTTTTGTTTTCACTATTATAAAAATGATTTATCCTAGTAAAAGTTTCATTAAGAAAAAGTGATAGGTAGAGTCGATGTCTGTTCCTTTGTCTATTTCTCATTTTTTGCCATCAATTTGTTTCAAGAATTAGGCCAGTTTGGATTTGCCTCAGTGATGAGTCATTTTTTCCCATTTGTATCTTTTCTTCTACTTTGATCATTGGTTTTTGTCTTTGCTATAATAAGTAGGTGATCTGACTGTACATAGGCAGCTGCTTCTGCAATTCTTCTCACATCAATAACCAGTCATTTCCTTGCTGCTGAAATATGAACAATTTTGTTTTTGTGATATTATTTGATGTTTGTCATATCTAGTATCTCCCAATTGTCATTTGAAGAAAATATACATGAAAAAACTTCAGGGTTCTTTTCAATGTAAAGAACAGCCACAACTTCAGGAAACTGAAAATGAAATATTCTTGCCACTTGTTAGCAGAAAGGTAATGTTTAAGAGATCAAGAAAGAAACATAGACTTATAGATAGAAGTAAGGGATCTGTTTGTTTTGCTTGGCTATATTTTATTGATAGGGAGCTAGTTAACACAGTGGATAGAATACTGGGCCTGGAGACAGGAAGACCTGAGGTCAAATCCAACCTCCAACACTTACTAGCTGTGAGACCCTGATCAAATCACTTAACACTGTTTGCCTCAGTTTCCTCCTCTATAAAATGAACTGGAGAAGAAAATAGCAAACCATCCCAGTATCTTTGTTAAGGATTATGAAGAGTTAGACATAGGCCAAGATGGAGGCTGGAAAGCAGGGACTTGCTTAAGCTCTCCCCCAGGTCCCTCCAAACACCTGTAAAAAATGGCTCTGAACAAATTCTAGAGCTGCAGAACCCATGAAATAACAGAGGGAAGCAGGGCTCCAGCCAAGGAAAGCCTGGATGGTTGCTGGGAAGGGTCTATCGCATAGAGCTGGGAGCGGAGGGGAGCAGAGCCCAGCATGGGCTGCACCAGGACCGACCAGACGGGAGCCAGGTGGAACAGGCAGTGGGGCCCTGAATCATTGAGCTGTGGCAGTTACCAGACTTCTCAACCCACAAACACCAAAGACAACAGAGAAGGTTAGTGGGGAAGACTGCTGGAACAGAGTGAAAGGAGTGCACTGTCAGCCACAGCCCCAGGGGCATGAAAGTGGTGCAGCTCTGGGGCTGCTTCCATCCCCAGGCCCACATGATGGGAGGAATTAAGTGGTGGATCAGAGCAGGAGTGCAGGGCCTGCTTGGATCTGGGTTGCAGTCCAGGCTGGCAGTTCTTGGGGGAAGAGTAGCACTGGTGTGGCAGAGCTTGCTGTGTAGAAGTAGCTCTGGAAACAGCAGCACAGTCCCTAAAGCTTGGGACAAAGTACTCTTTACCCTACAAGCAGTCATACCTTGACAAAAAGCTCAAGGGTCAAGTAGTTGGCTGGGAACATGAACAGGCAATGAAAACATTCTCAGATTCAGACTCAGACTTTGGGATCTTTCTTTGGTGACAAAGAAGTGACAAAACATACAGCCAGAAGCCAGAAGAAATCAACAAAGTCAAAGAGCTCACACCAAAAGCCTCAAAGAAAAATATGAATTGGTCTCAGGCCATGGAAGACCTCAAAAAGGCTTTGGAAATGCAAGTCAGAGAAGTAGAGGAAAAATTGGGAAGAGAAATCAGAGTGATGCAAGAAAACCATGAAAAACAAGTCAATGACTTGCTAAAGGAGACCCAAAAAATACTGAAGAAAATAACACATTAAAAAATAGACTAACTCAACTGGGGAAAGAGCTCCAAAAAGCCAATGAGGAGAAGAATGCCTTGAAAGGCAGAATTAGCCAAATGGAAAAGGAGGTCCAAAAGACCACTGAAGAAAATACTACCTTAAAAATTAGATTGGAGCAAATGGAAGCTAGTGACTTGAAGAGAAATCGAGATATTATAAAACAGAACCAAAGGAATGAAAAAGGGAAGACAATGTGAAATACCTCATTGGAAAAACCACTGACCTGGAAAATAAATCCAGGAGAGATAATTTAAAAATTATTGGACTACCTGAAAGCCATGATCAAAAAAGAGCTTAGACATCGTCTTTCAAGATATTATCAAGGAGAATTGCCCTGATATTCTAGAACCAGAGGGTAAAATAGAAATTGAAAGAATCCACCAATAGCCTCTTGACAAAGATCCCAAAAAGAAAACTCCTAGGAATGTTTTCACCAAATTCCAGAATTCCTGGGTCAAGGAGGAAATACTGCAAGCAGCCAGAAAGAAACAATTTGAGTACTGTGGAAACACGATCAGGATAACACAAGATCTAGCAGTTTCCATATTAAGGGATCAAAGGGCTTGGAATATAATATTCCAGAGGTCAAAGGAGTTAGGATTAAAACCAAGAATCTCCTACTCAGCAAAACTGAGTATGTTGCACCAAGGCAAAATATGGATTTTCAATAAAATAGAGGACTTTCAAGCTTTCTCAGTGAAAAGACCAGAGCTGAATAGAAAATTTGACTTTCAAACACAAGAATCAAAAGAAGCATGTAAATGTAAAGAAGAAAGAGAAATCATAAGGGACTTACTAAAGTCGAACTGTTTTATTTACATTCCTACATGGAAAGATGATGTGTATGATTCATGAGACCTTTCAGTATTAGGGTAGGTTCAAGGGAATATACATATACATATACGTATAAAGAGGGCACAGTATGAGTTGAATATGAATGGATGATATCTAAAAAAATAACATAAAATTAAGAGATGAGAGAGGAATATATTGAAAAAGGGAGAAAGGGAGAGATAGAATGGGGTAAATTATCTACCATAAAAGTGGCAAGAAAAAGCAGTTCATTGTAAGGGAAGAAGGAGCAGGTGAGGGGGAATGAGTGAATCTTGCTCTCACCAGATTTGACTTGAGGAGGGAATAACATACGCACTCAATTGGGTATCTTACCCCATATGAAAGTAGGGGGAAGGGGATAAAAAAGGGAGACAATAGAAGGGAGGGCAGATGGGGGAAGAAGTAATCAAAAGCAAACACTTTTGAGAAGGGACAGGGTCAAGGGAGAAAATAGAATAAAGGGGGACAGGATAGGAGAGAGGGAAATATAGTCAGTCTTTCACAACATGACTATTTATGGGAGTGTTTTGCATAATGATACATGTGTGGCCTATGTTGAATTGCTTGCCTTCTTAGGGAGAGTGGGTGGAGAAAAATAAAAAAAATAAAGATTGAGACATAAATAAAATGAGTGTATAACAAAAATCTTTATTGATTATAAGGTAGGGCTTCTATTTTGGAGGACTAAGTTGCTATGTAATGAAAATGATGAACAAAAAAGAAGAAAAGAAAAAAAGTGCAAAACATTTTGTAAAAGTCACAGAAAAGATCAGAAGGAAGATTAGAAAAAATCACAGATAAGCAGAAGCTGAGAGATATCTTCTCCAGTCTTTTTTTTAATATTTTTTTTGTTCTGTTTTTGGAGGGGGAAGGCAGGGCAATTGGGGTTAAGTGACTTGCCCAAGGTCACACAGCTAGTAAGTGTGTCAAGTGTCTGAGGCTGGATTTGAACTCAGGTCCTCCTGACTCCAGGGCCAGTGCTCTACTCACTGCACCACCTAACTGCCCCTCTTTTCCAGTCTTGAAAGAGGAATATGAGGCTAGAATTACACCTATCTGCTCCTCAAATATTTCTAGTCTAGGAGTATGAACCTGGGTCTAGAACAGAAGCCATTTCCTTGATTGCTCTCAAAAAGGAAAGTAGTCCTTATTTACACTAACTAACTTGGCTTCCTCCCAATAAATTCTGGTTGCACAAAAGATCATCCTAAATATATAGTAAACCTCTCTATAAATAAAACCAGTAAACAAATCACAGAAGTTATACTAATTAGAATAAGCTAAAGAATATACAGTAGGGTAGCTAGGTAATACAGTAGATAGAGCACCAGACCTAAGTTATGAAGACTCATCTTCATGAGTTCAAATTTGGCCTCAGACACTAGCTGTGTGACCCTGGACAAGTCACTTAACCCTGTTTGCTTCAGTTTTCTCATCTGCAAAATGAGCTGAAGAAGGGAATAGCAAATCATTCCAGTATGTTTGTCAAGAAAACCTCAAATGGGGTCATGAAGAATTGAATGTGACTTTAAAATGACTGAAAAACAAAAAGAATATATAAAAGTAAATAATCTCCTCGTCTAGGAGTAAGATAAGATACTGGGTCAAACCAGGATTGAAAACGATTTCACATCTCATGGAGAAAGTGTCTTCTTTTAAATTAGTATGTTAGATTGTGGAAGTCAAGGGACATGGATGAAGGTGCAGGGGTGGAGAAGGTGCAGCTTCCTCTACATGTCTACAGCTCAAGGCTCATTTCTGCCACTCAGGGCTCATGTCTGCCATTCAAAAGCCCATCCCTTATATCTCTCTCTCTCAACCTATCTCTCTTGAGCTACTTTCCTGAAGTGTGTTTCCAGCCAACTAATTTTCTTTAGCCACTCAAACAGCATCCTAGTTCATCCAATCAGGAGTCACAAACCTTTACATGCACAAAGAATGTGTGTGTGTTGGATTTGAACTCAGGTCTTCTTGTCTCCAGGCCCAGTATTCTATCCATTGTGCTAACTAGCTCCCTATCCATAAGTATAGCTAAGCAAAACAAACTGACCATATATATAATATATATATATATGTATGCATGTGTGTGTATTCATATTATATATGTGCATGTATTATATTTACACAGAAGTTTAGTTATATACTATCTTGTTCTTTGTTTATTAAAATTTTCATGTTTTATGTGTATAATAAAGAAGAAAAATATAAGTATTCACTAATATATAGGCATGACTCTTCTGTATAATCAATAGGCCTTTTGCTTCCCCTGTTTATTACAACTGAGCCATGTTTTCCAACATATTTTCACCATCCTATAGTATTGAAGCCACCATTTATTAAAGTAAATGTTGACTTAATATGGAAAAATTTCTTGAGTTTTTTACAGTTTCTTTACCTGTTCAATCTCTAAAATATATGTTGGTACAACTACAGTTGTATTCACGGTCATCAATCCAGAAGACTCATCTTCCTGAGTTCAAATCTGGCCTCCGGCCCTGGGCGATTCACTTAACCCTGTTTGCCTCAGTTCCTCATCTGTAAAATGAACTGGAGAAGGGATTGGCAAACTGCTCCAGCGTGGTCATAAAGAGTTGGCCATGACTGAAACAACCGAACAATGACAACAGGTACACTAAAAGCACTACAGAAAGAGACAGCCAAGGTTCCCATGAAATGCCATTTCTTTGCATGGAATAAAATCACTTTGACCAACACTTTTATCAGCTTCCCCAAAGACAGCCAAGAAGCCAGTTTTCCATTTAGCAATAACTTCTTTTTGTCTTCCAGTTTCCTTCAGAGTGAGAATGTCAAGATGAAAATAAATCATTCAGTTACTTCCATAGTATGGTCCATTCCTTGGTCACTGGACAAGGTATCACACCCAGAGTGCCATCAATTATATTGGTGTTTAGAGATATCTAAAAACTACACGATTCTGAGCTTCCTCTGTCACCTTTTCTACTTACTTAGCCACCATCGTATCACTGGAGGAGCTGCGGAGATAAGGATCACACAGGAATGAAGACCATTTTATATTTTCCATTGTTCCCTGGGTTGTCATGGCAGTTCACCACCACTGTAGAATCAGCTTGTTGATGATGGACATCTTCCTATTTCACCCGTCTGGTCCATTGCAGGGACTATACTAGGATCTTTTCCAGAATTAGCTGACTTTCCAGATTTTTCATTCTGCAAAGCATTGCCTTTGAGGACTAGGGTCACAGTCAGACCAAGAGGAATTATCTAAGTTCTAACTTTGTGAAGACTGCTTTGTAATATTATACAATAAGTATCCAAAGGGAAAGGAAAATAAGGGAAGTAAGGAAAGGGAAGAGGAGTATGGAGTAAAAGAGGAGTATGGGAGGGAGTAAGGGAAGGAAGGGGGAGGGGGAAACACAAATTAGAATAAACTAAAAAATGTATAGCTTATAAAAAGAGAAAAAATCCTTTGTAGCAAGGTAGTTGGGGTGAAGTTAGTTTCAGAGACAGGTAATATTCAAGCCGAACGTTGGAGGATGGATGACATTTCAAAATGTGAAGATAGAAAGAGTGCATATTTCAGTCAATGGGAATGATCTGAATGAATCCATTGATCAATAAATAAACATATATTAAGTACTTCACTATGTGACAGGCATTGTGTTAAATATTGACGATACAAAAAGAGGCAAAAGACATTCTCTGCCCTCAAGAAACTTATGGGAAAAACATGCAAACAAATATATACAAAGCAAGCTAGGTACAGGATGAAAAAGAATTAATTAAAAGAGTAAAAGCACTGGATTGAAGAGGGGTTAAGGAAGGCTTCCTGAAGAAGGCTGCACAGAGGTGGAAAAGTACTGGGTGTGTACAAGAGATGGTGACTCCTTTACATATGTAGTAAGCAGTTAGTCCAGACCCCTTGGACATCAAATCTCAGATCCTGACCTCTATTTTTCATCCCTCACCCCAAATAAAGTTACTCTTGCAAGTTCTCATAAATTTCAATGGACGATAGAGCCTGACAAATGCTTTGTGTAGCATGGGAAACAGGTTGATGAAAGATTTGTTAGTTCACTTTAGAGCAAGAACAAAGAATAACTGATGGACAGTTCAGTCACTCCCTTGATGTTCTTGTGACATCAAGAGAAGATGCTGAAGGTTCCCAGCATTTTGAGTGCCCCCTCTCTGGCTCACTGATGGGGAGGCATGAACAAGAATATCACAAGACAGAAGCAGGCAACTTGCAATCTGTTTTTGGAGGAAATATGCACTCTGATGAAATCCCAAAGCCTTTTAGTGTTGGGATATTAAGTATTTCCTCCACCTAACTAAATCATAATCATTTACCCCAAAATTTAGTTGCCTGAAGGCCCAAATCTGTGAATTTATCTAGTCTGTTAGTCTATAGCAGGGTTAGCATAAAATATCCTTTCAGCCTATAACCTGTTAATAGCCTTGGAAAACACAAGGTTCCTTCCTCTAAGAGACAAGGTATCACAATTGGATTCATGTAGGGGTTATTGTGATCAGTCTATGCAAACAACTTGGTATAGATATGTGGAATCTTTAAAGCAACCCCTCATTTCTGTTGCAGTTGTGGCATCACAGGGGGGAATTTATTACTCACACAATGATCAGAGCACTTGAAGGTCAAAGAATGTAAATCAGAGTCCTTAGGTGGTCTCAAATTGGGGCACTGCTGAGACTCATTCCACCCCACCTAATTGTGATGAGAGAGGAAAACAGCTGGATGACAGCGGATAAAAAGAGCACTAAGGATACATGGCTCATAGAGATAAGCAACTGGTCCCTGGTTGAGTTCAGGCAGCAAGTTTGGAAGGACATTTCAAATCTAGGCAGACACAAACTTTCTGTGATTATAATCCTGAAGTTACACCTCAAAAAGCACACATTGCCTGAGTGCTTCTGGGTAGAGTTGTTCAAACTCAGTTTCTCCTGCTCAGGCTTAAGTCTTGAAAGATCCTCTTGGTGACAATGATTCCCTCTTTCTAGGGGGTCAAATAGATTAGAAAGACTACATAAGGACAGAATAATAGCTTCTAACCTTCCACTGTTGATGAAAAGCACAGACATTATGAAGACAGATAAAAGATAAGTATTTATTTAGTGCTTACTATGTGATAAGCAATAACTGGGAATACAAATACAAACAAAATAAAAACAGTCACTACAGTCAAGGAGGTTACATTCTAATTGGGGTGCGGGGGGTACATATAAAAGAGAGCTGCAAAGGGAAGGGGTACCCATATGTGAGTAAGGTGGCAAAGTACACCAGGTAGTCATGGAGTTTGACATGAAGACGGTTGGCTCACTTTCAGGGTACTTGGTCAAATGGAGATTCTGAGGAGAAGCTCACCAATTAAAGGAGAAAGTCATAGGGGATTAAATACCTGAGGTAAGATGCAGAAGTCATTACTGAGGACAACTCATCATCCATCAAGGAAAGAGATGAGAATATGTTAAATGTTCTATATAATTCCTTGAAATGAGAGATTGAGCTAGGTGTGTGATTTTTTAATAAGGATTATGGCTTTAGATTAAAATTTGATACTACAAGCTATGCCCAAAGACTTCTAGAATTTATGACTGTAAAAAAAAATCTCCTTTGGTTTCTGTACATTATTTCATTTTACTGTTGGAAAGTAATGAAATAAATAAACATTGGATTTAAACTTTAAAAAAAAAAGATGGAGAAGTCATTCAGGGACTCATGGGTTGGGCTAGATTTGAAACTCAGAGTGAGTATATTATCAAGGTAATCCAGACAAAAATACTGACTAATATGGAAAGGAAAAAAAAAACTATTCAGGGACCTAAAATTATTCAGATTTTTCAATCTGATTCCTCTTGTTAACTCACAAGTCTTCTTTTTCAGATTTTGTTATTTATTTCCATTTTGCTTACTATAGTAGTAGGCCTCCTATAGGTGAGGCCAGATGATAAGTTTTTTTGGATCTATTTGAGTAGAATCATTGGATTGTTTTCTCTCTTTGGTTAGATTTTATGTAGAGATTCTATAAATTTATATCATTCAGGAAATATAAGATAGAAAAGGTAGATGTAGTAAGGGAAATGTTAACAGATAGAGGGCTCAAATGTTATACTGATATTCATGAAATGTTTAAAGAAAGCTACTAGCATATTGAGTAGATCTATTATAGAGAATTTATGAGAATATAGATGAATCACACAAGATAAAGAATGGATGCGGGATGAACTACACCATTAGAGGAAGTATGTACATCCAAAAAATTATGGATCCATTAAAGAATGGACTTAAATAAGGAAACCTGGGTTCAAATAATACCTCTACCAAATATCAGCATGCAATTACAGGCAAGTAATTTAACCACTCTGGGCTTTGGTTCCCTCATCTGTAAAATGTCAATAAGAGTCTCTAGGATTTACCTCCCACGATTATGGTGAAACTCAAATTCAATAACATATACAAAATGTTTCACAAACCTTAAAGCCCTGCATGAATGCTATTTCCTGTTATTATTCCTTTAAGTGTGCCATATATATGTGTGTGTGTATATACATACATACATATATACATATATACACACACAGATACACCCACACACATATATTATATATATACGTATATACATATATATACATATATACATATATATGCACATATGTGTGTGTGTATATATATATATATATATATATATATATATATATATATATATATATATATATATATATACGCTGAATGTATTAGTAACATAGTATAGTCACAAGGAAAGATAGAGTCAGGAGACCCAGGCTGGAACTCCAAACCACTTAAGGACTCTGATTTACATTCTTTGACCTTCAAGCACTTTGATCATTGTGTGAGCAATAAATTCCCCCCTGTGATGCCACCACTGTAACAAAAATGGGGGGTTACTTTAAACATTCCACATATCTATACCAAACTGTTTGCATAGACTGATCACAATAACCCCTACAAGAGTCCAATTGTGATACCTTGTCTCTTAGAGGAAGGAATTTTCTTGCTGTGTGACCTCTGGAAAATTCCTTCACCTACCTGAGCCTCAGTTTCTTCCTCTGCAAAACGACAGTGCTAGCTGTACCAGATGTACTCAAGTACTTTTTAGTTCTAAATCCTACATAGATAGATAGATAGATAGATAGATAGATAGATAGATAGATAGATAGATAGACAGATAGATGGATAGATACAGATTTAGACATAGATTCAGATGAAGATATGTTTTCCTTAACTGGACCAATTCTGCACGTCAAACTAGTTTTAATTGTTTTGTAACTTTGCAAAGAATATTTGGGGGAGGAAAAAGGGGAAAATGATTTAACTCATGCTAATTTAATTGTACCAGAAAAATTTAGATATAAAACCTATTTCTATATTTACTTATTAAGTTCAGTCTCTTTTGTCACTCTTCTGGCAATGTGAGGAAATTTAAAGCTGTACATCCTCTTCAAGAGAAGATTTCCTTTTATTTCTTCTTTGACCACTGTAGGAAAGGTACATGCCAAGCCTTTATGAAACATCAGTAACTAATTCCATGTTTCAGAAACAAAGATTAATGTTTTATTAAATACATGGTCAATGTTTTCTCCTCTCATGTTTTAAATGAAAAGGAGAAGGAATTTGATTACCCTCTCTCCTCTACTAGCCAATTCAGCTAATGTAGTCACAGGATATAATCATAAATGACAAAGTGTTAATGTGTAAAAAAGTTAAAAACCTAATAAGATCTTTATGAAAAGTAAACATCTTTCTCTGATGCAATTAAAGACAGTCTTTACTTTTCTTTTTGTATTGGATGAAGGTATTCAAATATCTAAGTCTGGAAGTAGTCGACAACTTTGAAAATTCAGGAAAGTCCAGGAAATTCTGGAGTAGCTAAAGGTCACATGAAAACTTAATTTCTGGGAGGGAATCTCTCTTAGGATGGGGGAGGAAGGATATTTTCTTTCCTTCCCAAAGTCTATGGCATTTAGCAAAGGAGCTTTTTATCCCAAAACACCTCATCCATTAAATATACATATTCTTGTGACTTACTCAGACACATAGAAGCAATCGCTTAAAGTCAGTAGTTTCAAGGAGATTGACCAGTGGCAGCAAAGAAGAGACCAGCTGTGGGTTTAAAAGAAAGAAGCCTGGCAATCAAGGGTTCTGTTGTAGAAAGGACTACACAATGAGAGAAAGGACATCAAGAACCTATAGTTTTTGAGCTGTGAATTGCCTTGGCAAAATATGTTCCCTACATTTTCATTACTTTGTACTCTAAATATGTGCCGACTTTCCCCATAGATGCATATGCCTAAGATGATGCTCCAAGTTTACGTGGGGAAGGGATAATTTTTGGCTATTGTTTTTGTTTTCTGTTTTACCATGCCATCTTGTTAAGATTTATTAGATGCCTTTGCTGAGTGCTAACTGTATCTATTGGTGGACTATTAAATAGGAACCACAAGAATGAGGGCTCATGAGATATGACTGAATATCTACCCCACCCCACACCCACTACACATACAAGCTGAGGAAAAAACTTACCAGTTCAAGTGTCATGTTGGTGAAGTAGTCCATATAGGATCACTATACGTGCTTAATTATGAATATCTAGCTTTTAAAATTTATTTTTATTTCCCTCTTTCCCATGCTTTAATATAGACATCTCCAGAATAATTCAGAGAGTCCCTTGAGAGGTAACAGCAAGTAATTTAGAGATGTCAAACACACTATCTCTGGGTTATCCCACCATTCCCTAATGCTCCCTGACCCTGATGAAATGCAGTTGTGAAATATTTAACAAAATGAATAAAAATACAATGGAACATAAACAATGTTACCATATGGTTTTCTAAGTCAACACACAGCCCACAGGAAACCTTATGTATGGTTTAGTGGACCAAATTTCTATTTGAGTTTGACACCTCTGGTTGAATGGAAAGCTATGAAGTCAAAGGACCTCAGTTTAATTATAAGCTGTGCCATTTATTGCCTGTGTGTCCTTGGGTAAAATTTCAGTTTTCTGAACCTCAATTTATTCATATGTAAAAGGAGAGAACTGAGCTAGATATTTTCTAAATACTCTCTCAGATCTAGATGTTGTGAGCCCTTCTCATTTGGAGGAAAGGCTCCCATAGCTTCCTCCACAGTTGGATATTATGACTTCTGCTTTATTCTTTCCATTCCAAATGATAGTTGTGGGGTGGAGAGTGGTGTGTTGTAGGAGAGAAGAACTAATACTAAGTTTCTTTGCTTATTTCCTACTCTTGCTTTTCCCAACATTCTATGTATAAAAGCAGAAGTAAGAGAGAAAACAAATAATGTAACTACATCTCTAATCTGAAAATTCAGAAACTCCTATTGGATTTTTCTCTCCCAGACTGAAACGCTTTCTCAGCCGGTGGCTTTTATTTTCTTTTTGAACTCTATCTCTCCAAGCTTCCCTCCACCTTCCTGATCAATACCTTATTAGCAAATAAAGGTTAGGTTTTAAAACTCATTAAACATTTTCCTTAGCACATTCTGAGAAGCTAGGAACTTTGACAGACAGTTTCGGATAGAGACAATTCTAAAACCCTTTGTCTCATTGGCCAGGGGACATTTCTGTTTCTAGATGTCTTCAAAATGATCTCCTAGCATGATTTTAAATGACCTTAAATTGGTTTCATCAAAACTGACATTCCAGAAAATTTGGCCATAAAATGAATATCTGTAAAGTAAATCTCAATCCCCTCTTCCCATTTACCCCCTTAATCAAATTGGAGCTGTGTTGCAGAGGAAAAATCCTCAGGCTCAATTGAAAAGTTGGAGAAAAGGAAAAAGTTAATGTCATACAGTAGAACTCTGATTAATTGTAATGACCGATCTCTACTTGGAGAACTAATAATGGAACACATTTTCTTTCTCTTAATAGAGAGATGAGACACTATGAGTGCAAAGTGCCACATACTCAACTAGATTTGAAATTTGAGGACTTGGCTTTGAATTCCAGCTCTGCTGCTTGACGTCTGAATGACCTTGGTCAAGTCATTCAGTTGTTTAGGGTCTCAGGTATCTCATCTATAAAATAAGAGTCTTGGACTGAGTTACCTTTAGGGTCCTTTCCAACCATATATCCACAGTCATATGATCGTTCTTTCTTTAATCCTATTATTTCTTGCCTTTATCTGTAAACTCTGTGAATCCAAATTTATAATTCATACTCACTTATCTTTTTTTTTTCTTACTGGGTAAAAAGTTCCCAAAGTCTAATAAAACTAATCTGCATATAATTCACCTAGAGTAAAAGCTATATGATACTGGGCCAGTAATCATGGTACCAACTCACAGAATTTCCCCCAAGAGAATGTGTCTTCCATTTCCCCCATAAAGATGATTCTCAATTCTATAATTCTAGTTCTCTATAAAATAAATTTTTATTGATATCTTTTTTGTTTTTTATATCATCAGAATTTCTCCCAGAATCCCTTTGTGTCACACCGCCAAAAGAGCTTCCCATATACTCTAGTTCTCCTCCCACCCAAGCTCCAGATACAGATGGCAATTCCTTACTTGGTGCCCCACTATCACTTTAGACTCTACATATCTAAAAAGAAATATTAATCTCAAGATGTAAGGGAGAAATGTTACAGATTTGAAGTCAGATAACCTGGGTTCAGGTCCCAACTCTGCTATTTGTATGACTTTGGTCAAGGTATTTCAGTTTTCTGGGCCTCAGTTTCTTCATTTATCAAACAAGAGTGCTAGACCAAATTACTTTTAAGATCCCTTTCAAACTTTAAATCTATGCTCCTGATGGTAGGGGCAATCTCATGTTGGTAACTCTAGCGTTCAGAGGATAAAATTATCTGAATATCAGCACCACAACCACCGCTCTCCAATTTTAGCGCAGCCTAAATAGTCGATGGTTGGTTGGTTGCTGTCCTTCATTCTCAAAGAGGATCAAAATGGCATCACTATGCTAGAATCAAGTTTCAGTGTGTCCGACTATAGCTGATCAGATCAATATGAGCTCAGAATACTCTACCACAGATCAGGCACAAATAGTCTGTGTGAACATCCAGGGTGGATTCTCTAAAACCACACATCCTGTGTTTCCTTTGAGCTGTTTCAATTCTGCTTTGCTCATAGAGCACAGCACCTTCTCAGATGTGGGTATGCCATGCTGAGTGGTCTTACATCAGTGTCTCCCATGTCACACGATCAATTCCAGAATTCTTAAGAGACACCTTGAGAGTGTCCCTATATCATTTCCTCTGACCACCATGTGAACGCTTGCTCTGAGTGAGTTCTCCATAAAATAGTCTTTTTGACAAGCATACATTTTGCTTTCAAACAAAGTGACCAGCCCATCGAAACTGTGTTCTCTGAAGCAGAGTTTGAATACGTGGCAGTTTAGTTCAAGAAAGGACCTCAGTATCTGGTATCTTATCCTTCCAGGTGATCTTCAAAATCTTCCAGGCTATATGGCAAGAGGAGGTTGTCCTCCAGGAGTTCAAGGATGCCTTCATTGTCCATCTCTATAAAGGCAAAGGAAATAGATTGTTCTGTGACAATCACAGGGGGTCTGTCTCTTAGTCATTACTGGCAAGATCCTTCCCAGGGTCCTCCTTAATAGATTGATCCTTCACCTGGAAGATGGTCATCTACCTGAGATCCAGTGTGGCTTCACAAAGGGCTGAGGAATCGTCGATATGGGGTTTGCGGCCAGACAACTCCAGGAGAAATGCCAGGAGCAGAACAGAGATATGTATATTTGTAGATCTGACCAAGGTCTCTGATACTGTCAGTCTTGAGGGCTTATGGAAAATTATGTCAAAATATGGTTGCCCAGAGAAGTTTATCAGCATCATATGTCAATTTCACGATGGCATCTTTGCTCGAGTTCTGGATAATGGCCAATGCTCTCGTGCTTTCCCAGTCACCAATGGAGGGAAACAAGGCTACATGCTTGCTCTCATGCTTTTTAGCATGATGTTTTCAGCCATGTTGTCAAATGCTTTTGATTAGGATGAACAGGGCATCAAGGTCAGCTACCTCACTTATGATAAATTCTTCAACTTGAAAAGCCTACAAGCTAAGACCAAAGTGGAAGGAGTGATGGTACGTGATTTTATGTTTGCAGATGATCCTGCACCCAATGCAGCCTCTGAAGCTAAGAAGAAACCAAATATGGATCAATTCTCTGCTGCTTGTACTAATTTTGACCTAACAATTAACACTAAGAAAACACAGGTGCTCCACCAGCCAGCACCACACCATCCATACATGGAACCATCAGTTACAGCAAATGGAGAAGTTTTGAATGCTGTAGATATGTTCACTTCCCTTGGTAGTGTATTTTCCAGGGATGTACACATTGACAATGAGGTTGGTGCATGCATTACCAGAGCTAGCTCAGTGTTCGGGAGGCTACGAAGAAAAGTATGGGAAAGAAGAGGTAGTAGAATGACTACCAAAGCCAAGGTCTACAGAGCCATTGTGCTAACCTCATTGTTCTATGCCTGTGAAACCCGGACAGTATACCAGCGCCATGCCAGGAGACTGAATCACTTCCATGTGAATCGTCTTAGAAAGATTCTGCAGGCTGAGTACACTAAGCCTGACTAGACTATCTCCATTTTGCTACAGATTAAATAACAAGTCAATTAGTTCAACCCCAACTGTAGTCCAGCTGTACCCTCCCTGACAGATACTGCTCCCAGAACCCTATAAGGGACTTCCCGTAACAACTTTCCTGCAAGAACATACTATACTTCATTGGTCTGTCAAATAGAGAAAGTGGACCAAATGCTCTCTACAAGTCTCAATTCTTTCAAATACTCTAAGAAAGCAAAATAAATGTGGCTAATGCAGGTACTGTGAATTCTCAGAGCTTTGCTAATTAAAGCCAACGTATGCTTTTTGCTCTACTCTCCTGAAGGCAACTTGATACCAACTTAATACAAGACCTTTTAAAGGTCATTTTGGTAAGTTTTAAGCAGGGACCAAATGTCCAACCAAATGCAATACATACATAGTTACCAGAGAGAGAAACACCAACATCTGATAGCTACCCAGAGTCTCACGTGGCTGCATCACATGAACACTCTTCCCATGAGTGAACCCCAAAGCAAATGCTAACCTCAGAGTTTATATACACTTCTTTAGGGTCAGAGGGCATCAGAATCCTTGTGACTTAGGCTCATGTGACTCAAACTCATGTGACTTAGGCGTCCATGTGACTTAAGCAGGTCACATGGTTCTATTAATGGATGGCAAAGATCTTCCTATTAAGCGAAAATACATTAACAATACAACATTCTAAAGAAGGCAGCATGCAAACAACTATTTATGTACAAGATACATGCAAAGTAAATTAGATAATCTCAGAAGGAAAGCACTAGCAGTGAGCAGGACTCAGAAGGTAGGATTTGCAGGTAAGGAGGAACAGCATTCAAGGCATGGAGGATAGCCAGTACAAAGGTACCAAGTTGGGAGATACAGGGTATAAGGAATAGCTAGAAGGCCAGTGCCGCTGGATCATAGTGAATTTAACCCTTCTTAAATGAAATATTGTATGATCCAAGACAATTCCAAAAGACTCATGATGGAAAATGCTATCCACATCCAGAGAAAGAACTATGAAGTCTGAATACAGATAGAGAAGCACACTATTTTCACTCTTTTGTTTGTTTTATTTTTTGTGGCTTTTTCCTTTTGTTCTTTCTTCTTTCACCATATGACTCATGCGCAAATTTAGAGAATCTACTCCAAATTTTCATAAGGACTATTTGTGCCCATGTTGTGGTAGAATATTCTGAGCTCTTATTGGTCTGATCGGCCACAGTAAGACACTGGAACTTGACTCTAGCACAGTGGTGTCATTTTGGTACTCTTCAAGAATGAAGGACAACAACAAACCAAGCAACCATCAACCAATGTGGAAATATGTTTAACATGTTTGTACATGTATAACCTATATCAGATTGCCTGCTGCCTTGGCGGTGGGGGCGGGGAGGAAGGAAGGGAGGATTGGAAGGGAGGGAGAAAAATTTGGAACTAAAAATCCTATAAGAAATGAATATTAAACTATCTTTACATGTAACTGGGGGAAAAAAATAAAACACTAATGTAATGGTAATTGGGGTGGGACTTTTTTACTGTTTTCTCCTTTGGAATGCTAAGACAGTCAAGTGTCTTTAACGAGCCTTGCTTTTGTTTGAATGAGGTAGGGAAAGTGGGACCTTTTGTTTTTTGTTTTGGGATTGTTGGTCTTTCACCTCCACAGCAGCTGCTAGCAATTGTGTAACAACAATGCTACTTGCCGCTACTGTGGGCTGTGTAAGGCGAATAGCACTAGCGCACAGGAGGGCTGCTAGCGCAGATTCTTTGATCTGCTTTTCTAAGGGCAGCAACTTTAAGGGGCTTACACAATCTCACTTTAATTAAATATACATATACTATTCCCCTAGTTCAGGGAAAAAGTCAGCACCCTGAACTTTCAGAGAAAATACAAACAGAAATTACAAACAGGAATTATAAATAGAGCAAAATAGACAGGCTTCTATCTGTCTGGCCAAATAACAATATATAGTTACCAGAGAGAGAAGCACTAACCTTAATGGCTACCCAGAGTCTCATCTGGTCAAATCATACTACACTCTTCCAATGAGTGAGCCCCCAAACAAAATGCTAACCTCAGAATATATATACACTTCTTCAGAGTCAAAGGGCATCAGAACCATGCAACTCAAACCCACATAAACTAGGTTTTCTTGTGACTTAAGCAGGTCATCAAAGACTCCCAATTCATCAAAGAGAAACAAAGGCAAGACTCAATCAAAGGCACTCAATCACCTTAGAAGCTGAGAAGCACTCAAACAAAAGACAACAAAAAGTCCCACTTTGCCTGCCATTACATTTGAAAGGCAAGACTCATCAAAGGTACTTGATTCCAAAACAAAAACAAAACAAAAAAACAAAAGGTCCCACTTTACCTGACCCATTCAAACAAAGGCAAGACTCATTAAAGGCACTTGGTTACCTTAGCATTCCAAAAGAGAAAACAGTAAAAAAAAAAAAAAAGTCCCACCCTGATTACCATTACAACTATTTATTTTTTAAAAAATGAAATATTATAAAATTCAAGGCTGGAGATATTCTAGACGAACTTTCCCTTTTCCCCCTCAAGGAATGTTGCAGAGATATTGACTTGGTTTCATAAAATGAACCTTCTTGGGGAGGTGGGAATCAGTGTGGTCTTCTCTGGGGTGAGCTAAGGAATGTAGAGGACTCCTCCAGGAGAAGGGATCATAAAGACCAATCAGAATCCATGCTGGATAGACCCAGGATCCCTATTTTCACTTTGGGCCTTTCCACACCCCAACTTTTTTGCTAGATAGCCTAGAGTGAATTCATAGATTTCCTTACCCAAGGAATGGGAGTTGGAGATAGCTGCTCTTCCCTAGATTTTAATTTCTATAAGCTACAGTATGGGTGCTAGTGAAAGCCAGATTGAATTTCTCCAGTGATATAGTTTAATGACCCATCTGAAAATAACCCTTTGTTTTTTAAATACTTTGAAGGTTACTTGACTACTGTTGAGGCTACAAAGTACTTTGAAAATTACTTTAAAAAAAAAAGCTATGCAGTATACAACATTGCATTTAGATTAGTGTTTTCTTATCTAAATGAATTTCAAATTTAAATAAAATCAATTAAAACATTCCACTTCACGATTAAACTGGGAGAAGGGTTCGTGTAAAGGAGTTGGCCAGATTCATTATTTTCCTCTAAGAGCTCCCAAGAGGAGGTTCAAAAGTGAATGTCTTATCTGGGAATCGGAAAAAATCAGAGAAGGGTACACAGGCTTTAGTCAGCAAGCAGATGTCTCTGTCCCATTGAAACAATTGACAAGATCACAGGTGGGCAACAGCTAGCTGATAGACCCACCTGGGAAAGGTATGACAGATGATCAGAGAACCCAATGTGGGCCAGGTCATATGTGCTTATAGGCGACGGGATCATGTGCTTTAATAAAATTTTTTAAAAAATTCAGACTGAGAAGATGGGCAGTGTGGAAACTGGAGTTGGTCAGGTGGTGGGATAATGGAGGTAGACAGGAAGGAATTTTAGACTGAGAGTTTGAACAGGACTGAGAAGTAAGAAGGAGCCATGGACTTCTGTCTGCCTCTGTTTCTTCTATTGTAAAATGGGAATAATAATAGAACCTAACTGACAAGGCTGTTGTGAGGACCAAAAGAGATAATATCTATAAATCACTTAGCATAGTGTTGGGCACAAAGTAGGTGCTTGATAAGCGATTGTTCCTTTCCCCAGTCATAGAGTGGTAGATGTGGCTAGGGGTCAGTATTAGGATCCCAAGGCTAAGGAAGAAGAGGTAGGCAACAGACTGAGGCCAAAGACCTAATGACTATCTAGATGAGTGGTTTGGACCAATGGAGAACTGCTGTCTTGGACAAGCCTTTCAGAGGCCCACCAAAGATAGCAACCCCTAACAGGGATCACATGGTCCTAGATCTACAGCTAAAAGGCTCCTCAGAGGCCATCTAGTCCAACCCCTTCATTTAACAAATAAGGAAACTAAGGCTCAGGAAGGTGAATCGATTGTCCAAGGTTGCACAAGAAGGGAGCACCAAAGGCAGGATTTGAACCCAGGTCTTTTGACTGCAAAGCCAAATCTCTTTCTGCTACATTATGCTAACTTGGGTTACCATACTTTTAAAGGGAAATCTTCTGAGAAATAGTCAAAGGATGATGGATAGAATGTCCTTCGGATGAATTAGAATAGGATGCTCAAAGTTTGATTCTTCTCTATTCATTGGACCCAGAGAATTTAGTAAAGATTTGAAAGCCCTAGAATCTGGATTAGAGGATGGTAGAACAACCTCTGAAAGGAAGACAGAGTCTAATTTCTCTTGGGGGTAGAATGGTTTTTAAGACATGATGGGAGCTGTTGCCTTGGAACTGAATAGTGAATAAGCAAACTATTTACCCAGGGTTTAACATAACATATTCAGGGTATTTTGAGCACCAAACCTGTATGTCCCCTTGTATTTATAATTTTTGAACAAGATTAATGTTTTCCAACATGTTTTTCAGTCTTTGGCACACCTGGAACCATCCCAGAATATATCAGGACATATTAGGCATGAGGAATTGTCTACTACAAATACAAAGGGAGAGATTTCCTAATCTCTGTTGTAGTACAACTTTCGATAAACCGAGGAGAGAATGAATTTTGAGGCCAATCATTAAAAGTTCAACTGAACTTTTGTTTCACTGAGGCCTGAGAAATTCCAATGTGACAAAAAAAAATGCTGAAAACAAGCCACTGGGTAAATTGTGGTGCTGCTGAATGTAATTATATAAATTGGATTTTAGCAAATTGGCACAAACAATTATTTTCCTAATCACTAAGACTCAAGTGTCATGGACTCTCATAAGGGCTAAGTAATCTCTATTGAGGTTTTAGATCTAATGGGAAAGACACCTCCTCCAGCTATTCCAGGGCTGCTAGCTCTGCTATCACTAAGGGGGAAGGCTATCATTCACCCAGACCATTTCCATTGCACCATGAATTTTTCTTGGAGTTTCTTCCTTCAGTCATTGACCAGACATAGCACCGCTCAATAGACAGTGAACTAATGAGCTCAGAGCCTAGAGTGGTTTAGATATGAACTCCTAAATGGCTGTCCATCCCAGGAGGCTTTAATGCAATTAAATCCCCTCAGTAATGAAAATGTTTATCTCTAGATGTGTTCTGGTTTTGTTTGAATTGGGGGAAAAACTTATAGAGTAAGGTCACATGACAAAAATATATGCCACTATAATATAATATTCATTCATCAAACACTCACTAAGTGCCTACTGTGTACAAGGTACTGTGCCAGAAGCTAGGGATATAATAATTTTTTTAAAGGACATTGGTTTGGGTTTTTTAAGATATACATGTTTTTTGTCCTGACCTGTAATTTCAGCAGTTTGAAGAGCACCCAGTGTGCAAATTCCCTTTACCTATGCTACTTTCCTGTATATTATTGCTTTAGAGATTTTCCTGGGACACTCAGAGTTCAAGGGATTATGACTACAGGAACATAGATTTAAAGCTGGACAGGTAGGTGGTACAGTAAATAGAGCACTGGGTTTGGAATCAGGAAGGCTCATTTTCATGAGTTCTAATCAGGCTTTAGATAACTACTAGATCGTATGACCCTGGGCAAGTCATTAACTCTGTTTGTATCAGTTTCCTCATCTGTAAAATTAACTGGAGAAGAAAATGGCAAACCACTCCTGTGTTTTGCCAAGAATACCCCAAAATGGAGTCATGAAGAGTCAGAAACAACTGTACAACAAGATTTAATCCTCTATTTTTACGGTGGAAGAGATTGAGGCTCCTAAAGGTTAACTGGCTTGTCCAAGGTCACACAAATAGCAATTCGTTAAGCCAGGACTTGAACTCCGGACTTTTCCTACCACACCATGCTACCTTTTCCCCCTTGAACTTCCCTTGGGACTTCTTATCAAGGAATATCCTTCTGACATGCCAAACCCCTCCTCCCATTGCTGAATTCCTTTCAGACATTCCATTATGGGTGCCAGTCCTAGCTGGCCATACTTCGTTTCCCTTCTGGCTGTAGTTTTCTCCCTCTGGACTTAACCACTCTGCCTCCTATAAATACAGGGTGTTCATAAAGTCTGGATACATAGGCAAAAATGCATATTTTCAAGAAATGAAATGAATGATTTTCAACAACATTTTATTTAATTGGGATAATAACAGATAACATCTTTAATATGATTTCCATCATTTGTGATGCAAAGATTCACATGAACTTGATGCAATAACTCCACATTGCCATCAATTTTAGCACATTCACTCTTCATAGGTTCAATCAAGTGTGTTGCATCTGTGATTTTCATTGAGTACACCTTCTCCTTTAGCATACCCCAGAAAAAGAAGTCTCTGAACAACACAGAGTCTTCAGTGAAATGGTTAATGAGATGTTAATGAGATTTCCTATATGTCCAGACTTTAGGGACACCCTGTATATCTTCTCCCCTTTCCCCTTCAGCTCTATTTTTATGTTTTATTATTTCAGCTCTATTATTCTGCCATTAGATTATAAGGTCTTTGAGGGCAATGACTGTTCATTGTTATTGTTTTGTTGTATATGTATCCCAAGTGCTTAACATAGAGCCTGGCACATAGTAAGCATTTAACAAATAAATGTTTATTGCCTGCTTGCTCATAGACTGTATTTATAACAGCTAGTTATGTATCAGAGATAGGACTTAAACCTAGGGTCTTCCTAATTTCATGGCTGACTCTATGTCTACTTGTATTGACAAGCACCCTAGCACAACCAGGATGGTCTGCCAGCACAGGTTTTTTGATCTGCTTTTCTAAAGAAAAGACAACTTAAAAGGGGTTAACAATCCTACTTTAATTAAACAACGTCCTTCACTAGTTCAGGGGAAAGGTCAGCACCCTGAACATGGAGAAAATACAAGCAGAGAAATTAGCACAAAGATCCAATAGATAGGGTTCCAACTGTCGGGTAATCTTGGTACACACTTTCGATATCATCATTTAACATTTTAACATAAACATACATCACCGGACAGGAGAGCACCAACATCTGAGTAGTGGGCGGAGGGGGGAGAGGGGCTCCTTAACAAATGGCTACCCAGAATCCTGTCTAGGAAATCAAGAGATCTTTCTCATGAGCAAGTTTCCCAAAGCAAAATCACACGTCAGAATATATCTATATCTATCTATCTATCTATCTATCTATCTATCTATCTATCTATCTATCTATATACACCCTTCTGGCTAATAGGCTCAGAGCTAGTAGGCATCACAACCCTCCTGACTCAGTGTCTACTTAGCTTAGTACCAAAGGTATAAAAGCCTTCCTGCAAGCAAGCTTCCCCTAAGCAAGCTTCTCCTGAGGCAAGTTGCAAGTTCCTCCTCCAATGGGCCCTATGTGACTCAGGATGCATCGCAGCTGTGAGCTGGGTGAGAGCTCAAAGCAGCAAGACATATGTAGTTGAAATACCTGTGTACCTTTAGACCTGGGAACACAGCCCCCGTTCCAAGGAAAAAAAGGGAACACAATGGTCACATATGCCTATTAATGGATGGGGAAGATCTTATAATCCATTAACCCTATACTACTATGTGACTCTGCTTTCTGTTCATCTGTCTATCCAATCCCTCTCCCTTTGCCCATATATATTCAACATGGACCATGATGTCAAAGTAATTGTATCTTAATGTGGGAGTGGGAAAGAGAGCAAGTACAAATAAATAATTATGATACAAGTTCCACCTCATTTTGGCAAAGGTATTTTCCAAGGTACTGCTTCAAGTAAATTTCATTTCTCTCAATTAAAGAAAAAAAAAAACACTTTTCAAAATTTTAAATTTAAAGAATGTACTGTGTCCAACACAGTTCCTGGCACCATAGTTTACAAAAGAAGTAGAAGACATGAGTCTTCTCCTCAGCAGGCTAACTGTGAAGACTCAAAATTTATGCAAGAAAGTGAAATAATTCTAAGGCAATATGGAACCTACAAGATGCCAGGGGAATAACTGGAGTGTTGAACATAGGAGATACACAGATCACTTTCCTGATTTCCCTCCCCTTAGGTTAAGAATCAGAATAACCACCCCTTTTGCCTGAACCATAAGAGAAACACTGTATCTGTATAGAAGGAACTATTCAACCTCTCATGATTTCCTGGGAGAAAACAAGAGATGAACATGCAAATTTTGAACTGGGAAATGGGAAA
Source organism: Phalanger gymnotis (assembly GCA_028646595.1). Lineage (NCBI taxonomy): Eukaryota > Metazoa > Chordata > Mammalia > Diprotodontia > Phalangeridae > Phalanger > Phalanger gymnotis. The sequence goes on along the minus strand of CM053623.1, from coordinate 315,661,092 downwards.
ATAAAGAAAACTTTTTCCAATTTAGAACAATTCATAAAAATTTTACTCAGGCATATAAATCTTTCATTCAGTCAGGATTTGCTTTTTCCTCTTCCTATGGAATGGTAAATCATTTCTTAGGAGTGAGAGGAATAATGAAAACATGTCTCTGTTTCATTGGAACTTTGTGTTCTCTTAAGTTGGGGGTAGAGGGAAAGACAGGCGGAGAGAGAGAGAGAGAGAGAGAGAGAGAGAGAGAGAGAGAGAGAGAGAGAGAGAGAGAGAAGGAGAGGGGAGAGAGACAGAGAACAGAGAGACAGAGTGAGACAGAGGCAGTAAGAGAGAGAGTAAGAGACAGATCTAGAAACAGAGATAGAGAGACTAGGGTAGAGAAACAGAGATCTGAGTCCTGAAAACATGAGCTCCTGTGGATAAGATATCCTCAATTATAAAGCAACACGGAGGAGTAAACATCAGAATTACTCATATTGGCAATCTCCATTATGGTCTTAGTCAAACATCAGAGCTTTTGCCAAGCCCTTCTGTAGACTTGTAACCCCTTTGCAAGCATTACTGCAGGTATCACAAAGTTTATTTAATCACCAACTTTGCCCTGACCTTATAAAAACACAAGCACTGCATATAAAAAGTGGAAAGGGAAGACAAACAAGACAGCGAAAGATAAAAGGTTTTTTAATTTCTGGATACTATTTGGTTGTTGTTTAAGGAGCAAAGATCAAACAATGATGCAGCCCATGCTGCTTAATTTGGTGTCTACCAAGTAAATGTCAGTAAAGATCAAATGGTGTTTTGGAGGGTGTGCCAAGTATGAAGCCGCATTTGTGCTGAGATGTGTCTATGTTCCAGACATAAAATGACCAGTGATCTCTCTTGTACAGAGTCTTACACTTCCTACTTGAGGTACAGTTATTTGGATGAATGCCTTACCTCCCCTCATTAGCCTGCACACTCCATGAGGGCAAGACTGTAAAGTCCAAACCTCTCATTTTACACGGTGTGGAGTGGGAGGGGGACTATAAGGTTAAGAGAGGCTTTGTGACTCATCCAGGTAAAATACACAATTGTTAGCTAGTATTTGAACCCAATATTTGTGTTCCTTCCACTACTAATTAATCAATGAATGAAGCATTTATTGAATGAAGCATTTATTAAATGCTTACTTTGTGCAAAGCATTGTGTGACGTTTTGAGCACACATATAGAAAATGAAGACAGTCCTTGCTTTCCAGGTGCTCAAGTTCTAATACAACTGGAAGATTTCAGCTGTAAATCAAATGGAAAGGTCCCATGGTCCTTAGGGTACAGCAGCAAAGCAAATGCTAATATTTCTTCCTTAACGTCGTTTCTACTGATAAAATCGTATCAATTTCTGGTTGTGTAAACATGTGACAGAGCCAAGAACTTTCTTTTCTGTGTCTTCAGTATCTATAGTTATAGTACTGTGGGAGCAATTGCCAGGCTGCATCTCCACAGGGATGCATCTTCCCTACATAATAACTGAAGGCACTAGGCCAGAAGCAATACTATTTCTAGGGCTCTTTAGTTCAGGGTCCTAGGCTGTCTCCCCTAGGGTCTGAGGTAATATGGTGGTCAAAGTGGTGGTGGTAGTTTGACTTGTTTGGTATGTACTGGCTTCTATGTCTCCCTCAGGGTGCCTGAATGCTTCAACTACCTCCTCTATTCACCTTTGCATGCTCCATAGCACCTAGCATAGTGTCTTATACCTAGCACCTTATAGCATACCTCATACCTTATACCTATCACATGATATCTATAGAATGAATGAAAGTAATGAATGAGTGAATGAATACATAAAAGAATTATTGTCATTAGCAAAGGTATTTGCTTTATTTTGGTTTTTATTTCTGAATTTTCCTCTATTCTACACTTTCACGTACACCATGTGCAGGGTCATTTAGGGAATGTTGTCATGGGAATCTCTGAGGAAAGTGACACAGAAAAGTCTGGATCTAAGGATTATTCTCCTTCATTTTGCAAGGTCAGTACTCATGCCTCAGGGTCTCAGCAATATTTTCGAAAAAAAAAATTAAGACTTTTAAAAACATCACTTCCATTTCTATACGCACACTATATTTACTTAGATTTATTATATATGTAATGTGTAGCTGCATGAGGGTATATGTATATATGTACATATTCATATATACACATATATTTGTTATAAGGGATAGCTCTCTGAGAGTTGAGGATATGCAGAAATATATGGAGATATAGATACAGATATAAATATAGGTAGAAGTGTAAGTATATATTCTTTGCTCCCAGAGAGCTATCCCTTATAACAAACACAAAAGAGAGGGAAAAAAACAGTTTAGCAAAACTAACCAATACATCAGTTAAGTCTGACAGTATATGTAGTGCTCCACATCATTCATAATCTACAGCTCTCTCTACCTTTGAAAAAGAAAGATGGGAGGTGCATTTTCGTAATTCTTCTTCAGTCCCAAGCTTATCCAGTGATCAGTTTAGATGTGTTGCTGTTGCTTTTCTTTCCATATACATCATTATAATCATTGTAATTTTGTTTCCTCATTCTGCATACTTCGCTTTGTGTAGGCTCATATGCTTTCCCTGTTTCCCTTTATTCTTCATATTTATTTCTTACTGTGTCATAATATTTTTTAGTTCTTTCTTAGTGGCAAAGTTAACCAAACCTACCAAGTTCTAGTGTTCTGATTTTGTCTTTCTGGAAAAAATTTTTTTTTTGTTTATTGATAATACAAAGTTTTCAACTTCTCAATTTTTTTCAACTTTTCATATGGAGTTAGCTGATAGTGAAATATTACTATTAATAGACTAGAAACAGCTTGTCCATGAAATCAGCTATGTCTAGAGATAATGGTTTTGATGCCTGCTTCTTCCCATTTTCTCTTTTCTAGAAAAGAGGATATATATATATATATATGTATATACACACACACACACACATACATATACACATACGTACATACACATATACATACATACATACACATACACATACATACATACGTACATGTGTGTATACATGTATATAGTAGAATGAACCCTGGATGTGGAGTCAGGAAAGAATTAGATTTGAATACTGACTGCTAACATTTACTATATAAGCACAGACTGGTAAGTCTTTTAACTTCTCTAGTCCTCAGTTTCATCAACTGTAAAATGAGGATAATAATTCTTATGCCATGTACTTCTAATAGTTGTTGTAAGGAAAAGGCTTCGTAAACCTTTAAAGTACATTGTTATTAAAATTAACCTAGACTTGAGAAATATTGCCTGGGTCAAGTGAGTATCTTAATAGAATAACTTCTTATATAAATATCTTGTTTTCTTCCTTTTCTTCAGCAAGTTGAGAGTGTTGTCATTTAGTTCACATTTTTTTTTGTTTTTTTGGAATTCCTGTAGTTTTAGGGCATCAGTATTCCGTAAAGTTTATTGTCGTGACGTCCTGCTCATTCCTCAACTGTTCCTTATTGCTACTCAAGAAATGGGCTCATACATTTAATATTGGAAATGAGAGAAATTATTTTACTATTATATTGATAATCACTGATTAAATTAGATTTTCTTCTTTTTCTTTTTCTATTTCTTCTTTCTTCCTTTCTTTGCATTTCTATAAAGCTTTAATTTGTTTCTTTTTCTTTTTGGTAAATAGTATTTTATTTTTCCAATTACATGTAAAGATAGTTTTCAACATTCATTTTTTATAAGATTTTAAGTTTAAAATTTTTTTCTCCCTCCTTCTTTTCTATCCCCCCTCTTAAGAGAGCAAGCAGTTTGATATAGGTTATACATGTACAATCATGTAAACATATTTCCACATTAGTCGTATTGTAAAAGAAGAATCAGAATAAAACGGAAAAACCATACACACACGCACAAAACCCACAAAAGTGAAAATATTACGCTTCCATCTGCATTCAGACCCCATAGTTCATGTGGATAGCATTTTCCATCATGAGTCTTTTGGAATTGTCTTGGATTACTGAGAAGAGCCAAGTCAATCATAGTTGATCATTGCACAATGTTGCTGTTACTGTGTACAATGTTCTCCTGGTTCTGCTCACTTCACTCAGCATCAGTTCATGTAAGTCTTTCCAAGTTTTTCTGAAATCCACCTGCTTATCATTTCTTATAGCACAATAGTATTCCATCACAATCATATACCATAACTTGTTCAGTCATTCCCTAATTTCCAATTCTTTGCCACCATAAAAAGAGTTGCTATAAGTATTTTTGTACATGTAGGTCATTTCCCTTTTTAATGCTCTCTTCAGGATACAGACCTAGTAGTGGTATTGCTGGATCAAAAGGTATTCATAGTTTCATTGCCCTTTGGAGATAGTTCCAAATGGCTCTCCAGAATGACTGGATCAGTTCACAACTCCACCAGCAATTCATTAGTCTCCCAATTTTCCCACATCTTCTCCAGCACTTATCATTTTCATTTTCTGTCACATTAGCCAATCTGATAGGTGTGAGGTGACACCTCAGAATTTTTTTAATTTGTGTTTCTCTAATCAATAGCAATTTAGAGCATTTTTTCATATGACTATATATAGCTTTATTTTCTTCATCTGAAAACTACCCGTTCATGTCCTTTGACCAATTTTCAGTTCTGCCACTTGTCTTAATGCTTCTTAGATGGCTTAATAGGAAGACCTAACATGATCCACGTCTCTTGAATGAAACAAAATCAAGTTATTTATAATGATTCCAGGTTCTAGACAGTGAGAGTATGTTAACTGATTAAATTGCACAATCAACTGCTCAAAATCAATCAGTCAACAAGCATTTATTAAGCAAATGACTTTGAAAGACTTAAGAACTCTGATAACTGAAATGATCATTCATGACTTTATAGGAGGGATCATGAACCATACGACCTACTTCACAATAGACAGGTACAAAATGAGCCATACATTTTTTGGACATGGTCACTGTGAGAACTGTTTTGCTTGACTATGTATATTTGTAACAAGGGTTTTTGCTTTTCTCCCCCAATCCCCAGTGTTTGAGAAGAGTTAGAGGGGGAGAAAACTGAAATTTATTCACCTAAAAATTTAGTTTAAATAATAAGCATTGCCATGTACCAGGAATGGGGGATAAGTACTGGAGACAGAGAGAAAAAGAAAAAAACAGTGATCAGGAGAGGTTTAGAGCATTCTGCCACCATGGCTGACTTCCTGGGAACTGAGGAGAGAGAAGGAAAAGGACCCATGGCTACTCCGTATCACTCTATTTAGGGCAAAGATCTGGCTATTGGAGTTGTATGGATAGAGATGGAAGGGAAGAAGACGTAGAGATCCTGCAATCAGAGTCCATAGGATCATGATATCCTGGATGTCCATCTGGAAAAGACCTTTGCTACCACCAAGTCCAACGACTTCATTTTATAGATTAAGGAATAGAGAGGGGAAGTGATTTTTCCCAGTGGCATACAGCTATTAAACGTCAGAGGTTGGACTTGAACGAAGGTTCTTCTGACTCAAAGTCCAAAATAATAAAAGGAAGAAATGTGTGGCTAATAGCATCCTTGATCTGCAGGTTTAGAACAAGGAAATCACAGGCCAGATCATTTCCATATAATCACCTTCTCTTTTATATCAGCAGAGGGTGACTCAAGGTCACCATAAAATAAGAATAATGACTAATAATATTTGTCCCTCAAAAAATTCACAATAAACAATAAAACAATAAAAATCGTATTGTTAAACACTGTGGAAAATGAACAAGTCAACAAACAAGGAGGAACTCTTTTTTCCTTTACATCCAACATGCCATAGCCACTAACTGTGAGCGTGTCCCAAGGTTCTGTCCAGGCTCTTTGTCTCTGTCTGTGTCTATTTCTCTCTCTCTCTCCCTCCTTCTCTACCCCTACCCCCTCTCTAACTCTTCTTCTTCTTCTTCTTTTTCTTCTTCTTCTTCTTCTTCTTCTTCTTCTTCTTCTTCTCCTCCTCCTCCTCCTCCTCCTCCTCCTCTCCTCTTTCTCCTCTTCCTCTCCTCCTCCTTCTTCTTCCTTCTTTGTTCTTTCTTCTATATCTCTGTCTCTCTGTCTCTCTCTGTCTCTCTGTCTCTGTCTCTGTCTCTCTCTCTGTCTCTCTCTCTCTCTCTCTCTCTCTGTCTCTGTCTCTGTCTCTCTCTCTCTCTCTCTCTCCCCCCCCCCCTGTATTTTCTTATTTAGTGATCTCTTCATCTACTATGGATTCAACTATAACATGCACACTGGCCTCTCTCTCCTAACTCACACTGGATTCATAGGTTAGGTTCCCAGTGAAAAGGACAATACTTTTCCCCTTCAGGATCCTAAAGGGTTGGGGCCCTAGTACTGTCATTCACAAGTTCTCACCCAGTGTGTTTCCCAGTATCAGCCCAAAAAGGGCATCTACTAAGAATCTATAACAAGAACAATAACATCTCCTCAAATCAGAGGGCACACTCTCCTTGGGCTAACTCACAAGATTCCTGGGGAGAAAGTACAAAAGTTGCCAGGCACAAGAAGAAAGAACATTTGTGGCCGAGTGGTGTGTCAAAACTTCTGGCCCTGAGAGTCCTTTTCTCTCTTGGTGGAGGCCTCGGGCATCTTCCCTCAGGTGTAATTCTCTCCTAGGCTCCAAGGATAGGTGCCCCTCTAGAGTGCATAACTGGAACTTCTTTCCATTACAAGAGTTTCTGAAGCCACCACAATCCTGTCCTGTCTTTTGCACATTTGTCTGTAGGTGCTACCACTACCATCTGCTACTACTATTGCTTCAAGTGGACTTAGCTACCAGCTAGGACAGTCAGGGTGACCTCTTTTGGCTCTTAGGACCTTTCAAAATTCTCAAAGTTGTGACTGGTCAATTCTGTCTCCAGATGCTCAGTCACATATGGTCTAAAAAGAATAAGCACACATGACATATCAGTCTGCACCCCCCCCCACACACACACACCCCTAACATGACCCACTCCTCTTGAATCTAGGTATTTACCATGATTCAAAGCTCTAGCCGCGAGACTGTATCAGCTGGTGAAATTATACAATCAACAAGCATTTATTAAACAAACAACTTTGAAAGACTTAAGAACTCTAATGATATATGCAATTTATATACATGCATTATCAGTAGAGTTCTTAAGTCTTTCAAATATACATACTACATGTAAGTAAATATGCATCTATCTATCCATCTATCTATCTATCCTTCTATCATCTATCTACCTACCTTTTTGTTAAAAGTCACTTCTGACTCAGTGTCTCCCAAGTCATAGCTCCTCTAGCTCTGCACTAAGCCAGAAGATACCTGGTCATCACACAATATCCCCCACCAGTCATTCATGACCAGAAGTAGGTGTTGTTGTGTCTCCACACAATGTTGGATTAGAAGCATACAAGAAAATATAAGCACATGCTCTATGGTACCCACTAGGAATCATGCATTAAGGACTGATCTTTCTGCTTTTCTCACACCTAGATTCTGGTTAGTTTCTGTCTCTCTTGACTGATAAAATGTTTACATTTTGCCAATGTCACTCCCAACCAGGAAATCAGTCCTCTGGGAATGAATAATATCCAGGTGCAACTGGAACTATGATATCCTTAGACTTGCTCCATTATAAGTTGTTTAAGCCAAGATGTTCTTCATTCTATCCCAATCAAAAGTTCTTTGAGAGTCAGCCTTTCAAACATGGCCTGGGCAAATTTCAAAATTCAACCTTACACTTCCACCCACAACTCTCTCTCTCCTCTCCCTCCTCCCGTGCCCCACCTCTTCAAAGTTCAATTTTCCTTTTCCTTAAGGAGAGGATAATTAACTTTATTTGAACCATTTAAGTGATAAAATGTGTGGCACTGATCATAGAATAATAAATTCAGAACCTGAAGTGAAGTTAGAGACCATCTATTTTGACTATATTTTTCACACATAAGGAAATCAAGGAACAGAGAAGAGTTACTTGTTCTACACTATGCATATAATATGTTATAGAGTTATGATTCAAATTCAAGCTGTCTGATTCCAAATTCAGCATAATTTGTACTTTGGACATTCAGACAGAGACGGGGACAATGAGTATGGACCAGAAGGGGACAGTCCATTCAAAAATGTTCAAGTAGCATATAGAAGTTGTAGGCTTCCATTTGTATTGGGGACAAACTCTTTTAAAGTTTAAAGATTTTATTTTCAGGACAATTGTTATCTTAAACCATTATTTCCCCACCAAATGCTTTCTTGGTATGGAGTAACTTGACTTACCCAAGAAGTCCCAGTATCCATATTTCTATTCATGTTAAAGTACTCCATCTACCCCATTGATCATCTGTCAGTTTAGGCCTTCTGACAGTTTAGGCCCACTGACCTTCCTGATATTTCTAGAATATGAAGTCCTTCTACTCAGATCTCAGGAACACACTGCCATTGGCACTTTCTATTCCAGTGCCTACAGCAGGTGGAATTTCTCCTATCACTAAATTATCAACTATTAAAATTTATCTACACATTACTTAACTTTCTATTCTTCTGGTAGAATTTTTGCATAGTAGTCAGCTGCATACAAAAGATTCAACCATAGGACTTAGGCTTGTTAAAGAGAATTAATTCTCTAGGACTCAATCTTCTCTTTGAAATCTCTGCTTTCTACTCTAGGGTTTTCAAAACCTTGTATAATTTTCTATATATTCACAAATCACTGAACCCTAATTCAAGGTCCCAAGCCCTTTAACTCCCTATATCCCTAAGTGTACTTGTCCTCTCTCTTGAATTCAGTCAGTCCCTAATTACTTGTCCCACTTTCCTCTTGTTTCTTGGTGACCAATTCTTGAACTGACTTTGTTTTTTCTCACCTTTTGCTATCCTGCCTCCCCCTGATTTAGATCAGGATTTATTCTAGGATTTATTTGTTTAAAAAAAAGAACATAACAAATGAAGAAATATCATAACAGGATAAAGTCATTAGGAGTGTGAATCTCCCCCTTGAGAGTAGGTGGTACTGGGCTTAAACTTCCCTGATAGCTACCTGGGCCTAATATCTTGTTTTTAAGTTAGAACATATAGCTGCAACTATAGCTAGGAATTATCCCATTCAAGATAAAATGTAATCAGAGCTGCACATGATGTGAACACTCCTGTGAAAATTTGAGATAGGCTGGGTGAACTGGGAGGCTGGAGGGAGAGGTTGAGGTTGAGAATTGTTTTTGGAAGCAAGTGAACTTATCGTGGAAGACAGAGATTGACTTGGAGGCTCCTACATGACAGTAGGGCAGCCAGGTAGCACAGGAGATAGAGTGCCAGGCCTGAAGTCAGGAATTCTTGCCTTCATGAGTTCAAATCTGGCCTCAGACACTTACTAGCTGTGTGACCCCAGGCGAGTTACTTAACCCCGTTTGCTTTAGTTTCCTCATCTGTAAAATGAGCTGGAGAAGGATATGGAAAACCACTCCAGCATCTTTGCCAAGAAAACCCCGAATGTGGTCATAAAGAGTCAGACGTGACTGAAACAATACAACAGCAAAAAAGATGAGAGCAATAAAGATCTGGCCTAGACAGAATGAACTTTAAAGGAAGAAAGATGTATGTTGAGTGATGGTGGCAAAAGGAGAGCCTGAAAGTGGCAGTGAGGAGCAAGGAGTATGCCAACTCCTCTTGGTGCTGTGTCATGGGGTGGAAAAAAAGGGACAATCAGCCTTGAAAAGCATCAAGAGATATGGAGCCTTTCAGGGGAAAACCCCTAGATTTTAATGATCTACATAAGATGCATAGAACAGGAGAGGAAGAGTTTTAGTTGAAGGGCAGGCAGTTTGTTAATGTAGGGGGTTTATTGAGTGCAGTGATGTGAATATCTGTTTTGGACTTTTATTATATCTCTTTGTAAAAAGAAATCTTCATCACAGTCTTGGCCCTCTTGCCTTTTTTGCCTTTCCTTTTTTCAGAGGACAGATCAGAGAGTTAGCAGAATTAAAAAATTAGACCTTGACCCTTGGATGGGAGAGATTTCTTAGACCCCAAGTGCATAGTAGCTAAGAACCTGGATCCAGCTCTGGAGAAGCATGATACTCTCATATGACAATAAGAAACAGAGACAAATAGAGGAAATTCCTGTATTGCAACCCCTAATGGAGAGAAGAGAAATACTAGGGCAGTGACAGCTCCAGGCACCCTTCCCTGATAACTCAAAGTTCAAGAATTCGAGGGGCAACAGCTTCTAAAGATAGAAAGGGAGGTTCCTAGGCAGCATTAGCCTTGAGGTCATCTTGCTACCCTAATTCAAGAATTCTGAGACCCAGCCTTCAAAAGAGAACATGGGAGCTCCTGGAGAGCAAAAGCCTCTTGGGTAGGGTTGGAGGAGGTGGTAGTGGAGGACAGGATCATATTTCTGACTCCAAAGACAAAAAAAAACAGGAAAAAAACTAAGCCACAACATGGGGAACTGAAATACTTGAACTTTTTCTCTGTTATTATTGAGTTGTTTGAACATTGCAGATCCAATGGGAGACAAAAGTGACTCTCCAGTAAATTTAGGCTTTATTTCCTTTCTGGAAGAGCCCAAGCCCTCAGGGTAGTACCGTAAGGTTAGAGGCCTATATGGGTCTCTGGGGTGAAGTAGGACTCCTTGCAACCTTGTGAGGCAAGATTCTAAGCAATTCTCTGTAGCGGTTCTAAGTATACTTCCCGCCTATGGGATTCCAAGTCCTAGGAGACTATTCATGTGAAGTCTTATATGTGTTCCTAGGAAAAAAAGGAAGGAAGGAAGGAAGGAAGGAAGGAAGGAAGGAAGGAAGGAAGGAAGGAA
>CM053623.1:315630283-315650223 GCA_028646595.1 Phalanger gymnotis | reverse complement strand
ACTGTGTTAAGTGCTTTATAATGATTATCTCACTCATGAGAATTCTGGGAGGTAGATGCCATTTTAATCTACTTTTGTAACAACAATTTGGTTAGCAGCTGCTGTAGAGGGTGTAAGACCCAACAAGACCAGCAACAAGAGCTGCTAGCACAGGTTCTTTGATCTACTTTTCTAAGGAAAGCAACTTTAGGGGATTAACGATCTCACTTTAATCAAACATACATATAGCATTCACTTAGTTCAGGGGGAAAAGCCAGTACCCTGAACTTCAGAACAAACACAAATAGAAATTACAAACAGAGACAATATAAACAGAGCAAATACAAATCATTAGACAGGCTTCTATCTGTCCACAGCAATACACACAATTACCAGAGAGAGAGAAGCACCACCATCTGGGTTTTCTTCAAAGCCAGGGTGGGGCTCCAGCAGCTACCCAGAGTCTCCACTCTTCCATTGAGTGAGAGCCCCAAACAAAATGCAAACTTCTGAGTTTATATACCCTGTTCAGGGCCTGAAGTCTTCACACCTAATCATCAAAAGGGTGTGGGCCTGGGGCTTTGCACCTAGCAAGACTTAATCAAAGGCACTTGATTACTTTAGCATTCTAAAAGAGAAAACAGTAAAAAAAAAAAGGCTCCAACTTAATTAATATTACAACATTTTATGGTTAAAGAAACTGAGGCAGGAAGAGATTAAGTGACTTGTCCAGGGTCACACAGCTATTAAACAATCGAGAAAAGAATTGGACTCAGGCCTTATTGAATCCAGGCCTAGTGCTCTATCATCTGTACCACCTAGCTACCTCTGGTTCTTAGAGAGCTTCCCTTCTACCAACCTTGAGTTGACTTTCTTTTCATCTACAGTGTTTATGAGTAAGGGTAATTTTATAATGTCCTGAGGAAAATGGGACAGAATTCTATTGATTATTTGTGGGCTTAAAGTACTTTATGCAGCTTCTACTTTGTCTGTGGGGTGGAATAAAGGCTATACCAGACCCAATATGCATTAATATGTTGTGTTCTCTTACAGGAGCTATGAATCCTTTATAGGAGCTGAGTCTCCATTCTTGGAGAGTTAAACAAGATATATTCAAGCAATATTCTGAGATTTCCCAGAGACAATCCTGGTTCATTCTTGAGACTGAACTCCAGCTATAAACAAGACTCGAGCCTAGAGTGCTGCTTCTTGGGTTATATTTGGGAGGGTCATCCAGGATCTCTGTGGTTCATAGGAGAGGGGGTTGCTTTATTCCTTAGCAATTGAATCCTTTCCTTCTTTTGAAGGAAGCTTAATTTTTTTTAAATTATTTTTTCCTGTTCCTCATTTCTCTTTTTTCATTTATATACTCTCCCTGACTCATTTCCCAGGTGTGGAATAGTCCTTAGCAAGTAGAAAGAAATATCTTAACCTAAAGAGACTTTGTATAATCATTTGTTGGGTAAAAGAGTAAATTCAAGGTCTGCCTATAGATTCTACTGAAGTTCTGGATCTTCACATAAGATTTTTAACTCAGAGAGCATCTAAGAACCGTGTATTGGAGACGCTGATGAAGACTCCTTGGAGAGGTGGGGGATGCTTGGGACTGGGGAAGGCAATCAAGAAAGAGGTCAACTATTTCATTGTCTGAGCTGCCAAAGAATATGGAGCCTTCTTCCTAGTCCTCAGAGATAGAACTAAGGACACATATTGAACAATGACCTGGAAGAAACTTGGTTTGATTTTCAGGATCTGCAAATGATTTCTAAGTAGGTTATAGGAAGTGGATAGGTGAGGGAGTTAATTGGAAGAGTTCTTTCATCAATATGATGTGGTTATAGGGTGTTAAGCCTGATTTTCACACTTTGCTTTTCCCTTTGAAGAGGACACTAATATCCATTTGGCCCATTCCAAACTTATAGGGACATGTTTTGTTTGACTTTGGTCATTGTGGGTCAGGAATATACCTTTGTACTGGGCCCATAAACAGCTGTACTCGTCTAATACACAGTACTTTTAAGAGAATACATCTGAATGTAACAGAAATAAGGGCAGACCTCAGCATCCACATTAGAGGTTGGAATTTTCTCTTACTTTGAGTGTTGCTAATTCCTGTCCTGGAGAAGAAAGATAGGAATTGCATTTGCCCTCACCCAAAAGACTCAAGAAGTGAGGTCCTCTACTCTGAATGCCTACACACAGCCCTGGAGGGACAGAGGCATGATTTTCCAACTATGTTGGCCAAGCAGAAGAGAAACACATTGTCAGGTAGTGAGAGCTCCACAACCACAGCCTTCTCAGGGTTTCTGGGAGACCAGCCTTCAGATGCCTCATTAGCTTCCATGAGTATAAGTTCTAGGATTTAGCTTTCTAGTGAGAGAAGAGGCTTCCTGGGCAGCATTATCTAGTTGGAAACAAAAGGATGATGCAGATGCCACCCCCACCCCTAAAATGAGGAGCAGCAAAGAACTAAAGTCATGACTATGGGAGCAAAAGATCTGGACTTTGCTCTAAGATTGTGAACTTTTTGGATACTAGGGGCCAAATGGGAAAGGGAAATGCAAACTCAAGATAGGTTCCTATACAGATATCTGCTGTGAAGTGGGATTCACTTGAATGTCTGAGCATTACCTTTCTAGAGACCTAGGTGTATTTCTGTTATGGTAATTACAGTGGGACTTTTTTGTTTTCTCTAAAGGTAATCAAGTACCTTTGATGAGTCTTGCCTTTCAGACATAATGGCAAGCTAAGTGGAGTTTTTTGTTGTCTTTTGTTTCTTTGATTGGATCAAGAATCTTTGACCTGCTTAAGAAACAAGAAAGCCTAGGTCACAAAAGTTTGAGTCACATGGTTGTGACCCCCTCTGACCCTGAGACATGTATGTAGGATCCAAGGTTGGCACTCTCACTCACTGGAAGAATGCTGTGTGATTTGACTAGACAAGACTCCGGGTAGCTGTTAAGAGCCCCCCGGCTTTGAAAACTCAGATGTTGGTGCTTCTCTTTTTAGTAACTGCATATGTGATGTCTTGATCAGACAAAGCCTGTCTGTTGATCTGTTTGTTGTTTGTTTGTATTTGCTCTGAAGTTCAGGGTGCTGACTTTTTCCTCTGAACTAAGTGAATGATATATGTATGTTTAATTAAACTGAGATTAACCCCTTAAAGTTACTTTCCTTAGAAAAGCAGATCAAACAGCTAGTGCTAGCAGCCCTCCTGTGTATGGGTGTTATTGGCCTTATACATCCACAGTTGTGTCAAGTAGCATTGTTGTTACAATTTCCCATCCCAGGAAGTCAAAGCCCTTGGGAGCTCAAGACTGGAAACCTGATGGATTCCTGGGGTGACAAAAGGACTCAGTATTGTAGAAGTGCCTCTAGCAACTCCAACTTCATTTCCCTTTGGGGGGGTGCAATTCACAGAGTGGCATGGAATCTAGAGAACTATAAAGAGCTCTGGAGAAAGCGGACTCACCTGGGAAGGGGGGTAGAATTGTTATGACGTTTTTGGACCAACTAAAGTAGTCCCTTGGTTTCTGCAGGTGGAATAAAAGCTATACTGTATTCAAAATACATTGTTACCTCAAATGCTTTTATGGGAGCCAGGGATCAAGTTAACCACCTCTCTGGAGACCCACCCAAGAGATGAGTTTCCTATACTGATTTCCTAAAAGTACCTACTAACTTTGAGAAGAGCTTTAAGCCAAAGAGTAAGGATTTTGAAGACTGGCCCCAAGATTGGGTCTGGACCATAGAGATCTAGGAAATGGGGTTCTAGGATAAAGGGCATATTAAAGACAGAAATGTTGCAGTGGGCAAAATAAAAGGCATACATTAAGGACTGAGTAAGGCTATAGCTAAGTTTCCTATGAAGGACGTGTGTGAGGGCAGTGGGGATGGCAGCTGAGAGTCATCCTCACTACTGATCTCCCAGGCTAGGCAGTGAGTGTGGGCAGTCAATCCACTCCACTGGAAAAGCTGACCTTTGAATTGGGTGATGGCCACAGGATCCTGGGGTGTAGCAATATGTTTCCATTCATATCAGGCCCTGGGTAAAAATTCTGATTGTATCATACTACAGCTCTGTTTCTAATTCAAAGGACAATAACAGTATTTGCCACTGAACACAGCCAAGGCAATTTGGGAATCCTTCCACTTAGACGAACTGGATTAAGTTCATAGCTCCTAAAGCCAGATTAATTTTCGCCATGGAAGCTTTTATGAATGCTGTTTTGTTTTGAACCTGTGTACATCCCAAAGAATAGGCTAGTCTCAAATTCTTTCTCTTCCACTAAGGGAATGAAAAGGAAAGTACAAAACAAGCAATGTTCCCATTACATTTCCCAGCTACCCAATCAGAACTCAACCTAACAGATATGACCCCTTACCTACACAAAAACAACCCACTTCCTTGGGCAGCCCCTACTCAAGTGGCTGTGATACCCCATGAGTAAATATTGTAGTGTCTGAATCTGAGATGTACTAAGCACAACTTCCAACGATGTAATCAAAAACTTCGTAGCAGGTACCTATAGCATATTAACCATGACCTACTTTTGTAGATTTGGGATGGAAAGTATTAACCAGAAATGGACAGAAGGGAATATTTTTCAAAATTTTACCCCATTTTCAACAACAAAATTATTTTAATAACACAAGTCATGCAATATGACTTGAGAATGGGGTATTGTTCTTTGTTCAGAGAACTTTTGTTTATGACCTCTTTAGTAGTTGAGATCAGTTTTTAACTACTGTTTTAAAGATCTGAAATGAGTTGAATGTGTCTAAGTAACATTAAATTGAAAAAACTGACAGTTGTATGGACAATTCTTCATTCAATTGCGGAGGGAACTGATTCGGACAGATGATAAAAGGCATACAAATGATGCTACTCCATTTCATTGATTTTGCAAACATTTATTTGAACATTTATTTGAACATTTAAACATAGATAAACATTTAAGATATCAACATATACATGCATAATATAATTGGGTTACGGCACTCCACAACAGGTTTACGGGGACGATAACTTAGTTGGATAACTAAGTTGTTTACGGCACAAATTTCACCAGCACCAATCGCGATATAGCCCTTAGCCCCAAATGGTGGTTTTTAACTCTAGAGTTTTATAGAGTTTTACTCTATAGTTTACTCTACAGTTACTTATCTTATAGTTAAAGAGAAATAACATCAAATAGAGAAAGATACATTTGACATAGATATTAGTTTAAGATATCAGTTTAAGATGTAGCGCCAAGAATATATTAATTAGCTACTGACAATCTAGAAAGACAATCTACCACTTAAAACTACTGGCGCTTAAAGAAGAAAACATTTAAGTTAAAAGTATATAGGTTTTGTTGTTTTTTTTTTTGGCATACTTAAAAGATCTACATTTACTCACAGTTGTTTTTTTTTTTTTTGGCATTTTACAGTATTATATATCACAGAAACACATCATTATCACTGGAAGGGACCTTAGACCCTTCTTTTACAGACACAAAATTTACATGAGTGACATGCTAACATTGCGCCAACTTCAAAGGGGGCCTGAGGCCCTAAGAGGTGCTAAGTGATTTGAGAGAGCTTTTGCTTCACTCAGTGATCTTCACTCTTTGCTCCTCTATAAGGACCTCCAATTATTAGGCATAATGTTCAGGAAAATTTAATGCATGAGACTTTCCACTCATTGATCTCATCCGCAAATTGATTTGAAGTCTTTGGGGGGAAAAGATACTCCATGATTACTGAAAATAACAAAAATACTTGTGCTCTAATTTGGACTAGCAGTACATGAGGCAGAGGCCGAGTCACTCTGTTTCATATTAACTGCTGTAGATTCTGTAAAATAGATAAATGGTTTAAAATATTCATCTCCATTTTTTTTTCATATTCAAGACACTAGCCATGTTTCTTTCAAATGCCTCTCTCCACTTCACAGAATCTCCTTGTCAGAAGAGTCCTCAGAAAGCCAACTAGTCCAGCTCACACCTTGCTTTCCCATTCAATAGGACAAGTGGACTTCATTAAAGAATGAAGTGGGCCATCTGCATCTGGGATCTTAGTTGCATGGTAATGTTGTGACAAAAGGAGCAGAACTGCCCAAAGGGAGCACTGGAGGAGATACTCACTGACTTCTCTCTCACAATCTCTTGGCACATAGCCACCTTCTGTGGATGGCTCCAGAGGCTATGTACAGAACATCTCAGTACCAATGCACAAGCCTTTAGAGTTTTGAGATCATAAAAATGCTAGAATTAGCCAATAAATTTCATGGAGGGATTACTATGTACGTAGTACCAATCTAGGTGCTGTGGGGTTATATAGAGAAGTACAATGTCTGGTCCTGGCCCTCAAGAAGTTTAAAATCTAGTTGGGGAAAAAAAAGACATACATAAAAGGTTAAATAATGACTCAGAACAATGAAATCCCTGTAAGGCAGCAATTAGGTTACAGATGGATGGTATGAAGAATGGGTTATGGATTCACATCATTGTCCTTTTTAATGGTCAGTGAAGGCTTGATGAAAGAAGTGGGTTGGGGCTGGGCCTTGAAGAAATGTAGATTCTAAGAGAAAAAAACTTACTGTAAAATAGTTCCAAGGGAAATAGTTTTTGGTAGAAATCTGAACATTTTATTTGATAGGCAAATGTCCCCTAACTTCCTAATTATAACTTTTTGTGTATGTTACATTTGTAAAGGTCAGATTTAAAAGACAACAAGAGGGGAGGAATGAGGAAAAAACCAATAGTTCTGTTAATGTGATATCTACTTAAAGACTAATTTATTAGGATTCAAAGCTTTCATGTTAACAGATTGGGATTTCTTAATTTGTATACTTGCTTTCTTTAGGTGCAGAATTTGAATTATGCAGATAATGCTTTTATTTTATAATACTTTTAAAAATTTTTAAATGCTTTTATTCTGGAGAACTGGATCTCTGTGCAATCTTTGGCAATAAAGTAAGAAAATACCAATAAGTGTTTTTCTAATTATCACATAGAGTAATTACATCAGTAGGACATCAAATTGCTTCTTGAATTAAAGTTGCCCTCTTTTATAATCACAAAACTAATGAAACTGAGATGCAGCAGGTGCATTCAAACAAAATGATCTAGCAAAACAAATATGTTGATAAATATTGAAAAATACTTCTAAAACTGCTGCAGTGAGGCAATTGATTCACTGCTACATAATTGATTGGCATTGATCATTTGGTGTATATTAAGAATTTGATAAGTTTATTCTAACTAAAAGACAGTGGGTCCAAGAATTCAACTGAGCTCTATTCCTCAGCAGTAGACTATTTCGTCTGAACTAGAGGCATCTGTGTATTTTCATGCAGTTTTCCTGACCACTTTAAAAATCACACAGCCAGTCACTAGAAGTTTGTAACCAAGTGGATGTAACTCACACTTAACTGAACATGGCTGAGTAGCTGCCATCAATGAAAAAAATGACTGTACTCTGGATTGTGGTATTATGCATTTTTCTGATTCAATATATTTACAAACATACAAAACTTGACAGTATTGATCAAATTAATGCCTAGCTATTTTCTTTAACTTTTAAATATTATTAAAGTTCATTTGATTACATATACTCTACAATATAGTTAATATTGTAATGTTTGGTATTTACAGCTGGTCGAAAAGAAAATTATACATTAAATTAAAAATACTTAGCTTTGAATGGGTGGCAACATTTTTCACAATCTGTATAACTGAACCCAACAATGTCAAACCATCTCTTAGAAGGAATATTGTTTGACAGAGTAGGCAGGTATACCTTTACGTTAGCAGTGGGATGTAGAACAAAGCACATCCAGCAGACTATTGAGAACCCTTTAGAGTTTTCTTTCTCCAAACCTGTTAGAGACCAACTTCACCTAGCCGGCACTCTTTAATTGGGGTTCTATGCTAACAAGCAGATTTTTTGCTTTGGGCTTGTTTGTTGTTTTTCTCCATTAGAGTCTGCATCACCTATGATCCTAAGATCATCTCTCCAATTGACATAGCATCCATCTCCACAAGAAATAAGATGCACTTGTGAAAGAAGTTACCACATAAGCAACAAAATAACTTGGTTTTTAATCCTTCTGAGTTCAGACATGTCACACTATATGCAATATCTACCTCAAAAGAAAAATTTGGTCGCAGAATACTAATTTGATTTTATATTGGCCTTTCCCTCTGGTATGCCCATCTACATCTCTAATACATGCTAATCACCACACTTAGTATTTTGTACTAATACTATAAGCAACCAAACCTTAAGTTTCCTGATTCTGCTAATATTTATTCATAGTGGCAAACATTTCTAAGGCTATTTTACTTATCTTAAGAGTTTGGAATCAGAGCCCCCTTCAAGGAATAAGGGGCTTGCCTGGTTAAATTAACTTTTGATAGGTTTTGTTTGTTTGTTTGAACCAGATAAAATATTGTATTTCCAATACAGATATTTCTGAACCAACATCCACTAAATCTCATAAAGAAACAGTCAAAAATTGGCAGCTATGGCACTCAACATATAAACCAAGATGCCCCTAATTCTATAACATGCAAGAGTATAGTTGCTAAGAGGTTAAACTGACCATTTTAATAGGTGTTAAGTAAACTGGTACAGGTAATGAAATACATTTAATTGGATTAAATTGTAATAGTATATTGATATGATTTCAATCATGTAGATGATGCCTGCTTATTTTGCATTACAGTTATGGTCTACCTGGTGAGGGAGAGTATTGAGGAAATCATTCTAAGTCTCAATTTTGTTTAGTTGTGGTTTTAAAGGTCTTTCGACTGGAAATTAATCATAGATTGTATTTTTCTAAAAAATGAACTGAATTGAGAGACTGATGGGTGGGTATACATTTGATCAAATTAGAATTGGTAATTACTAAAGATATTAAATTTTATTTGAATAGTTTAGGGATTAAGAGAGACATATAAAGGACCCCCTTGCAATTTAGAGATTCATGATCACAAAATATGCATGGCATGCCATTTAACTGTCTTCCCACTGCAGCGTGAAGAGTATTTAATATAGACTTCAGTTAATTAGCCATTGTGTGGCGCTTTAAGATGGTAACATGTTAATTGAGCCAATTTAATCTTTGGATCCT
Source organism: Phalanger gymnotis (assembly GCA_028646595.1). Lineage (NCBI taxonomy): Eukaryota > Metazoa > Chordata > Mammalia > Diprotodontia > Phalangeridae > Phalanger > Phalanger gymnotis. Next base: position 315,641,120 of record CM053623.1, on the reverse strand, counting down.
CACAACATCCCTGTGAGGTAAGTACTACAGGTATTAGTATCCTCATCTTAAGGATGAGGAAACTAGAGGCTTAGAGAGATACAAGATGACTTGCCTCGCCTCTCACAATGCTCTGATGACATTAAGCATTTGGCACGCTGTAGTACTACCCTTAAGGATATACTCTTTCCCATGGCATGCTCAAAAAAATAAATAAATAAGTAAATAAATATGATGGTAACTGAATAGTAAAGAATCTAAAAGGGAAAAAAAGGCTTTTTAAAAATAATCAGTATATAATGATATTCATGATTTTCTCAAGGGCGAGGGGAATGTCTAGAATGGATTATTTGTGAATTGTCAGATTTTCTGAAGATCTTAAATTTAGTTTCATAGACCTTGAACTCTCAAGTCAGATTAAAAAAAAATTAGTTTCCCATGTACACACGGGTTTTTTAAAAAATTGATTCATTACATGTTGGAACACATAAAGTATGATAAATTCCATAAAGACCCAACCAACAATTTGATTTGCCTCAGGATAATCTCACCTCATCAAGTTTTCTTTTAAAGATGGGACTTGGTAGGACTAAGAAGGTCCCTTCTTAATTAATACAATCTGAATGAATATATCTTACACGCTTTTCTTGTTTATCACTTTTCACAGTTCTATAGGCCAAGACTTTCCATTTAGTTTTGAAGTAAATGCTATTAGGGATGCCAAGTGAAATGTAAACGAAGGTGGCACTGTACATCTAGGATAAAGAGGGAAGTAGTTGAACAGGAAAAAAAAATCTTGCATCAAATTTCTTTGATAAGGGTTTGGTATCCAAGATATACAAACAATTAACAGATATATACATATATATATTTGTCTTGTAGATTAATGCATGAAAAAAAATAACATTCACCTGAAAGCACAATTAGGCTACTACTTTGCTGCCTGCACAGATATTATCAAGAATTACTAACTTACCTTTTTAGCTGTGCATTTACCCTGCAAAGATTCAAACCGTGGCTACATTCAGAAACCTTCAGTATACGTTTTCCATATCTATGAACCCGTAACTCGTGTTTTAAAAGAAAATTTTTTTTTGTTTGATTTTGTTTGACTGATTTTTTGACTTGACGAATATTGACAAGGACTTCAAGAATTCCTTGTGTACTTTTAAATTTCATTAGTGTATTATGGATATGATCTGTAAAAACTTATTTTAAGGGAAGTTTACTCAAATTTAGGACAATGGCATTGTACAGCTGAACAGATTCAACCTATTATTTCAGACACTGTGACAAAAGAAAAAAGGCTACCATAGAGAAGGCTATGCCGAAGCTAGCAGAATTGAAGTCTGGAACAACTCTAATTGTTCTGGTACTCAATTTTTCCAATGAACGGATGATGTGTATACACTGAACACATAGTATGTCCTGAATTATTTTTTTCCAAGATAAATTATTTGGTAGAAGATCAACTGTGCTATTCTCTTATCACTTTCTTTTAATCAGGGTGGGGGGGAGGAGATAAAACTTCTGACAAAACAAATTTTTTGATAAGATTTAGGACTAGAATTGCCAATGCAATGAATTTTCAAGAAAACACAAGTCACAGTCTCTCTGGGTTACAGATTCCTCAACTCTAAAATGAGAGGACTCGACTAGATAGATAAATCATAAGGCTCCTTCAGGATCTCAGATCTAGAGCTGATCAGAGACTACCTAGCCCAGTCTCATTTCACAAATGAGACCCAGAGAAGTTAACTGACTTGTCCAAAGTCACATAGGTAGTACTGTTTGGATTTTGTTTGTTGTTGGTTCTAATTTTCATTAGTTTGCATAGATATCGTACTACCTGTGTGACCTTGGGAAAGTCATTTAACCCTCTTGAGCCACAGTTTTTACATTAGTAAAATGAGAGGATTGACCTAGATGGCCTCTGAGGGCCCTCACAGCTCTTGAGGGGCCTTATCAATTATCTCTCAAATCTGACTCTGGGGAACCTGAATCCCAGAGAGGTTTTGACTAGAGCTAAAGCCTCTTACTTTATATCTCGCACATGTTGTAAAGTAATATTTATCATTAAGATGCCTAAAGCATGGAAGATAGCCAAAGAAAAACTTAAAATGATTTTCACTAGGGAATGGATGTTATACAGTTTCATCTTTAGATTTTTTTTAATTGGCCAACTTAAGGAAGATGGAAGAGAATCTCCCTATATTTAACCTAAATTAAGGAACTTTGCAGTGTCTTTAAGTATTCCTACGTTGTCAGTTTTAACCTTGTATTTGTTTAGAGCCACAATGTTTGTTTATAACAACTTGACATTAATCTTTAATTGCCAAAGAATGCATGTTTTTTCTTCTGTCATCTCTATTTGCTAAATTTTAAAAATCAGTGTAGTTCAAGATTTTTGAAAATTAAATGATGCATCTACAAAAGCCATTTCCAAACAAGTACATTTAGTTTAAAGAAAAAACTTTATTTTTTTCCACATATCCTCAACGGGATTTCAAAATCTTATCTTGTTGGATTTAACACAAATACTCTAAGTCAATCAATGGTTCAACATGCCTTAATCCCTGATGAAAGGTGTTCTATTTCTGCTACTTAGATCTATACTGTGGGGGGAAAAAAGAAAATAAAATTCTGTTGGATTATAATCAAAGTGTTAGTTAAGTGATACATAATTTGGAGGGTTAGATTGTTGGAGGGTTTTGGTTTTTTTAGTTTTCTTTTCAATCTGAGATCTAATTTTTTATGTTAGGAGAGTATGTCATTATTTCACTAAAGTCACAAATATTTACCACTGGAACATATGAATAATGAATTATTTTACAGTAAGTGTTTTAATTTTGATCAAGTTCACTTTCTTTAGTAACCAGACTGAGGAATCATGTTTTTTAGGAGCTCTGTCATCTGTTTCTGTAGTGAGCTCACGAAACATGATCTGTCTAGTAATAAGGTCTGTACTGGGAGCAGTGCCCACCACCCCTAGCGTGATGGCCCTGGAAGTGCTGGTAGTGTGCATTGTGCACATGCTGGGACAGCCCAGACCAAGCCACATGCTGAGATGGGTGAGCCTGGTAATGGTGCATGTCAAAGTACTGAGGAGCCAGCTGATAGGAATGCTGCATGAGAGCATTGTCTTGCCTATGCTGAGGCGCAAACAGGGAGGGAGGGGCATCCTGGGCCAACCTGTGCTCAGCGTTGTAAAACTGCCCAGCTGCCTGGGACCTGGAGTGGCTGGACCTGTGGTGTCTGCCCCGGGAGAACTCTCGGTGGTACTCGCGTTTGCTGTAGCAGCTCCTTCCAGCCTCTCGAGGCTGGGGGCACCAGTGAGCAGCAGGGGGTGCTTCTCCTCCATAAGCACCTAACAAGGGAAAAACAGCCATATACAGAAAAGCAAAAACGACAAAATTCTAATGCTAAGACAGAGATGTATATTTTGACATGTCTTTTCTCCTCAGTGGCCCTTTTCCACTTACTCAAAAGGCAACAAACTCCAATACACTGTTCTCTGTGATTTCTCCTATCACTTCCCACACTATCAAGAAGCTACAAAGCGGAGGGTGTATGGGTTTAAAGCATGTGAATGAAAAAAGAATTCAAGATGGAGATGGGTTTTTGGAAATACTTTTTAAAACTGTAGTGAAATCTAGATTTCTGGAGAGCTGGACTAAGCAATTCACAAGTCATGTCACATTATTTACACACCAAGATTCTGATAGTCAGGTCGGTATTCCTGACGGAACTCAGCAACAGGTCTGTACTCCTGGTGGTACTCAGCAGCAGCAGCGGCGGCAGCAGCAGCGGCGGCGGCAGCAGCAGCAGCACGATGATATTCCTGGTGGTACTCCTGATGGTATTCCTGTCGGAATTCCTGATACTCCTGCGCAAACTCCTGCTGCCCATATTCTAGCTGCCCAAATTCTAGCTGTCCATAATCTTGACCCCCGAACTCCTGACCGTATTCCTGTCGGAAATCCTGCTGGACAAGCTGCCTGTGATCATGCTGCACCAGCTGCCTGCGATCCTGCCTGCGATCATGGCGGTTGGAATGCCTGTGATCACGTCTGTTAGACTTCCTCTGATCCTGTCGGCCACCTTTTCTCTGATCTCTGTGTGCTCCCTGTCTGTTCTCCTGCTGGCCGGTTGATCTTTCCCGGGCACCCAGTCTATTGTCCTGGCGGGAAGCCTGCCTATTGTCCTGGCGAGAAGCCTGCCTATTCTCCTGCTTGTTCTCCTGCTTGTTCTCCTGCTTCTCCTCCTGCTTCTCCTCCTGCTTCTCCTCCTGCTTCTCCTCCTGTTTCTCCTCCTGTTTCTCCTCCTGCTTCTCCTCCTGCCTATCATCCTGCCTATTCTCCTGGCTGTCTTCCTGGACGGCCACCTCCCTGGTTTCTGATCTGCAACCCTTTCGACCATCCCTGCTGTAACTGGATCTGCTCTTTGACCTGTATTCTGCCCTCTGCTTCTTCCGATGACGTCCGTAGTACTTCTTCTTGTTCTTAGCTGCCTTTTCTTTTTCATCATCACTGAAATCAACAGCCTGAAGAGGGAAAAAGTACATTACTGCTACCATATGATATTCCCATTGATGCCTGAAGCAATTAATGCATTAGGGATCCCAGATCTACATTTTAAAAAATGCATTATTTTAATTAAACAAAATGCATGTCACCAAGTTCACCAATGCTAATTTTTGTTTCAGTAATGAGAACAATTCGTTTGTTGATTTTATAATACTTCTGTTAGTATTTCACAATGTTTGGTGATAAACTGAAAGATAAGTGGAAAATGGACTTACTTCGGGTGGTGGCTCTAGGTCATTCTTCCAGGAAGCATCAGAACCCCTATCCCTAGAAATTCAGAAAATAAAGCAATGCATATTCCACAACATAACCTCAAGGAAGAGAGAAAATGCTAATAAAACAAACAGCAAGTGATAGAAAAAAATTAAGTACTAAAACTATGAAATTTAGCTATGCCAATTAAAATTATGGTAAGAAGTATTTACCTAATCCTGTCCGTGAATATGTAGCGAGTGAAGTGCTGGATTGAAGGGGCAAAATACATGATGTCCCGGATCTTGATATCCTTTCTCTTGATGTGTTCCAAACAACTGAATCGCAGCACATAGAAGGGATGTGCAACAGGCCCAAAGATTTCGAAAATCTGGGGGGGAGGGGGAATTGGGAGAGAGGTAAATATCAGAACTGAAAAACAACAACAAAACATACCAGGGTCAATTTAGCTGCAAACCTGATTTAGTAATATTTCTAAAGCGAGGATTTGAAAGCAATTTTGTAGACTTTAACATGATTCAAATAGAGTGTTCATGATAGTAGTGATGGTGTTTGAGAGGCTGGTAGCCTCACTGCTACTAGCTCTGAAAATTATAATATCTTTTAGCAGTTAAAGGAGGAAGGAAAAAAAAAACTATTGATATGATGCACTGTCAACTGCATTTGGTAAAATGTTCTCTTTTTAAATGTATACAAACCTTTCCAGCAGCATGTCGGTTGCTCTTGAAGATCATGCTATCTTCACAAACTGGTGGTAGGTCAGTCACAGATTCAATTATTACTGAAAAACCAGACAGAATGATTTGGTGCATTTAAAAGCAGTTTTAGCCAAAGGTAGTTTAGATGTAAATGTTAATGTAATGTTAAAGCTGACAATTTCAATGCAAGTTAAACAAGATTTGAAGGCAGGATCTTACACCTTAAAACCTATTCTTGGATGTGGGAAGTGCGCTATTAGCTAAGAAGAGGTCTTATCGTTTATAAGGCAGAGCCGACCTTACAAATCATAAAATTTTTAAAAGTATAAATTAAACCATATTATATATCACCAAATTTTAGCTTTGGACATTTACATAAGCAAACAATTGATAAAGACATTTTAGAATATCATGAAAATCCCCATTTTTAGAAGTTCCTCCCACTTTTAAGACTTTTTTTCCACCCCACCCCCCCAAGCATTTCCCTTTATCCTGCCCTCAGGCATTATTTGATGACACATGAAAAGCTTTTACAGGACTTAAAGCATCTTCTGCTGGCACAGGTGGTATAGCAGGTATGGATTGCACAATAATATGGTCTTTTTCATCACAGCCATCTCTTTGAACTTCCCAGATTCTATTGATTATATTGTACTTTTTTTTCTTAAAAAACAAAATAATTAATCGAAACCCATTGTAAGCTCTCATTTTCTCATTGATCTAAAACATCTTGATGCTGATCTAATAAATCCTGACACGAAAAAATAAAGAACAAATAACACTATTACATACATGCATGTAATAATTCAATCTGTTTGAAAATTGAAATTATTTAAATTTTGTTAGATGAAATATTTACGTGTGGTAGTGAATGTACCCAAGTTATTTACAGGCATTAAGATTAGTGAATTAACAAATTTGGGGCTGGGTTTCACACAGCCAAGAACAAAACTGAAGGTTAAATGAAATGTTTTATGTATATCTATATCTATATCTATATATGTCTTAATTGGAAGGACTCTGAACATTTATCACTACCAAATATGTAAGGAATCACTATGTATCGAAAGCCTACTTGTGACCCAGGGATGGTCTGAACCTATGACTTTCATTTTTGTAACCACTGCTTCTCTCTAATGACATGGAACGACAAAAGGGAGTACTCAAATTCTTTAGATCTGAGTTCTATTCTTTACTCTGACTTGCTATAGGATTTTGTGTAAATTTCTCTGTGTTTCAGGCAATGTAGTTATGTTCTTCTTACCTACCTCACAGGTAACTGTGATGACAAATTACTTCATTATGCATTTTTCTTCACATTGTGGAGTAAATGGCATGTTAATTTCTTAAGTATTTTGAAATTTTGAAAATTATGCAACTGTATGCAAAGTACTGACAAAACCAAGAGAATCCAAGAATTTCATAATGATTCCCTAAAGAGCAGTACAAAAATCACAGTACTTAAATATAAAGAAAATCCTTTTTACCTTTTCCTTAATTGATTGCAAGATAAAATAACAAAGAAAATATAGATCACTAAGAAAATGTGTCAAACAGTTAAGGATAAATAGTGAATATTGTTAACAAAACATTTTACATACCTAGTTTTTCGATAATACCTGAAACCCTCCCAAAGGGCTGTAGTTCAACACTTTCAGGCAGAATGAGAGTCATGTCATCTGCTGGAGGAGGTGCCTACAAATAAAAGTGTTAATTTAGCTACTAAAGACAATGGGAAACCTACTACTCATATTTATAACAGCATTTTAATGTTTACGAGACATACTGCATACGTGATTTCATACGATCCTCAGAATAACTAAGTAAGCAATTCAAGTCATGCCATCTTCTTTTTTCAGACATTTTTGTGATGACATGATGAGATTCTTCTTACTATGGATACAATTGGATCCATATGACCCTGGAGAATAAATGGGGCTATGGATCAGCTACTTTGTTCTCATCCTATCCTACCTAAGAGTTGGTAAAAAACAAAAAAACAACTCATTGAAGAGAAAGAATTTGGTCTGGTCCTAGTGTATAAACTTTAACCACACGATTAATCTTAATTTATCAACAGCTCTAGAGAGAGCACTTTAATAAGCTCCCTTGAAAAATCTCTTTGATTGTCTAGACATCATCACCAAAAAGCATTAATTAATTAAATGTTTAATTGTCTGTGACACTGTTAGGCTTTGTGCCAATAGAACCAGACTACACCATTAAATTTCCCTCTTAAAAGACAATGCTTATTATTTTGAACTCTCATTACCTCCCTCAGTGTTTTCCTCCTACTTTTTCTAAAATTATTGTTACTTGCTAAAGACCATGAGAATGTATTTGAGAATTAGCTCACACAAATCCAAAACAAATAAAAATCCTATCCCAACAAAAAATTTAGTTTAACAAAAAAATTCAAAGGACAAACTAAATTTTTCTGTAATTCACTGATTTACACAATGTTCCTGAAAAATGACTTTTTCAAATTGAATCAAATTTTAAATGCACAAAAGGAGCTCCTTATTGAAGTGAATTATGGAAATTATTTCTTTTGGACTACAGAAAATCATTATCTAAATTATGTGTTATGAAAAGTATTTTCACTGAGCAAGGCATGTTTGTATTTTGATTTTAAATGGGATACACAAGTAGAATGTTTCCCCTCCAGTCTTTCTCCATTTATTAAAATACATTGTAATGGACTATCTAAGTCTAGGTAGCAGGTACAGGAATTTTAATTACCCAACCTGCTCATTTCAATTGCAAAGAATAGGTATACAAAGTGTACAGCTCTGATTAGGATATTATCTGTACTTCAATAATGGAAGTCAAATGTATTTTTACACAAACACATCTCATAATTAATTCTAAGTCTTTTAAGACTTGTGCAGGATATTTAAGTTCTACAGGTCAGTTATTTCAGGTTTAAAAATGTGCTTGCCCAAGAATAATTATGGTTTGCAATAAACTAAGAAAAAGTGAGATTTTCTTCCCATTTCAATTGAAAGAAACTTTTAAGTTCCAAATTAAAGTAGTATATCTTTGAAACACTAATAGAAATGGTGTGACAGCCATATGAGGTGACTATAGCTGTCTGTGATTCTAATGGTCAGTAAATATCAGTCAATTATAGCTCTAGCGCTAACTGAACAGGTTCCATTCCATGTCAGCTGCTAGGTTTTGGAGCCGTCTGTGCATTTAAATGTTATTTTTCTTAGGTCGCTTCGATTTACTAGGGTCAATTAATTCAAATCTAACCCCATTTTAAAACATACAAAAGCTATAATATTAACCAAGTAAGAGTTACATTTATATCACATGTTATGATGGATTAGCCACTAGGGCTAATTTCCATTTTCCTAAGAGAAATAGAATTCATTTCTTTCTCTGCTAGAGTACAAGATGTTCATGAAGGCTTCTGGTTAGAGATAAAATCTCATAGTATATTAAGCTATGTGATATTAAAAAAATAAGACAACAAGAGTACAAGGTATATGGTCACTTACAAATGAACCACACCCTGAAAGATGATACCTACCATCTAAACCCCACATTTGTAATGTTTCTAGTTTACAAAAAAACTTTCCATACATATTCTAATGAAATTCACATTTCTATAGTGTTTAAAAGTTTACAAAGTGCTTTTCTCATAACAAAGATGAGACTCAACTATTATAACCTTTTCAGATATAAAGAATCCCAAGGCTCAGAAAGACTAAGTGATGTACCAAAGGTCACACAGCTAACAAACACCAGGTCAAGTCTCCTGATTCTAAGTCCAGACTCTTTTCAGCACCAGACATGCTACTTCCCATATTTAATCCTTCAACCTCGTTAAGTAGGTAGGATAAGTACTATTATTCCTATTTTAAAGATCAGAATATTATTGCTGAAATAAAATCTCATGTTTCACGGGATAAGGGGAATATATACTTATTCCTTCATAAAAACTACATTTTTTATATGGCGAGATGATGTTATTGACCTACTATCAACAGCACTTGTGCCCCAGACTGTTTTCAGTAAGAATTATACTGTTTTTAGTAAGAAATGTCATATTGATTCAATCCCATGGTCCAATAGCTAATGATACCAAGGGACTTGTGGAAGGTCATGCTGTTTGTGACATCCTACACATACATTTTTTACATTAGAGAATTATGACAAATAAGGCCATAAAGGATTTTGGGGCCAACAGTGTGAGGGCATAAATGTCCAGCTAAGCTATCTGAATTTTAATTAGTAGAATATGGAGACAGTTGAGATTTTTAAGTAGGGGTGTGGTACTATTTAAGATAGGCAAAAACCCCTCTGGTTTTCTAATATCACTTCTAAAGATAGTCAAAATTTTGTTGATTTGAGGGATATAAAACCAACAAGTTTTATGGAATGGTGTCCATCCAATACAGCTCCTATAGAGCAGGATTTTTGTTTATTTCTTTTTTATCTCAACTCCCATGTCCTCATTTGTAAAACAGGGAAAATATCAAGTACTTAAATTATATAACTTAGAGTTGTGATGAGGAAAGCACTGTGCAAACTATACGAATGTGCCATTATTATGATTATTCTTTCAACACACCTGTTACACCCAGAGATGCAATTAAGCATAAGTCAACAAATGCTTTCTCCCACCTCATTCTCATAGATGGGTAAGACCTGGAAAAACCACTGAAACAGCTTCCTCCAAAACAATCCTAATTTGATATTTCTGCTTAGCTCTTTTTTCTTTTAGGCACATTGATTTTCACAGGTGTTATAAAGACCTCCCACTTGAATTCCCAGACATTTGCCTGTAGAACTCTTGAATAGACCTAGGTCAACTTAATAATGGCTTCTCTCTGGCCATTCAGTCTTCCTATGGAAAAATTCACTTTCCCTCCTAGGGAGGACCCACCTTTTTTCCTCTAGCCTGAGATGGCCAAAGAAGTCACCTATGACCTCAAGGGCAAAAGGAATAGTTGGGAGAACATTCACTCTTCAGGCAAATAAGGATTTTATTAATTTAGTGGCCAGAGACATAGCCACAGTTAACTTTTCTCCAAAATTAAACCCATTTAAAAACCCAAAGTTTAATAAAAAGCAAAATCTGTTCGCATCTGAAAGCGCATCTGAAATTACTATACAATTTAATTCGGCAAGGATTTATTAAACAAAAACTGGTTGCAAAATCTCTTAAGAAGTAGCAACCATGCCAGTGGTGAGACAACAGAAAACTAAAGCAGACTCCATCACGACCATAAAAATGGAGCAAATAATCCATAAGAGCAAGCTCTTAACTACTGTGCCCCACCCCCCCCCGCCACACCCTCACACACCCCCCCCCACTCCCCCCACCCCAACCATGGTGTAAAACAACAG
>CM053623.1:315424688-315630183 GCA_028646595.1 Phalanger gymnotis | reverse complement strand
TCATGTAACCCTGTTCTACAAGGCAAGTAGCAATAGGAAATAGACCTTGGTTTAGATAGAAGATGAAATTAAGTCAGACTCACATAAATTAACATTCCTTAAATAAACATTCCCCTTGTGAAGCATCCTTTAAAAAAAATCAGCTGTTTATGTTGTGTGTTCTGTTTTTTTTAAACATGTTGAAGGAGAAAATGATACTCATAAAAAATGCAAATGATCTATGTTAGAAACCAGGCTGTAAAACTTTAAGGAAATTATAGTAAAAGCTATCTTGCTACAAAAATTATGACTGGAAAAGGATAGTCACATATGACAAACATTGCTGTTTTCTCTCTTTCCCATCTGTTAGTTTGGGAAGAGAAGGCAAACTGAGATTTTTAGGGTACAAGGTGACTAATGCCTTTTCTTAGAACTAGCAGAAGGCAGTCACAGATCAAAGTTGCTGGACAACCAAATCTTAAGTGTCAGCAAGGTCTGTAAGAGCCTGGATGCTTTTAACATGCCAAACTCCCATAAGTGAAAGAACCAGTTAAAGGTCTCTATTATGGCTTTTAAAAGGTATACATTTTTATATCAGTATTACTGCAAACAGAGGCAGGCAGGAAATAAACAGCCTCATTGGTACCAGTTTTTAAACAAAGAAGTTACAGCCAGGACCCTATTCTCACAATTATATTGAGTCCTAGTCATCTCTAGATATACTCCCAAGTCTTTTAAAAGACACTGGTGGAGTAAAAGAATAATAAATACTAACACCTAATCAATTTCTACTTTGTTTCTTGAAATGTCTTAACTAAAACAACGATTTCTCATTATTATTGAGCCCAATTCCCTAACCTATGGATCATAAGACATGGCTGGTTGCATGTAGAGTTGTAAATTGCACCGTGAAGGGTCACTAACAGCTAAGAGGCAGGAAGAGAGGTACACTTCCTATTCTTTGACACTGGGAAATTTAGAATAAGAAGCACAGAGTGTTTGAACTGGAGGGATCTTAAAGATTACCAGTCCAAATCAAGCCTTAATTTCAAAGATTAGGAAACTAAGGCAAAGTCAGGGCTATCATTACCTTTAAAAGATTTTTTTTTTAGTCTTCTGAGGTAGGAAAGTGGGAAATGGGCTCAGTGTGTTTGGAAAATTACGTTAAGAAATGAAAGGGTCTCAGATTCTTACATCAGCAGCAGGTATATCTTTCTTTCTAAAGCAGAAGATGCTCTTCTGTTTTGGGGCCCGGGCCTGATCATCTTCTTCCTCCTCCTCATCATCAGGGCCACGAAGTTCTCGGATTCTACAGGATGTGGCAGAGCTTTCAGAATCTGAGTCACTGTAGGAAAAAAGTCACAAATTTAGCAAACTCTTCCTACAACATTAAAATTGAAACATACTTTGCCTAAGCCCAAACTGGAAATCCCTGGTTTACCACTTCAAAAGACCTGTTTTACATCTATTCCTTACCTTAAGAGAATTTCATGAGTTCACCCCTCTCCCCCCACCAAAAATGCATCTCTGATGGCTATTCAAACAAATAGACTGGCATTCTCAGTCAAAAGATATAGTCTCCTGCCGGGCTGGTCTTTGAAGCCTTTTTCCAATTTGCTGGGCATTTCTCAATTAACACCTACCTTCCATCTCCTCTTGCAATTTTTCATTTCAACAATGTTACTTCAACTAAATCTAGTAAAAAAGCAGAAGCATGATAGCATTTTTCCTCTCACAAATACTGAGCCCCTTTCTGATACATATTTTCCCTAACAGCTTCAAACTCACCTGCCTTCCTCAGGGACTCGGATTCTTAAATAGGCATAGGCACACCCCATGCCAAGAAAAGCAAAGGCTGCCGAAATCTCGTAAACTTTGCAGGGCACCATTGGTACCATTTTGTGATGCTTCAAAGCTCAAGATGAAACTAATGAAATCTCACTTTTTTCCTAGTACCATCACATCGACTAAGTTTCTGAGAAGTATTTTTGAATTTGCTAAGATCGAATTCGGAGCTAGAAAGAATGTTAGAATTCATCTAGCCCTGGAGTGAAGGAGGAAGAGGGAAGGAAAGTTTCCTTCTCTTCCCCAAGAAGGAATTGGGTAAAATGCAGTACTGCTCTGGCAATATATACCTTCTCTAGCCCAGCCCCCTCAGCACGCCCAGCCCCCTCATCCTGCCCAACCTCCTCCTCGCACCCAGTCCGCTACTCAATCAGGGTAAAGTGCCAATCCTGGACCACGCCCCCTAACCCACACAAAAAAAATCTATCTCCTCTGCAGTGGAAAGAGCACGGCACTTGGGAATAATAAAAAGAAAAAAGAAAAAAACAAAAAACCTGGGGTTCCGATGCCCTTTAAAATACTTTTTATCAGTTAAAACTATAAGCAAGTCAGCCTCTACAAGACAAAATTTCTTCATCAAATGAGGAAACTGGATTCTGCAGGAACTATTAATATAATTACTAAAACAACAATCCTTTGCTGTAAGAACAAAATGAGAAAACATATACAAAGCATTTTGAAAAAAAATAATTAAGTACCAAATATGAGTGTAATAATATGAAGCTACTAAACCTATCCCCTTACTAAATCAGTGCAATTAGGCAGAAAAAAAAACATATTAACTTTCACAATTCAGTATAAACCTCAAAGTAAAATTCAACTAATTCAGCAAAGAAGGAATGCTCTATGTACTCAAGCACCTAAGGTTTTCAATAGGGCTAGGCTCAATGTAAGGGCTCTGAAATAAGCAGAAAGAATAAAGTATCAATATCTTGGGTCCAGACTAGATTCTTCTCTCCCTCCTTTTCAATCTGCTCAAAGTATCTGCTACCATATAAATGTACAGCTCTGACTGAAGCTTAACCAATAACTAAGGGGAAAAGGGGAGGAGTTAACGATTAAGGATCAAAGAGCACTTTTTTTGGTGGAGGTAGAATCCGTTGGAAGGGTGAAAAATGACTAATTGTCTTCCACTTTACAGAAGAAAAGCAAAATAGTCCCTCAGATTAAGCATCCCCCTAAGAAATACTTTTTTTTTGATGGGGGGTTGCTGCAGGAGGGAAAAGATGATTTAAGGCTAGGAGAGGAATGTAGGACTAATCACCCCATTAATAATCCATAACCCCCTTTTCTGAGGCAATGAGATTTAATGCAGGAGGGTTAAAAATTATTGCTAAATGCACAAGACCTAGGGGTGAGGAGAGAGGAAAGGACTAATAACCCCATTAAGGTTTGCAAGCCACTTTTTTGAGTGGGGAATTACAACAGTCAAGATTTTGCAGGGCAAAGGAACATCTAGTCACCCCAATAAAACATCAAAAAGCATTTTGGGGAGGGCTAGAAGGGGGGAAGGGTTAAAATAGTTGTGACTAAGAAGAATGAGTACCAATCATTTCATTAAGAATTGAAAAGTATCTTTTAGGAGAGAGGAATTAAGTCAGAAGAATAAAATATCACTGCTAAATACTCATGACTTGGGAAAGAATATTTACCCCAATTTAGGGTTGCAAAGCATTTTTTGGGGGAGGAAGTACAGAGTCAAAAGATTCCCCAATTTGAGAGGAAGAAGAGCAGACCGATTATTTTGATCAAGGATAACAAAGCACTTTTAAAATAAAACACCAACTATATATGTTGTAATTTGTTGAGAAAAAAAGGAAGACCAATCAGTCCAATTAAGGATTATTAAAATTCATTGTGGGGGGGCTGGGGTCTAGTGGAAGTGCTGCAGGACGGCAAAAATATATACATGTATATGTATATATTACTAAACAGTTGTGTACAGGGGACGCAGGAAGGCTCACCATCTCATTAAAAATCGAAAAGCACTTTTGGTGTTGGTGCCATTAAAGTAGAAAGGTAAACAATTATTGATAAATTATTCTGACTTTGGGAGGAAGAACGGCGAATCCCGTAGATTAACCATGCCGAAAAACTTCAGTATTTTCCAGAAAGAATGGTTGTCAAACGATACTGCCTAAACATTTGCGGGGCGGATGAAGGAGAGGAAACCAATCACTCTATTAACAAGTGGCAAAGCACTTTTTGAGAATGCGAAGTGCAAAATTTTGAAGCGAGGAGGAAGACTTAATTGCCTCAGTTAGGGACAGTAAACAACTTGGGGAACGGTACTCGAAGCGGGGTTAAAAGTTATTCCTAAATATGAGTGTGATGGGGAAAGGGGAAAAGAGGTTCTTTGCCCCAACGGACAAGTTAAATTTTTTCCCCTTTGGGGGAAAGTGCAGTCAAAAACAAAGTTGTTGCTTAATACTCATTCATGACTTGGAGGAGAAACGCAGAGGGCTATCACCTCAATTTACAAACACCAAGTACTTTTTCAGAAGCGCACTTGGAAAGGGCAAAATTGCTATCGACCCATCTGTGACTTGAGCAGAGAGATGGCTAGCACTGCAATCCAATTATGAATATCACTTTTTTTGGGGGGAGAATGGAAATGGCAGAGGCCATCTAAGCTTCTCCTAAAGACCAGCGATTTTGGAGGCAAGTCATTGACTGCAAAGCTCTTTTTGTCGAGTTACTGCTCAGGCCCAGACACTGAAGTGGGGAAATAGCACAAAAGAGAAATTCAATAGTGTAAAAAGTTATAGATGGCTAGATCATCCCCCAGTGCTCAGACATAAAGCAGGGTTCACCAGATACTTTTGGGAGGGAGCAGAGGGAAGCAAGAGCAGAAATATGAACTGGTCAAGGGTGAGTCTGGCCTAGTGAAGAGGAGTAAAGGCAGAGGAGCATAAACAGTGTCCCTTTTGTCGCATGCATCCCCACGCCCCCAGGCCCAGAGCTCAGCCCCCAGGCTGCTGCGCAGGACAGCCCAGGCCTCCCCCTCACCGCCCCCCCCAGGCACACACACACCCCTGCCCCGAGGAGCTGGGGGGGGGCCTCTTTTTCACACCTGTCTGAGTCCCAGTTGTGCAGGGGCTTGGCTCGGCTAGGTCCAGGCATGCAGTCATCATCGTAGTCCATGGGCTCTTCCTTGCCCACTTTGAGGGGCTGCTCCCAGACCACCAGGGGCAAGTTGCTATCATCCTCATCCTCTTCTTCATCCTCGTCTTCTTCCTCATCCTCGTCCTCACTGTCATCTTCGTCGTCATCCATGATCTTATGGCTTGGTCCCGGTTTGGGTTCGCACAGTCCTACCTTGGGGTCCCTAATCAGGGAGGATGGTCCCTCTCCGGGGTCGGGGTCATTGTCAGGGTCATCATCAGGGTCACTGTCACTGGGATGGGTCTCACCGGGATCGGTGGGCTCTACTTTAATGGTTTTGCTCTCCACCTCGGGCTCCATCTCCTTCCCCTCTGACCCCTCCACCTCTTTCCCTTCTGTCCCGTCCGTCTCCTTCCCTTCCGTCCCGTCCATCTCCTTCCCTCCCGTCCCGCCCGTCCCATCCGTCTCCTTCCCTTCCATCCCGGGCCCAAGTTGGGCTACTTTGCTTACTTTTGGGGTTTGTTTCCCTCACTTTTCCGTTGTTGTCCGCCTTCTTTCCCTACGCTCACCCCCGCCCCCTTTAACTTTCTTCCCCCCCACCCCACTCCTTTCTCTTTCCCTGGGTCCCAAGGACCCGCCCAATTGCCCTCGGACACAGATGCCCCAAAGTGGAACGTCTGCGCCAGGAGCAAAGGGAGGAGGACTCTTTTAAGGGCTCAGGAGCTCACGCGTTCACCCGGTAACAGCCACGCGGGCGGGCGCCGGGGAGGAGAGGGCGGGAGGACAGGTGAGCGGGCGCGTGTAGCTCCGCCGAGTTGGACCATGGGAGCCGAGCGCCCTCTGCTGGCCACACATACGCACACGCGCCACGCGCCACACAGCAGCTCCACTTCCGGGCGGGGCTCAGAAGCACAGAGCGATCAAACCTCTAGAAGCCTGGAGAGAGGGTGGAGAGGGGAAGAAGGGGAAAAAGAGTTAGGCGGAGTCAGTCAGGTGGGCAAGAACTCGGGGCCCCGGCGGCCTCGGGCTAACAAAGGTGAATGGCCAAAATGCTCCCAAGAGAGGAGGAAGGATGAGAGAGGAAAACTAGAGGAAGCGGTTAGACTCACGAGGGCAGCAGGGTGGCCAGAGTCTCCTACACACCGCCTGAAGGAATGGAACCAGCCTCAACCAGCTCAAACCAGCCTAAGCACTAGGGGTAGGGAGGGGAGTTAAAGAAGGCGGAAGCGGAAACCTGAGAACCGGAAAGCATTCAAGTAGGTCACATCAAGGAGTATTACTGGCATTTAATGGGTTAAAACGAAGCCGAAATGACACCATAAAACACCGGCTCGATCCCGGGCACCCAAGAATGTTACTCGCTCTTATCTACTTTACTTCCTCTAAAAGTTTATGGCACTCAAGTTGCTTAAGCCGTCCTGCCAGAAAAGTTTCCGGAAAAGGTGACGTAGGAGATGACCTGGCGCAATATGGCTGGCCAGGCTGTTGCTGGGGAAATTTTTTTGTAGGCGATACGCAGTACGTTGCCGCAATACGGCAGTACGTTGCGGTAGAACGCGGTGATGTAATGGTTGCTGAGCTGGCAGCACGTTCCTGCTGTCCCCAACGTAAGGTCGCGTCGGGGAACGGAATATCGTCACTGCGCCAGACGTTGGCGCTTCTGGGAAAGAGGGCAATGAGTCGGTGGTTTTTTAGAGGCCTGACCGCTATGCTGTAAAACGCTTTTGTAGCTTATTTCACCAGATTTTTTCTGATGCCGCTATATTGACAGTGTGTACCTTTCTTTCAGAATCTATAGAGAGGAGCAGCGGTGTCCGATGCGATCTTGGAACGTTGCCGTGAGTGTGGAGATCGGTAGGCCGCCTTTTTCCAGCGACCCCTCTTACGCAGGATGGGTGGGATGCCATTGCCTAGGAAACGTAAATATGGACGCTTAGCAGGGGAAGCTGAGAAGTGCTTACGTGGTGAGGGCAGCACTTTCTGGTTCCCTGTCAGGGCATCATTCCGGCCACAGGTATGTCAGCGACCACAAAATGAATACTTATTGAGCGGTTATTCTGTGACCAGCTTTGCACCGCGGAGGGGAGGGGGATATTCAAGAGACGCATAAAGACGTGATTCTTGGGTAATTGAAGTAATGATACTGGAAAAGCAAAAATTATGCTATATTGAATATATCGGTGTGTTGGTCCTTAGGAGCTAAGAAAAAGAGCTTCATAGAGTAGTAAACAGTTGGGGTTCTTGCTTTGTTTTATTTTCCTTTGGCAAATTGTTTCTCAGCCAAAAGATGTTAAAGAATAGCTAGAATTGGGAGAGTCGGGTTATTTTGGGTAAAAAAAAAAATATCCTAAGCAAAGGCAGGACCAAATATAGCACATTCATGAAATGATGAGAACGAGCCAACTGGAGTGAAGGCTTCCTGTTGGGAAATAGTAGTAAATAAAGCTGTCCACCCATCTATGGATGGGTTGGGCAAGGTTATAAAAAAAAAACCTAGGAAGTTATGAAGGGGAGGTTAGACTTGATGCATTTACAGCAGGTTATTATAAGTTATTGCACAGGGGGAGTGACTAAATGCCTCTTTCATAATAGACTATTAAAATTTCTGTTGTACCAAAATGTATGAAGTTTTAGGCATTGAGGGGATTATAAGCTAAAGGAGCAATAGAAGTATACTATGAGGTAAAATGTAATGAGAATAGAGTAAAAATCCTAATGCTCTAAGGAAATTATTGCTTGTGTGAGTTAATGAAATGATGGATTGGAAAATTGCATCTGGCAAAGGATTGTTGTCTGGATTAGAGAAGAGACTGGATGGTGGATAGTTCTGAGGTTGACAGTGAAAGCAAATAGGATCCCTTAAGATTAGACTTCCTAAGCAAAGAAAAACCAGTTCTTGTTCCAATATGAATTCCCTTTCCTTCCTCCCGAAATGGTCTCAAAAATAGACAGCTCTGTGAAGGGAAAAAGAAAATTTGAGTTTGGAGAAGTAACTATTTGTATTTGCTGTGAAGTTATCAAATTTGTTAATACTGGAGATAGAACTGCTGTTCGGTGCCTATATATGTTTATCAAAGGTAACAGAGCAATAATTAAAGATTTACCTGTGACTAAACTTGGCAATCCCTGAGGAAGAATATTCTTTATGGCAAAGATTTGGTTATATTGTACCTGCTTTAGTTAACTCTATGTCTTCCTTTAGTGTGTCTGGGATTTCTAGATAAATCAGGTTTATGTCACTCATTGAGTAGGATAAGTAAATCGACGTCACATTTATCTTCCAAAAACCTCCAGAATCTAATGGTATTTTGTTCCTCATTTATTGGCTTAGATGATTTGAGTCAACCAATTGATCAGTCATCACTGATTGATTGATTAGCATAGATAATAAAAAAGACCCAATAGATTTAAGTGAGACCAGTGAATACAAAAGAATTCTAATGTTTATTTTATAGATCAGGCATCTGGGGAAAAGTGCTATTTACAGTTAAGAACTTAAATGGAGGCTTGATGTTTACGTGTTGATTTAAGGCAAAAAAAAAACCACATACTGTATGCTCATTTGGGTCCTGGGCTCTGGAGGATATGAAATTTGCCATCCTTACTCTTCATCTTGCCTTTAAAGGTAAAAGAAAATGAAGGATTGATGTTTTGTAGGCATTTATTGGGGGGGGGAGTGTATTAGATGCTATATAAAAATACATGTAATGCAACAGGCAATTTATCAAGTACTTGTTGCTCCATAAGGATGTTGTTCCTGCCCTCAAAGAATTGCTAGCCTAGTAGTGGGATAAAATAACAGAACTATAATACATATTGTTACCTGATATGTACTGCATTATAGAGTTACAAAACAAGATGCTATGCATGGTATGAGGGGGAAAGGTGTCTTGGAGGAGGTAATATTTGAGTTGGGTCTTAAAACATGCAGAAAATTCAATTAGGCAAAGAAAAAGAAGGTAGGCTGTGGTGAAGAAATAGAGAATATATTTTAAATAGCTGTTTAGGAGACTGTTGCTTAAGGTGGTAAAGCTAAGAAATGATAGGGCCTTGAAGGCCAGGGGAAGGAGTTTAAACAATGGAAGTCATTAAAGGTTTTCAAGCATAAGAATGGCTTGAGCAGAAATCTTTAAAGATTCATCTGGCAACCAGTTATTATTTGGATTGAAGAAAGGCAGAGCATTTCAGGGGCTGTTATACACATTAACGCATGAAAAA
This sequence comes from Phalanger gymnotis, assembly GCA_028646595.1. NCBI lineage: Eukaryota > Metazoa > Chordata > Mammalia > Diprotodontia > Phalangeridae > Phalanger > Phalanger gymnotis. Next base: position 315,621,036 of record CM053623.1, on the reverse strand, counting down.
TGATGAGTGAGATGAAAAGGAAGGGGTGAATTCAAGAGCTATTTCAGTAGTAAAATTAGTAAGACTTTTGTGAACAGCTAGAAAAGGTATAGTCAAGAGTTGCTCATTATTGAAGCTATGCCTTCATGCATAAGAGTTGAACTAGAAACTGAACTTGCCCCACCCTAATTTTCCTGTTTCTTTGGCAATTTATGGTTTTCATGTATGGTATGTGTTAAATTGTTCTATATGTTTTAAAGTGAATATTCAATGGAAGATGCTTATGAATCATGTTACTATAATTCTACATTTCGTAGTAGAAAGAGAAGCTAAGTCTTTCAGAAACCCCTGCATAGACCATTGATCCTTATGTAACTCAGTCATTTGGGCAGAGCTCCACTAGAGTGTACCCTAGTTCCGTACCTCCCATCGGTAGGAACAACTGTTTTACTCTTTGGCATTGAATACTGCAAAATGTTGTGCAACATTTGCTAGACATATATTTCTGTAATAATAGATTGTCCATCTGTAGAGAAAATAGTGGTTGGTTAATCACATTCTATCTTTAAGTAATTTTTACAATTTTTTTCTTCAAATGGAGACTGTTATTTGTTGGAGATGATTGTAGATGGGGTAACTATTCAGCTGGGGTTGGTTTTAGATAGGCTCTGAGGTTCTTTACTACTATGAAGGTCTGTGATTTTATGTTATAGTCATTATTTGTATCTTTTAAGGCTTTACATAGTATATATTGAGAGGAAATGCATATGTGGAATCAAAGGACCCAAGATGGAGGAAGGGATGAAGACTGTGGGGGCGTTAGACTGTTTACCAACCGTCTACATGAAATTCAGGAGAGGGCGACTTGTGAACCTGACATGCATATATATGTGGCTTATGTAATCAACTGCAGTGCCACTTGTTTCTTACTAGGAAGTCCTTACCTAACCCTTTACCTATTCCCCCCTAACACCAAAACCCTCAACCCCAAAAGCAACCAAGGCAAATCTATACATTCCTTAAATCACAACATTTCATAGTTTGCAAAGACTTTAAAACCTCTTTCGAACACAATTGTGCTATTTCAAACCTCTTATTGGAAGCTGTGTCATCTTATTACAATTTAACAACTGCATAGCGCAGAATGAAGATATGCCACATAACAGTTGTTTCTGGATACTATTACTTTCCCATGGTTAAAAGCAACAAGTTTATAAATGAATATTTTGCTTAATTTTAATTTATTTACAGTTTATGTCTGAAACAAAATATATCCCTCTTTTCTACATTTGTTAACAGGTCTCTCTTAGAACTAACTATGCCTTTCCATTGTTGTCCATATTTCATATTTGCAGTTATGTGAATGGAACTTTAAAAAAAGGTTTTACTTTTAATAAAATAAATAAAATTAGATGGAAATTGTATGAAGGTGAGCAAGTAGTGGAATATTTTCAAGAATTAGATTATTATTACAGATGTCAACATTTGTTGCCCTTGAAAGAAATATTTTAAAGCAAATGCTTTCTTGCCAAAGACGACCATTTTGAAAGCAGTTGATCAGATTTGTAAGGAAGACCAGAGAAGGGTTCATGCAGTAAATACTTTGCCTTTCTGTAGCTGTCCAATAAAGTATATTCATTAGCTTAAGACAATGCTTTGCATATAAGTAGGCTCTTTAAAACATGCTTCTTGTATTTAATTAAATGTCTGAATCCAAGTAAATTGGTAAATGTCTTCCAGCAACTATTTTTGTCTATAATTTGTATCCATTTGCTACTGGATTAATGTTTCATATTTGATGAATACAATGTATTAATCACTTCTTATAGTAGTTTAATTTTTTAGTTTTGAATTTTGACCTCTACAAGATTGTTGCAGTTTAGATTAACCACTATGCTCTCTTGTGACTGTATTAAAACTCATTTTCAGGGAAATTGTATTTGTACATAAGCAGATTAGCCCCACCTAAGCACTGGGGAGGTGATGATCTATTTGCTATTAGTAAACAGATAATACACATTTTATAATCTTACTGGATTTATACTTGAGGTAAACAAATGTATATTTTTTTCCATATATCTCTGTGTGTGTGTGTGTAGTCCAAATTACTCATTTTACTGATCTAGAAAGTTCATAAGAAAATATTTGCAAAAATCTATTTTATTCTTGGGAATAATGTTGGTAGTACTGTGTTTATTAACCCAAACAATTTTGATTTTATTCAAATATTTTATTAAAGCCTCTGAAAAAGATCTTCCCAGTTCAAAGATTTGAATTTCCTACCTTACACAATCACTTGCAAAGGCACAGTCAAAACAGCCATCTTTGTGATGTGAACCTGCAAACACAGCCTTCTCAAATTTGTATCATATTACCTTTACCTATCCACATGGTTTCCCTAATTGCCAAAAGAAGAAAATTGGTTGCCCAAGAAAATACTTTACCAATTTCTTTTCCCATGTGCTTATTAAAAAGAACTAAATCTCCAAATACCAACATTAAAGTTTCAAAATATTTTTAAAAAACTTAACAAAAGCAGGGATTATTATGTTTTCTTTTTCCTTTTTAGGCAATTACACCTTAACACGGACATACAAAATCTTTCAGAAGGAAGACATTGGGAACTTGTTCTCATTTAGGTAGGTATTTTCTGCCCATCTGCAAATCACTACAATCAGGTTTGGGGAGGTAATTAAATTGCTTAGTCCTTACCTGGATGTTTACAAATGGAATTTATGTGCATGTATATGATTAACAGTATTATTTAGCCTTTACTCTGGAGCTATGAGTGCTTGAAGAATTGAAGGCTCAGAAATAATCCTTTTCACATACAAAAAAAAAAAACCCTAGGCCCTGAGTTCAGTGGTCTTTGTGTTCTTTCTTCTGCAACTCTGGCTTAGTCTAACCATTCCATAGTCATTGCTCTAAACTAATAATGTTGAGTTCAGTTGATTGTATTCTCCCAGCAGGCAGAGTTTAATGTGCTATTGTGCTGTTTGGATGATTAAGGTTGAGGAATAAATGGTTCTTCTAATTGTTTAAACTGATGTTCTTTGGGAGTATGATTACCTATAACACTTTGAAGTTAGAACATTTAAAGATATAGTCACACTATATGTTACATCTGGTAATTAACTGTATGCTTACATAACACTGAGTGCTTCCTATAGTATATTTGATATAGTTTTGTATCAGTATATCAGAATATATAGACTATGAAAGTCTGAAATTATAGGCTCAGATAATCACTACTGGAAGGTACCATTTGATACCCTCTAACTCTCTTTACAACTCCTAAATCTATGATCCTATGGCCTTGGCTTTTGTTGGGTTGGCCTTCTAGATCAAGACTGACTAATCCTGCCTTATTGTTTGACACCTTATAAAGCAGAATCCTAGAGAGGTGAAGTGAATTATAAAGTATCAGCTGGTGAAACCCATGTTAGATACTCTGATTCCCAGCATAGCAGTCATTCCATATCATATTGCAACTTTCAATAAGCTCTTTTGAGGCCCCCCCACCCACATACACATCATTTGAAATGTCCTGTGCATGCAAATTATATCTTTAAATTTATTTTTTCTTAGTTAAAAATAGTATTAGTTATAAAATTCCTAAAAATGAAATCATTGCGTTTGTCTTTGTGTTACTATCAATTAACATTTTACTCATTAAATTCAACATGTATTAAATACTCATATACACACGACACTTTGGTAATTGTTGGAAATATAGAAATGAACAACAACGCAGTCCTTGCCCTCAAGAAACTTAAAATCTAGTAGGGGGCATGAAATATACACAAATAATTATAACACAAGTCTTTTTTATTCTTTTTTTGGTGGGGAGAGGGGGGTTCAGACTTGTGATTTTATTGGAGTCAAGAATTACTTGTGAGGAAATTCCCTCTACTCACACACATGCTGAACACTTCCTCAGTAATTTTCTGTCCTTGAGAGTTGCCTGAGGGCACTAAGAGGCCAAATGACTTGTCCAGGGTCACACATAGCTGGTATGTATCAGAGCTAGAACTTGGACTCTGATCTTACTGATTCTGAGGCTAACACTTGAGTTCTTAGGGGAGAGGTAAGTGTGGCATGACAAAAATTTAGAACAGGTTCCATCTTGTTTTGAGGGGAGCAGTCTAAAGAGAGGCATCAAAGATGATAGGATATTTGAACTAGATTTCATAGAAAAAGAATTATTTAAAAAGATGAGATTATATGTGTACATGTTGGCATCAGAGGGAGGGATGGATGGGGATCCATTTCAAACATGGGGACATCTGGGGAAGAATACAGGATAAGATCAGAAAATAGTAAATAATTCAGTTTGTTGGAAGCATAGAAAATAAGAAGGGGAGTAATGTGAAGAAAGGCAAGATGGAACCAGATTGTGGAGATCCTTGAATCCCAAGTTAAGGGGAACAGATGGTGTTCAGTAAACCTTGAGAAGCCAACAAAGTTGTTTATCAAAGGAAGAAGGTAGGAGGCTAATAATGTAAGAAAGAGGTGATGGGGACCTAAAGGAGGATGATAATAGTGACAGTCAAAAGGAGGGGATGGATGAGAAAGAGAGATGAGAGAGAATCAGTAGGACTTAGCAGTTGATTATACGGTACTGGCGGGAAGGGGAGTGGTGAGGAAAATGAGAAAGTCCAAATTTGTTCAGGGGTCTGTTCTTTCCCCAGATGCACTTAATAGTGCAGAAGCACAAAAGGAGGTTTTTCAGGGTTGAAATTATGAGGAAGTGAACAATGGAATGTCAAAGGGGGTAGGGATTCAAGAATGGAGTGGAGTTCATGAACCAAATGACTTGAGCATAGCTAGAACAGCTAGATGGACCTGGAAAATAGAGAGGGTTCAAAGGAACTGGTGGTTCTAAGGAAGACACAGCAAGTTCAAGAGGAATGAAAATTTGGAAAGTAGGACGAGACACTGACTAGTCAAGAGAAAGAAATCTGAGAATTCAGTAATTTTGAGGTTCATTAGTTTTGAGTGTTATACCAGTAAATAACTGAACTATAGTGAAGATGGAGGTCGGTAAAAATTGAAGAGGTTAGGAGACAGAGAGGCTGAAGTGTTCAAGCGGTCTTCGATATGAATAGTGAAGTTATCTAGGATGATAGCATAGCTCAGGGAAAAGGGTGTTGTTAAAGCAGGCAAGAAAATGACTTGTAGGTGAGTTAGCAGCAGTGACAGATCAGAAGAATGGTTTGAGTAATTTAAACTTTAGAGGAAAATATATTTTTCAGTGTTGGTGACCAAGTAATGGCATCTTGTGTGGAGGGGAGCAGTATAAAGAAAAGCATCTGAAAATGCAGTGGGAGAGTAATTCCTCCTTCTGGCACAATGAAGCAAGGGAAATAGGAGTGACCAGCATTGGATAGTGTGTTCAAGGATATAGTGCCCTTGTGGAAAAGCCAGGTTTTGTTTAATCCCCAAAGGGAGAAAGAGCATAAGAGGAAGAGTCTGAGAATAAAATGGAGTCTGTTATTGACAGTAGAATAGGTGTTGCAGAAGGGGATAGGGAATATGGAAGAGCTTGCTGAGATAGGTCATGATATTACTATAGGGAGAAGTAATGGGGAAAAGAACTTGTATCTATTAAGGTAAGAGAGATGAGAGGAGTAGGAAGATAGAAGGTAAGCTGAAGGGATTTGTTAGCCACAGAAAAGGAAGAGCTGTGGCGTAGGCAGCAAATCAGTTTCACAGTTCTAATTAGACTGTTCATATGATGGAGCCTTCACTAATCAATCCTACAGGTGGCTACCAGTGGTTTGATTGCAGCCGGGAGAGCCAGTGATTTGGGCTCTGGAACAGGAGCTGAATTGGTCCTATACCTTCAGGAATGGCTTCTCCAGGTAACTGATAGTCATTGATTGTACCTAGGCAGGACTAAAGGTTTCGACTCCTAAGGAGGAGTATTTATATATAGGTTTTTTTTAAAGACTGAAGAGCTTTAATAACTTAATAGTTAATAATAGTTAATAATGATAATAATAATAATAGTTAATAACTTAAGTTATTGTATTTGTCACCCAGAAAATTAAACAGCAGACCAAAATAATGAATCTTAATCAATGCAGATACTACCACATCATTTGGATCCAGATATATTATCTATTCCATATATTTTGGGGGTTTGAGTCCATACTAGGGGTAGGCAAATTAGATGGGGTCTATTATAGCACAACATGCAATAAGATATAAGAGAATTATTTTAATATAATTCAAAAGATCTGTGATATCATCAGTGTATGGGTTCTCCCTCTAGTGATATGAGTTGTAATGCAATCTGTGCTTTAATAAAAAGATGGCTTGATGAGTCGATGTGGCTAAAAAAAAAAAAAGGGCAACTGGCAGCCATCTTTCTGAGGAGCCTCTCTGAACTTAGTTAACTCTCAAATGACATTAGCTCATATTCAAAGCTTCTAACTTGGTAGGACCTTCCTGAGTTTTTGTTCCCTGGCATAATCTTCAAGAATCCAGGGTCTGATATTTAATGAAGGGTCTAAATATTAATATTTGCAAATGGCCATATTTTTATCATCTCCATCTCATGTGTTACAGTGAAGACTCAAAGCCTCCTATAAAAAATGTGGGGGAATACAATTTTTGAATTTTGTTTGTGGTATTGTTTGCCTTGGCTCATCTTTGTTAATAATCCATGCTTTTGCCCATAAACCAGCTCTTTCCATTCAAAGATTGGATTCACTTCCTGGTCTACGCTAGCATGAGAAGATTTTCTATTATTTCCCAGTCCACTTGAAACAACCAGTGACCTATTGTGATCAGTACTGTAACCAGTACTCAAATTATCCAGAGTTTTGCTAGTTAAAAGAGATATTTTAATATAGATAGGCAGTATAAAGAACTGGCCTTGGGACCTGGAAGTCTTGGTTTCATGTCCTGGCTCTGATACATACTAGCTCAGTGGTCCTGGGCAAGTCCCTTTGCCTCTCAGTGCTCTGGGCAGCTTAAGACTAATAAGTTCCAGAGAAGGGGCTGACTGGTATTATTAGGGGAGTTTTCTCCTCTGAGAGTTCCTGATATCAATAAAATCACAGGGCCAGTTCCTATCTCCAGTCCATATTTAATATGATATAAAATATATCTTATATTAAGGACCACTGAAAATTGATGGTCAGAAACAATGGTTTTACAAACCTTTTTTCTAGAAAATTAAGTGAATATTCTTGAACCATTAAACAGTTGCTTTTAATGGACAAAGAAAAATAAAGTTACTGATATATGAAACATGAATTGTATACATTCACAAGGGGAGAAAATAATTGCAAGATGTTCTTAAGTCTTACTAGCATTGATCATGTTTAGGAAAACTAGTTCAGGTATCAATAATAGAATTAGGGTTAGTAACTGTGGAGTAAAAGGAGAATGAAATAGTTGAATTTATGCCTTAAAAGCCATGTTCAGATTTTGGTAATCATTAAGTCTTTAAGGTTTAAAAGAATTTCCATAGATTGCAATAACATGTCAATACTATGCCAAGTCAAAACTAAAATATTCTGCTCCAGTACTGTTTTATTTCTTTGAAATTATGATCAACTTATACAATTTTTATCCTGCTGAAGTGTAGCTATGAAAACATGTCATGCAACGAAAAAAATGGTTAGCAAATCTTGCTAAATTGGGGAAAGTCTTTGGAAATTTGGAAGTATTCAATTATTTAAGAATTGCTTTGTTATTTGTATGCTGACTAGTGTCCAGTTTGCTCTTTCTGACATTCCTATGCAATCCGCACAAAGAATAATGAATAATTTAGGAAAACTCATTCTTTATTATATATTAGGTGCCTTGGTGGTACTTACAATTTTAAAATAAACAGTGTTCTTTTTTTCCCAGTAGATCTGCATATTGTTACTGCATTCAAAAGTGATATAATATTTTAATGATTTTAAATAAGCACAAAAGAACTAAAAGTATTGTGAATATCATTTTCTTTCCATCAGCACAATTATCCAGTTCTCTTAATGTCACCACTATCCTAGTCACCAAGGCTAGAAATGAGAAAATCATCCTTGACTCTTCCTCTCCTTCAACCCTACATCTAATTTGTTTTTTCCTTTACACGCTAATTTAGGTTTTTAAAAGCTTTCACCTGCATTATTATAGTAGCCACTTCATTAGTTTTCCTGTCACCAGCTTCTGTCCTTTTTAGTCCATCCTTTTTGCCAAAGTAATTTTCCTAATGTAGAAGTATGAAAAGATCATTCTCCTGTTCATAAAGCTTCAATGGTTTCCTATTGCCTATTTGAATAAAACACAAAATAGCAGTGGGCATTTAAGGCCCCTAATAGTCAGGCTCCAGCCTTATTTTCCATGTTCTCCATTGCATAATCTATATTCCAACCAATACCTATTCTCTGATCTCAACCAACTCTTCCCTACGTCCATTTCTATGTGGATGCTGTTCTCTAGGCCTGCTACATCTCCCATCTAGTGAAATCATTTTCCTACTACTACTCTAGGTTTAGTTCAGGTTCCATTCGCTCCATAACACCTTAATAGATTTTCTGCGACTAGAAGTGATCCCTCCCTCACTCTCTTTTTCTCCTCTTCCTTCCCTCTCTCTTTCATGGAATTCTCATATATCTCCAATAAATTTAAAACTGTTCTCACTTATACTATAGTTGCATGACTCAGGTTTCATCTCTATATAAAATTGTAAGTTCCTTAAAGGTGGGAAGTATGTCATTTTTAATTTCTGTGCCTTGCACATAGTAGGTATTTAATAAATTAGTATTGCTTTGACTCAAATAGAAATAAAGAAATAGCATGAGTACTTCTTGACATTTAAATTAGTGTATATATATATATATATAGCTTACAAAAAACTTGAAAAGATGCTAACTAAAAAGATGAGTGTTTTGTCAGATGTGCTTTTTTGCATATACATGTTCGTCTCTTCATTTAGTAATTCATTTATTCAGCAAGTCTATTACTAATTTTTTCTTTGATTGTTAAAAGCAGCCATTTGATGGCTCAGGAATATTAGCTCCATTTTCTAGAAAAAGAAGATCTGTAAAGCCATTGCTTTGACCTTTATGCTTATCAACTGTTTCCTTTGTTTATAACAAAGAAGAAAAAGGATTCCTCGCCCCTAATGTGATATAGAGTCTATATGTTACTAAATACCTGTATTAATTGGATAGTTTGAGTACTGTTTACAGTCATCCTCACAACATCATTAGAAAGCTGTGGTTGTTTCAGGTGGAGCGGGTAATATTAAAAAATCCTTTTAAGTTTACGACAAAGCAGGAAATGGTTCCATATCTATTCAATGGAAAAGCACTAGCTTATGGGTAAAAGTATGGATTCCTAGTAAAGCTGGGAAGGTTTGAAACATGGAAGGCTTTTACTTGATTTGACTTATCACAAATAATACCTACATGCTATGGACTATGGAATAATACATACATATCTGTTACTGGGTCCTTTTACTAATAAATCATCTTTGATGAATGATGATAATGAGTGTTTCTACTATATAGAAATAGGAACTTGCAATTTATTCAAAATTCCGATCATTAAGCTATTATATGCATGCTGTTATACTATAGCTTCTAGAAACACAAAGTCAGTAATTAATATATCTAAATTCATTAATTCAGTGTATATATTTGTACATTTTATCTAGTAAATCTAACCAATGGTAGCAGTAAATGTCCATCAGTGGCAATCTGATACAAAAATAGAACATAGTTTATAACGCTTAAACAGTGAGCCTGTTTGTATCATGATTGTACCAATGAGAAAAGAGTAAAATACTAAAATTTTGAAATTGAATTGTCATTTTAGGTTATCTGCATGTCATAGAGTTAAAGTAAAGTTGATTTCTAAATAGGATCCTACTTGGTTGAGATAAAAAAAAATTCCAGTAGCATAGCGAAGCACTTTTTTTTAGCTTTTACAAACACATAGAAATACATATACCCAAGTCATTGTTACTTCCACACATGCCTATTTTCAAGCACTTCATATGAGGGCTTATGGTAGATAAAGGTGGGAACTAAATGGGACTCCTACCATCCTCTAACTACCATTTGACTTTCCCTTCTTGCACTCGCTCCAAACCATCCACTACTTCAAACTTTGTGGAGGGAGAAGAGGAGTGAAGGATGAAAAGGTAAGGTGGGAAGGCAGGGGTGAGGGAGGGAAAGGTAGAAAATGGGTTTTCATGAGGGATTTACTCTGATAAATGAAAGAATAGAATAAAGAGTGACAGAAGAAGCTGAAGAACTCTGTGTCCTCATTTATCCTTTCTTCCTTTGCTCCAGTCTCACATGAAGAAGTGGCCTTCCTCTTTGCCAAGGCTAATAACCCTGACACTTGTGGCCTTGATACCATTCCTTCTGGTCTCCTCTGGGGCCTTAGTATGTCAGTGATTCTCTCATCTCAGTTTCTTCCTCTCTTAGTTCTTTCCTGCAGACAAATATACTCAAGTTTCTCCTGTCCTTTAAAACAAGCAACAACCTTCTCTTGATCCTATCATCCTCTCAAGATGTCCTACATCTCTCTCCCCTTCACTGCTAATCATCTAGAAAGATTAGTGTGCACTTGCTGCCTCCACTGCCTTGCCACCTACTTACTACTCAGTCCTTTAAAATCTGGCTTCTGACTTCACCTGATACTGAAATTGCTTTCTCCAACATCACCAAAAACCTAATTGGCAAATCCAGTGGCTTTTCCTCAGTCCTCATCCTTCTTAACTGTTATGCAGCATTTGACACTTTGAGTTCTTCCTTCTTTTCTCTTTTCCCTTTGTTTTTTGTTAACACTGTTCTCTCTTGGTTCTCCTTCTGGTTCACCTGATCACACTCATTGGTTACCAATTTGGTTTATATTGTCTTTCTTCTGAACCCTTAAGTGTGGGTGACTCCCAAGGTTCTGTCCTTATCCTTTTTCTTTAAATTCTCACCCATATTGATCATATTCATAGCTTTACTTATCAAAACTATGTAGATGAGTTACAAATCTCTGTATTTAGCTCTAGTCCTTCCTGAAACCCCAGTCCAGTGTCACCATTTGCCTACTGTACATCTAGATCTGGCGATCTGAGCCATAGCCAGTTTAAGATAACTAATCTTTCCCCCCAAAACTGTAACCTTTCCCAACTTAATTCATGATATCTCTTATTTCCTTGGTCACCCAGGCTCAAAATTCCAAATTTATTTTTGACCCTTCCTACGCAGTTACTCTTCACATTCATTTTGATTCCAAGACTTTAGTTTCCCTTCCTTGTTGTCTCATATGTGAACGACAGGGTATGAGGGAAATAGCATTGAATTTGGAGTCATATGACCTAAATTCAGCTATGGCTCTGTTCCTTACTAGATATGTGACCACAGAAAAATCAACCAACCTTTATAACCCTTAGTTTCCTCACCCATGACATGATACTATTAGACTAGATCAACTGTTATTTCTAAGTCTGTTGATCATTTAGTCATGTAAATCCTGAATTTCAAGCATAAGAGAGAGCATGGATCTAGTTCAACTCCCTCATTTGACACATAAAGATACATATGCCCAGGAAAGTTAAGAGGCATGCTGAAGTTTACATAGATACTAAGTATGTTATCTCTGCAGCTTATTATCCACGGAATCTTCAGCCCATTGTTCGTAAAATGAAGGAGATGGATGATAACTAAGGGTACTTCCAAGTTCTAGATCTTGTGATTGCTCCTGTGACCCCGGGTTAGGGGTTGGCACTGGTCTACTGCGATAAAACCTTATTGACCACACTTTCTCCTTGTCTCCACACCATCATTCATACTGCTTCCAAAATAATTTTCCTGATGGATAGCTCTAAGAATACTGTGTAGATCTGACCATTTCTTCCCTTGTGGAAAAACCTTCGATGTTTTAGGAGAGGTGGTTGTCAGACACAATGCCTGTGTTGGTTTGTTTTGATTAATTGCATTTCTTTGTTACAAGGGAAGGTTTTCTGGGGGTGGGGTTTTTGGAAAGTGACAGCAATGTAAAATAAAGCATCAATAAAACATTAAAAAAAACTTTTCATTGTTTCCCTATTGCCTTTAGGATTAAATAAAAATGCTCTATACCTTGATGTGTAAGGCCCTCCACAGTCTGCTTCCAACCTCTCTTTCCAGACTTATTTCATATTCAGTTAGCTTAAATTACTAGCTGATCCTTGATTTCATTCTGTACTCTCCCACATTTTATACATTTTTGTAGTCCATCTCTCATGCCTCGAATGCACTTCCTCAGTTTCAATTCATTTTAAATATCATGGCATACTATGGCATTTTGCCATGCATTGAGAATACAAAAACAAAAATTAAGCCCTGTCTTTAAAGAGTTTGTATCTACTGGGTTTCTAGTTATTGAAATCCTTATCTTCCTTTAAGAAGGCAAATCAGGTTCCGCCTCCATGAAGATTTCCTTTCAAATGAATTCAGTCTCTGTATCCTTCAATTTCCCTAGAGCATTTTGTCAAGACCTCTCCTGTACTCGTTTCACAATTTACTTTTTGTCATGTTTATTTGTTCTCCCCTCAACTACCTCCCTTACCACAGAGGAGATTCTCAGCTATTTCATAGACTCACAGAGTTGGAAGGAACCTCAAGAGTTCATCTGGTCTAATCTGTTACCCACATAGGAACCATTCCTAACAGTTCAATCATCCAGCCTTAGCTTGAAGATTTCTGCTGACCAGGAAACTACTGTTCTTCCCAAAACAATTCATTCCACTGTTGGATGTTACTGATCATTAGGAAATTTTTCTTGTAGTGAGCCAAAATTTGCCTATACAACTAATATCCATTGCTCCTATTTCTTACATCTATTTAATTCCATCTTACTAGATTTGGCTCATTGTACTAGACAATCAAAGTCTTTTTTGGATTCTGACTTTCTTGTATAGTGTGTTACTCCTCTGAAATAGAGCCGCTCACTGAAGCAATCTGAATAGGGGCTATTTTTGTGAAATCAAAGAGTTTTAATAAGAGGAGATTTGATTTATTTCTCCAGTCACATTTGACAGAAGCATTTCTACATGAAAAATCAACATTCACACTTGGGAGGGGAAAAGGAGAAAATCCACACATAAGACTTGCCTGTCCAAATGAGATTTATTAAGGAATATGCTTTTCAGTGGATGGAAGCCTCAGGATGGGCTCATGAACTTATAGATCTAAATCTGGAAGGGGTACCTCAGAGACTGTCTAGTCCAATCACTTCTTACAGGTTAGGAAACTGAAGCTCAGGATAAGACTAGAGGTAGGATTTGAATCCAAGCTTTTCCAACTCTACGATCAATGATTTTACTACTTGTAAAAGGAGGGTACTGTGAATCTTAAGTCTTTGTCCAAACAAGATGGCTTTAAAGCTTTCCCCTATTTCTAATATATTGTCATGCTGCCAAGGGCTTTAGGGTGCTGATTGGTGGAGATGTCATCTGTTGCTACCTCTTCCAACTATGTTCTTTGTGATCTTGGAGCATTCTAATGGTTGATGGAAATGAGATAAGATTACCCAATTTCCCAAACTACTTGACCTTTGCTAACACTGGAGAAGGAAAAATCAATAATCCCAGGTGCTGTAAGGTCACTTGGACTCTCATACAATATTTATCTATGCAGCTATAATTGCGGAGACAAGGTGGGTGGGGCTGGGGCATCTCGGTTATATAAGTGCAAGAAAAAGAGCAGTTAATTATGTGAATATTGTACTAGCCAGTTAGTATTGGATATGACTATTCCCAGAGACTTCTATCTTTAAATTGCCTACCATTTGCCAGGGAGATTCCTCAAGAGATAAAGATCCCTTTGATAACAGTTGCTTATAGATTTTCTTTTGGAATTCTCTATCAGTACCAATTCAGATTCTACAAGGGAGGGATAAATAAACATTTAGTGTTCCAAGCTCCCAACACAGGCGAAGAACATGTAAACATTTTCTAGCAAGTAATATCAATGCATTTGACTTTTCAGAGGAAGAATGACACAGTTAAAAGAATTCTGAGAAGGAAACATGATTACACATCCTAATAAAGATCATGGCAACTACCAAACAAATCATGGCAATTATACTTTAAAGGGGCCCACAGTACTCTCTTCATATCTAAAAATTTAAAGACCTTGGCATTTATACTTTTATTCAAGTCTTCTAAAAATATAAAATACTATAGGCCATGTATAGATCACCGAGTCACTCTTCCTCTCCAAGGTGACATTGGCCCACTAACGACTACTCTTTGGATCTGATCATTCAACTAGGATATTTCCCACAATTCTCCATTTTTTATGTAAGAAAAGATTTTCTCATGTTTTGATTAAATCTTGGTAAACTAGATCTGTAATACTCTATTGACCTACCAATCAAAAGCCTGTAAAAAAGGAAAGGGAATGAATTTTTTTTCTCCCCATCCCCTGATAAAGATAAATGTTAACTGTGGTAATAAGATAACAAAATTAAAGGTATAAACCAGCATGGAGGGGATGAATTACTTCTTTTTGCAGATGATGTCAGTTTACGTAGAAAATCCCAAAGAATCATTGAAGAAAATAGGAATAGCTGCTGTAAAGTGGCATGATAAATAATAGATCATCAATACTTCTGTATAATATTAATAAAAACTAAACCACCAAATGAATAAAATATCTATAAATTAACTTACAAAGACAAGATTTATGTTTAAAAAAAGACAATTGGAAAAAGGTATTTACTGTACGTGGCTAGACTGCTAATGTAAAAACAACAATTTAAACTTATGTATAAATTCGGCGTATACTGATCAAATTACAAAGGGTAGAACTAGACAAAATACCGCCCCCCAAAAGCAAAGTTTGCAAGAAAAAAGTTCTAGACTCTCAAAGGAAATGGGAAGTGTTAAAGAAGATAGTGTTATCACTACTAGATTTCAAATTATATTATTGAAGCCGTTTTCAACAAGACTTTAATACTGCTTTAAAAAAAGACTAATGGAGTAGTCTAAGCAAGAAATAAAATCAGTAAAAAAGAAAGTAGTCCAGTGTTTGACAACTAAGGAGCCTAAATTACTTGGGGGAAGAATTCCTTTTTGAAAAAGATTGTTGAGAAAACTGGAAATAATTTGGCACAGATTAGATCTAGAGTAGACCAACTTCTTACACTCAAAGTCAAAATGGCTGTGTGGCCTGACTTAAAAATGCCTGACCATATTTAAAAATCAGAGGAGGAGAAGAGCAGGTACCTTTCACAACTATAGATAAGGAGGAAATTCCTAAAGAAGGGGAAAAGAGTGTCATAAATATGTAATTTTGACTATGTAAAACACTTGCATGAATAAAGTCAATAAAGACAACAGTAAGGACCCTTGCCCAACACATTAACTGTTTAAAAAATTCAAACTATAAATGACTACATGAAACTATGAAATTTAATAATAAAGTTATTTAGTGTTATCCCAAACAAACTGCCTGAGGATTATTTTATGAAGATGGAGCTAGGTAGTACCTAGAGTCAGAAAGACCTGAATTTAAATGTGGCCACACATTTATGTGTGTTAATTTCTCTGTTCTCTGTTTCATCTGTAAATTGGGAATAATAAGAGCAACTACCTCCCAAGATGGTTGTGATGATAAAGTAAACTAAAAGTTGTAAAGCATTTTGGAAACTTTCAAAAGCTCTTTAATTTCTAGTTGTTGCTAGTAAAGCAGGAAAAATAATGAAATTTGGGGGAACAAAAGGTCAAGAATCTTGAGGAAATAGAAAAAAGTTGGGCTTGGAATATCAGATCTCGAATTAATTACAAAGCAGTAGTCATCAAACCTATTTGCCCTGGTTAATAGGTTCATTAGTGGAACAGGTTAATTATACAATATGCAGAAGCATTTTAACTCAGCAAAATGTTCAGTAACCCAAAGACCCCACTTCCTGGGGTAAGAACTTTAGCAAAAATTGTTAGAAAAACTAGAAAACAGCCTGGCAGAAATTAGGTATAGACCAATATATTACACCAAGTTAAGCACCAAATGAACATATAACTTAGAATTAAAAGATGATATGATAGACAAATTAGAGGAACAAGGACAAACTTTTTCAGATTTATGGATAGTAGTTCTTTGCCAAACAAGGGATAGAGAAGATGATAGAAGATAAAATAGACAATTTTCATTGTTCAATATTAAAAGATCCACAAAGAAAATCAATGGAAAAAAGTCTTTGTAGTAAGTTCCTTTGACAGATATCTTCCAAACTAAGATATATAAGGGATTAATTCAAATTTTTAAGAACAAGAACCATTCCCCCAAAAATAAATGGTCAAAGAATATGAAAAGGCAGCTTTCAGAGGAATAAATTTAAGCTATCAACAACTGTAAGAGAAAAATGTTTCAAACCTTAATAATTAGAGAAATGTAAATTAAAGCAACTCTGAGATTCTACCTCACATTCATCAGACTGGCCAAGATTTCTTGTCCCCTTCTCCCAAAAGTCAATTGCATTGCTGGAGCGACTGTGGGAAAACAGGCAGAGTAATTCACAGTTGGAGTAATGAATTGCTCTGGTCATTCTGGGAAACAATCTGGAACTATGCCCTTTCCCTTCCTTCAAGTAACCAAACTGTATAATCTTTGACCCAGCAATACCACTAATAGGCCTACCCCAGTGATGTGCTGGAGCCAATTTAAACTGGCTCACGAGAACCAATTGCTAACTTGTGTGTGAGCAATTACACCTCAGAAACTCCCAAATACTACAAATCAGAACTTGGTTTATTGTTTTGTTGATTGCTTAGAGGGATGGAAAAAATGTTAATACAGATTAAACTTAAAAGTGTGTCATGCATGCATGCTTGTTTGAGAGACAATTAATTGTTAGACATTTATCAGCATACCCCTGCCTATAGCCTATAGAGATAAAAGGAGAAAAAAGACCTATGGATACACAAATATTTATAGCAACTCCTTTTGTTGTAGTAAAGAATGGGAAACTAAGGGGAGGAGATGTCTGTCAGTTGGGATATGGGTAACGAATGATCATATGTGAGTGTATTGTAATATTATGCATCATAAGAAATGGTGAAATGGATAGTTTCCTTAAAGAGACACATGGGGACTTGTATAAACTAATAAAAAGCAAAGTGAATGAAACCAGGTGAACGATTCACAAAATAATAACGCTACTAATAAAGAAAAGCAACTTTCAAAGACTTAAGAATTCTAATCAATGCAGTCACCAACCAGGATTCCAGAAGACTAACGATGAAGCACCTAATGCCTAAAAAATGATGGTTCCAAGATAGAACATGAGACAGTTTTAGACGAGGCTACTGTGAGAATTTGTTTTGCTTAGCTATGCTATAAGCTCCAACTCCCCTCCCCCCCCCCCACCATGGGGTTTGATGGGAAGGGTGATAGAAGCTAGAGATAGGATAGCAAAACAAAGAAAAAAATAATAGGATATAACGTAATAGATCTGCAGTTTCATATACAATCCTCTTATATATGTGGAAATGCCCACTTTATGTTTAAATTCCAAATTTTAAAAAATAAAAATGTTTAATGTTAAGAAAAATAAAAACTGAGGTTTTTACCTCAGATAATGTAAACATGACAAAAGGTGAGAACAGTAAATGTTGGAGGAACTGGGGGGAAAGATAGGCATATAGGTGCATTTCTGGTTGAGTTGTGCAGTGCTCCCACCATTCTGGATAACAATATGGATTTATGCAATAAAAGCAATGAAATGATCTCTTCCTTTGGGCCCAGCAATCCCACTACTAGGCATATACTAGAAGGAAATAAAAAACAAAAATAAAATTAAAGTTTGTAAAGTAAAGTATGCCAACATAGCACACTCTGGTAGCTAAGAACTGGAGACAAAGTGGGGACCTATCCGGGTAATATGAATGTTATAGAATATTACTGTGCAGTAAGAAATTACAAATCTGAAGAATTCAGAGAAACATGAAGATTTGTATGAACTGATGCAGAACTAAGTTGAATGAAGAGAATAATTTGCACAATGACTACTATAATGTAAATGAAGGTATTGCAAAAGAAAAACCCAACTGAGTAAATAAAAAAACCAATAAAGGTCCTGAAGAACACATAATGAAATATACTGCTTTATGAATACATTTTTTAGTGGAAGTGAATTGGCCCAACCATTCTTCAAAATAATTGGAATTATGCAAATAAAGTGAACAAAATTACCATATCCTTTGACTCAGAGATTCTACTGCTAGGCATTTAATCCAAGGCACTCTTTAAAAAAAGGTTCCACATACACCAAATTATTTGTAGTAGCCAGAAACAAAACAAAACAAAACAAAAAACTGGAAACAAAGTAGATGTCCGTCAATTGGGGAAACAAATTGTGGTACAAAAATAGGAATATTATGCTGTAAGAAATAAATATGATGAATACAAAGAAGCATGGAAGGATTTATGTGAACCGATACAAATTAAAATAAGTAGGGAAAGCAAAACAATATACATAATGACTACAATGTGAATAAAAACAGTAGCCACAAAACTATTGTTAAAATAAAGAACAGGCCCCAAAGAAGAGATATGAAAATACATCCCTCTTCATTCCTATATAGAGGTCAGGGTCTGAGTGTTCAACATTGCATTTATTGTCATATTTATTTAAATACTATTTATTCAATAGTTTTTTTTAACTTCCTCTTTAAAAAAAAATTGTTGGTTATGAGGACTGGCTGTCTAAGAGGGAGTGGGGAATTCAGGGACAGATCTAGGAAATGTCAACACATAATTAACAAAAATATTTTAAGAATCATCTTTTCCCCTTTGTGGCAGAAAGACGGAGGCTTAGGACAGCTTGCAATATGCAGTCACTTTATTGTTTTTGATTATTTTTCTTTGTCACAAGAAAGGGTTCATTCCAGAGAGAGGACATAAAATGACTGATAAAAAAGGGTACCAATAAAACTTTTTTTCAAAAGATGTGTTTAGTCTGGAATGATATTTTCTAGATGAAGCCATGTTGGTTTTTACAGATCACTACTTTCCAAGTATTCACAAACAATCCCTATAATAATATGATCTAGAATTTTACTTGGAATATGTGATTTGTAGATACTTTCCCTGTGGACAAGAAATATATTGCTTTTCATGTTTACATGCCTACTGTCTAAGCCTATTGCTTACACATAAGTAGCTATTTAATAAATGTTTATCGAATTCTCTTGAATTGAAAATACTGCTCCTTTCTCTGTACTGCAAAAACTTTCCCAATCCCATGATTATATTATAATCCTAAAAGAAGAAATGTTTCAAGGAGCATAGCATATTCCTGAATTCACATTTCTAAAAACGAGAATAATATGTGAATAGAAGTTATATTCTGAATATGATAGGTAATAACATGTACCTGAGCAATAGCATATTTTGCCACTTTTGAAACATTAGTTCTTTTGCTAGTGTTATACAGGACCCTGATAGAAAAGAGAGTAAAGAGAAGACTGTTTCCTCTTCTTTTCAAGTAGGGCATGGCTTCCACCAAAAAGGGTCTTGAGGATAAAATCAGAAATGTAGGATAAGAGCTTTCCAGTATCTCAGATGGCTTGGGATGTGGAAAGTCTGTCACTTCCTACTGCTTTTTAGGGCCATACAAAGTAGTTTCAGTAGTGGGGGAAAGTACTATACTGAAGAGGCAGAAAACCAGGATCTTATTCCCAATATTAACTGCTTATGTGACCTTAAGTAAGTCGCTTTGGATTTCTCAGCTTCAATTTTCTTATCTATAAATGAGGTTACCAGATCATTTCTTAAATCCCTTCAATGTATCACACTCTCTGATTGTGTGAAAAGACATCATCCAATCATAGTTTAGAAGTTGTCACAGCTATGCCAGTGGAGCAAAAGCTTGTTTTACTAAGCTAGAAAGGCCTCCATTACTGGCCAGGAAAAGAGAATGTATAATCTGTCCAAGGATCAGCCTAGCTAACTTGAGAAGCCAGAAGGTTGGGCATGCCACCAGGTTTCTAGCCACATAACTTATGACTACTGTTAGGTCATAGATTTGGGGCACTATTGTAGAAGTAGTGCCCACATAGTGGTGAAATATTAATTTATAAATGCCCTGCTAAACACAAAGGGGAAAAAAAAACTTTTATGCTAATGATGGCTTATGAGTTTTATTAGTTGGATATTCCCTTATTTAGGATGTTCAGATTTTTTTTTATTCTGAGTTTAAATAGAAAGGCTATCTTAAATGTATCTATCCTGTACTTCTTTTGAATTTTTCAGAAGTTTGAAATGTAAAAATTCTTTCGAAAGCAAATTATTTTCTAGGTTTCCAGAATTGTTCATAGTGATATATATCTAAAATTTCAATTTCTATCACTCTACCCTAGCCCATAATATGTATAAATACATACACATTCTGATTTATTGCCTATTATAGTGTTTTTTAGCAAATACAATTTAACAAATATTTGTTATAAATGTGTGGTTCCAAATAGAACATAACAATTCAAGCAGTCCTCAACTTACTTTATAGTGTATTTTTGGTATTTAGCCAATTATACCCATGTCATAAAATTATAGTACACAATGAATTTAGGTCACTTAAGTATGTTCCTTACTTATTCTTAAGACTCCCCCTGGCTATCAAACTGAGTATGGCACCACAGCTCCTTTTTTATACACTGAACAGCCTCTCACCCAGAATGTCTCAGCAATACATTCTGTGGACTTGGGCCTGTGGCAGAGGAAGGGGGTAAAGGTAAGCTGAATTAAATGAGTGAAGTACAGATTTATTGGGGGTATTGAAGAAAGGAAGATGACCATATTAAGTAATGAGTTTTATTTTTTGATGTTGGGAAATTATCTGTAAAGGCAATTCTAAAAAAGACATTAAACTGTTTTGAACAATGATATCACCATTTGAATAATTACCACCTTCCCAGAGAGAATTTAAATTTATAAATTTTTATATATTTGTTTAAAAAAAATCCTTGCCATCTCATTATGTTATAGCCACACATTTAATTCTTTAAAATGACTGATAAAAAGGAAACAAGTCTTCTAGTGAGTTACAGTTCATTGTTGGAAGACAAAGTACAACGCTTGAGAAATATTAACATTAGATTTTTGTGGACTCAAGATCAAACTCAGTGTTATGGGCCTTTATGTTTGGCCACCATTTGAGCCCAGACTTTCAGACTTGTGAAGCCAAAAAGTAGTGATGAATATCAAAGGATGAAAATTTTAGACTAAATAAGGATTACTCCATGCATTTTAGAAATAAATATACTTGTATAACATGAGTACACCAAGAGGGTAACTCAAAAAAGCTGTTCTCAGAACTACATAACTGTAGCACTTATGCTTTCCTATAGGAAAATTAACAGGTTTTTTTTTTTAATAGTGTCAAAATAGACATTAAGTTCACAAAAAAGTGAAGACCCTCTCCTAAAATCCTCAAAGATGCCTATCCAAAAATACATAAATTCCTCCTCCATATCTGAATGTGATGACTCTGATCATTGTTCTTTCACATTCTCATTTACTGCTTTTGATACTATGATTCAAATTTGATTCAAACTTTGAGACTTGTGAAGCCAAACATTAAGTACATACTGTGCGCAAGGTACTGTGCCAAGTGCATACAAGCATAAGATAGAGTACTGGCTGTTAAAGATTACAACATTAAGAACTAGAGAAGATGTTGAAGATCTAGTTCAAACCCTTGTTTTATATGAAGAAACTGAGGTCCACAAAAGTTATGACTTGCCCATGATCAAGAATTTTAAGTATATTAAATGCATTTTATGTGCTTAGTTACCATTTTGCCTTATTTAATTTATACATACTTTATGTTTACAAGGTATTTTTAAAACAATATTCATAGGTGACTGTAATTTGGGGACTGATTTTGATAAAACGTTGGGTAGCAGGTCTTTAATTAGAAATAATCCTTTTTTTCTACCATTTTCCATTTCTAAGAACCTAAGTGACAAAAGGACTACCTGTATTTATTTGAAAAGTGTTTTGTATTAAATGGGATTTGGTTTGGGTTTTTAGAACACACTAATACCTGAGACTTTAACCAAATCTGGATAGTAAAAAGTACCCAGAGGTCAGGTTTCAAAATTTTTTTTAAAATGTCATGGAGAAGAAAAAACAGTAATTGTCCAGCACAGACAAATAATTTACGTCAAGACCAAGACTTCCATTTCATCTCAGTTATATCAAGGGATAAAACAATGTGGTTTTTATGCCACCTCCCCCTACCGCCACTTAATTAGGTAATTGTGTCTACATAGATCTGATCAGTTAATAAAATAACGTCTGGTGTATGGATAATATTCTTTGAGACTAGACTGTTTATGTTATGTACTTTCTGAGTGTGACTTAGATGTTACTGACTGATAACACTCTCAAACCAAAGAGCTAAATAATGTCAAAATTCCAGGAAAATAGTAAAGGCCCAATATTAAAATATAATTTAAAATAAAACAATGCTCCTTCATTTTTCCCCATCTAAAACCTACCAGTTTTCTCCCCCAATTTGCCCTCTTTTATTTGTCAGTCAACAACTAATTTTTGACCTCATGCTCTGGGTACTCTAAGAATATACTTTTCATGATTCTAAATTTAACAAATATGCTAGTCAAATGGTGCTTAAAGAACATCTAAACTTCATCACATTTCAATTTTATTATTTCTCAGTTTCCCTCAAATCCAAAAATAGTTGGAATGTATGCAGTTGTTCCTATAACACAATCAAAACATCTTTTCCTTGAATATTTCCATCTAGTATTAAAAGCTAGTAACTTCAGGGCTGTGCATAAACCAAAATGTCCAGCTGTAGCAACAATCTGGCTAGCAGCTGTTGTGGGGTATAAGACCCAACAAGACCAGCAACAAGAGCTGCTGCTAGCACAGGTTCTTTTATCTGTTTTACTAAGGAAAGTAATGTTAAAGGCTTAACAATTTTACATTAACCCAACATACAAATATCATTCACTTAGTTTAGGAGGAAAAACCAGCAACCTGAACTTCAGAACAAATGCAAATTATAAACATACACAATATAAACAGACCAAATCACAATTCATAGTTGCCAAGAAAGCATCAACATCTGAATTCACAAGTAGGGGGTGGGGGGGCTCTTAACCACAACTTCTCAGAGTCTCCACATCAGCACTCCTTCCTGAGTGAGAGCTGCAGACAGAATGCTAACCTTTGATCTTTTATACTCTGTTCAGGGCTCAAAGGATTCACCCCTAATCAGCAAAAGGGCGTGAGCCTGGGGTTTAGCACCTAGTTAGCAAAAGGGCATGGGCCTGGGGCTTTGCACTTAGTAAGGCTTAACCAAAGGCATTTGATTACTTTAGCATTTCTAAAAAAGAAAACAGTAAGAAAAAAAACAAAAGTCCTACCTTAATTACCAATACACCAGCTCAGTTCAAAGATCCCATGATTTCATCTGGTATAGGTGCTCCTTTCACCAATACATTTCATAACCCCTTCATGCCTTAATAGAAAGACTTCATCTTTGATTCATTTTTGCTGTGACCAAAAAAAAAAAAGTCATAAGTTAAGAGTCCAACCTTCTATTGAAATGTATCTTCAAACCAGTGGGTTGGTCAACAGGACTATTCTTAAAGGCTTTTGTTGGTTTTGTAGGACTTGCCAGAGGTTATGTTCTACTTGCATAGTCTTCAAGAACCAGGGTCATCTCCATGCCATAATGAGGCATCAGGGTAGGACTTTAGTGGAGGAAATAATTGCAGGGAAGCAGAAAATCCATTTTTACCATTGCTTTCTGTTACACTGTCCAGGAATACAATTTAGTGGAAAGTGAGACTTGTCTGTATAAGACATGATCCCAGTTTTTGAAAGCTTATACTTTGACATAGTAAAGGAAGCAAGATACATACATAATACGTTAATACAACTAGAAAATGAATATGAAGAAGTATGTAATTACAGCAACCATAGATCATAGATTTCCAAGATAATTGTAAATTTATAGGATCATACTCTCTGGAGCTAGAAGGGATTTTAGAAATCATCTAGGCTAAATTCCTTCCATGAGATCTAGAAGGGATAATGACTTAACCAAGATCACACAGGTAGTAAGAAAAATAACCAGGATCTAGAACATTGTCTCATTGTTCCTATAAACTAAATGTCCCAGATAGTACAATTGTTTGGTAACTAGTAACAATGAATCAAGTCAGTATTATAATAAAATATTCATGTTACAAAAGCTTGAGAGCCACAAAAGTTGGAGAATCAAATACTAAAAACACATCACAATTGCTCATGAAAATCAGGTATAGTAGCCAGTAAGAATTCTGTAAGGCTATACCTGTGTACATAGTTATGTATGTAGCTGATAGGGGGGTCTACTTTTGGCATAGCCATGAGACACAATGTTCTAATGGTTCCAGTCCTAAAGATTGAATCCTGATATTAGTGTAAAAACCCCACCAACTAAGGCCACAAAGCATAGGTAATAATGGCGGTAAATATTTCCAGGGGATCTTGTGGGTAGTTCCTCTTTCTATAATTATAAGTTGCTTAAAGTGTGCTTGAAATTAATTATAAACTTTTATTTTAGGTCAAAAGTGGTGCCGTGGTCAAAGGGACTGTACTTTTAATGGGGGTTTTTACAAAACAAAAACAAAAAAACTTCTCAAAGAACACATTAACATTTTATACCCACTATGGTAATATACTTGTCAACCCTTCACATATTCAAAGAGCAATCTGTTGTTAGCTCTGAAGTTTCCAGTATTTGGATGAAAAATATCTTTTTAAAAATATCCTTTTAAAAGACTTCTCCCTGAAGATGAAGCATTGCAAAGAAAACTATAATGTGTGTATATATAAAAACTTCTTTTAAAAAATAAAAATTCAGATGTTTAGATTGTACTTCTTTGATAATTCCAAAAATTCTAGCCTAAATTTTCATCAGCATGAGCAAAGTAGCAAATGATTGTGGCAAATGTACTCAGATTTACACATTGTAAAGGTAACTTTTGCAACAGTGGAAAGGTTAGACTAGACTGGACAGACTAGAATTGGGGCAGCTAGGTGGCACAGTGAATAGAACACTATAACTAGTCAGGAAGACCTGAGTTCAAATGTGGCCTCAGATACTTAGTAGCAGTGTGGTCATGGGCAGGTCCCTGTTTGCCTCAGTTCCATCTGTAAAATGAGCTGGAGAAAGAAATAAACCACGCCAATACCTTTGCCAAGAAAACTCCAAATGGATCATAGAGAGTTGGACACAACTGAAATGACTCAGCACTAGAAGCAGGATAACCAATGAATAAAGTCTTTCATAGTCTGGTGTCATTCTACCTTTCCAGACTTCCGCAATCCAAGGTCCAGCCATACTGGCCTACTTTCTGTTTCATGAACTCAATATTTGGGGCAGCTAGGTGGCATAGTGAGTAGAGCACTGGCCTCAGAGTCAGGAGGACCTGAGTTCAAATCCAGCCTCAGACACTTGACACGCTAGCAATGTGACCTTGGGCAAGTCAACTCCAATTGCCCTGCCTTCCCCTCTGCAAAAATAAAATAAAAATTAAAAAATGAACTCAATATTTCACCCCATTTCTGTGGCTTCACTACAGATTGTCCTATCCTGACCCCACTCCTATTCTTAGAATGTACACCTCTTAACTCCACTGCTTAGAATCCTTAGCTTCTTCCTTCATGGCTCCAAGTGACAACTTTCATGGGAATCCTTTTCTAGTCCTCATAGCTGTTAGAACTCTTCCTCCTCAAATTATATTCACTTATTCTCCCAGTAGAATGTACATTTATTGAGTCCAGGCATTGTTTCTCCTTTTTATTTATTCATTTGCTATCCTGAACAAAGCATTAATAAATGTTTGTTGAATGACAATGTAGCTGCAAGAAGAGATGAGAAGCAGAATGTTGATTCTTGTAGTAGGCATTTAATAGTGGGGACAAATGTGAAACATTTCATATGTAAAATCCATGTGGCTTGGCAGTAGGTTGGCTGTGAGGAGTAAAGGAGAAGGACGATTAAAAGATAACTATAGATTTGAGCCTGAATAACAAAGAGAATTACCATCCACAGAAATAAAAAAGTAGAAGAGTTGATTTTGGGAAGGAAATAACAAATTCAGTTTTGCACATGTTGAGTTGGAGGTACCAGTGAGATAGCAAGGCAGAAATGTCCAGCAATAATTTTGAAATATCCCTAGAATTCTGGACAGAAGTTGATGGTGCAGAGAGAAATTTGGAAGGGGTGTATATGAAACCAGTACCAAATATAGGGCCACCCTTGGAATCAGGAAGACCTGGATTCAAGTGCTACTTCTGATAAATACTGTTTTTGTAACTGCTCACTACTTGGACTCATTTGACGTACTTGAGCCTTGGTTTCTTTATCTGTAAAAAGAAGGGCTTGGACCGGATGTCCTCTGAGGTCTCTTCAAACTCTAGACCTATGATATAATCCTCTGACCTGAAGCAAGCTACCTAGTCTCTTCCTGTCCCAGAGAGCTGTGTTGGTAGTTTCCTCATTTAGAATTTCTTCCCTACATCACCTCCCTACATCCCTAAATCACAGCTATGAACACCCTTCGATGAATGATGTTTCTATGGTATATCCATACACTTTAGAGTTATTTTAAAATTTATAACTAAATGTGACCTTTTAATAAAACTTTTCATATAAACAAACCAAAACAAAAAACCCTTTCTTAGACTGTGTCTAAGATACATATATATATATATATATATATATATACATATATATGTATGTATATACACCTATATATATACATATATATATACACCTATATATGTACATATATAGGTGTATATATATGCCTATATATATATATATACACACTATATTATGTACATTGCAATGTATGCATAAATTGTGTAGCATGCAATAATGGTTATTATAGAATGACTAATTTGTGTGGGACTCTAGAATGTAAATCATTGTGGGCTGATGGAGTAAGAGAAGGCTTCATGGAGGATTTGAGACCACTGAGCCTGAAAAGATGAATAGGATTTAGATAGGAAACCTTAATAAGGGAGGGTATAATAGACCAAGGGAATAACATGAATAATGGCTCAGATTCAGGAAAATCATCTTTGTGTGATAGTGAAAATAGCAGCCTGATTAGCATGAGAGATACATACCAAGAAGTAGGGGTGGGGGAAGGGAAGGTCTTGGATTATCAGAAGAAGGCCTTAAGAGACAGTAAGACTTGATGGGGTAGGAAATTGGGAACTATATACAAGACTTTTAGGGAAGAAAACATCGTGATATAAATTCTCTTAAAAGATTAATCTGGCAGTGTAATGCTGGATTAGGGAGAACCTAAAGGTGGCTAAGACAACTAGGATAATTTTGCAGTAATCCATAGTTAATGATCATCTGGGTTGTGGCAGGGCAAATGGATAGACAAGGACAGATGGAAGAAATATTCTGAAGGAAAAAAAAAATGCATGACCTGGTAGTTAATTAAAAATGCATGAGAGGTGAGAATATATAGATTAATAAAATGAAAGATAATAGATGACAGATAAGATAGATGATATAAATAGGTGGGTAGATAATTTGTTAAGCACTATGTGCCAGGCACTGTGCTAAACACTAGGAATATAAATACAAGCAGAAAGTTCTGCTTTCAAGGAGCTTACATTGTAATGTTGAAGACACTACATGAAAGGGGTAAAAAATTGCAATAACCTAAGTAACTGGAAAATAAGAGATTTATCAGTGTCAGAGAGATGTTTGAGAGAGAAGACATTTTTTTGGGGAAAAAACTTTGGAGGGATAAGGGTGGAGGTTAAATTTTTATCATTTTGAGTTTAAAGTGGTATCTCTAATACATAAATGGCTATTGCCTT
This sequence comes from Phalanger gymnotis, assembly GCA_028646595.1. NCBI lineage: Eukaryota > Metazoa > Chordata > Mammalia > Diprotodontia > Phalangeridae > Phalanger > Phalanger gymnotis. The sequence continues at coordinate 315,593,194 of CM053623.1, read as the reverse complement.
CCATGTTCAGATTGAATGCAAGGAGAGATGAAAGAGAATGATATCCACCTATTTACTTGTTTGGTTCTTTGCCATTGGTTGTCTAGGAGGGAAAGTTTAGAGCAATAGTTAACTCAAGTCCAGTGAGCTTTATGTTGATATTCATGATTTCACAGAATGTAGACTACTAATTAAGATATAATAATATACGCTCCAGAATCACAAAGTGGAAAACCTTTTTCCTACATGGAATAGCTATGTCTCACAACAATCTGAATACCAGGACAAAGATGCTACACTTGGTGGGAATACTGCTCTTGAAATGGCATTGTAGATTTAGGCAAGGATTTGACTCAAAACCCAGCATCATTTCCATTGTACCATATTGCCTCCTTATGAATAATCATATTTTGAACCTTTAAAAAATTTACATTGTTATATATATGGACATTACAAAAGATATATACTTAGGTCTCTAAGCATATTTGGCTACTAATTTCTTCTTTTGGCGATATTCTACCTAATAGCACCTTTCTGGTTTGAGAGTCCATGTATATTCTCCAGAGGAAAAGAGAAGGAAACCTTCCTTTTACATGGAATAGTCATGAAAGGTCAACATTCAAGCAAATGTCCATTAAATTTTATTACCTACATTAGCTATTCTTTGTATATGATTACAATGAAGTATACAGTGTAATCTATTGTGTGACAATGGGTTAAGGGACATGTACTAATACAGTTTTTATGTCAGAGAAGGGTCCTTGCATTTGAATAGAATAGATTAGGAACTACTATACTATTGATCATCTCTTGAAAGGCCCACCCAATTCTAAATCTTGTAATTCTTAGTAGTTAATTTCTCATCATGGGTCTGAAAATCAAGTTCATCATTACCACCTACTACTGGGACCAAAGCCAATAATCCATGGGGTTCAAGCTCCTCAGGATGAGTCTCACAAATTTATAGCCCAGTCCCAGATATATCCTTTGCTTCCCAAAAGAGATAACACCTCTCCCCATTCTCTGGCAATTATTTCTTTTGTGATCCTGGAAACACAAACCTCAGTTTCCTCATCTGTATCTCAAAGAAGTAGAAAACTGCAATATTTTTTCTGCTGCTCTTCTTAACAACCCTGCTTCCTTCTTCCTATTGTGAATCCCTCTGTAGCTCCAGTCTTGGCCATGATTATGTAGCATCAAAATTTCACTGCCAAAAGAGATCTTCCAGTGATTACCTGGACAAGACCCTGTTATTGGACATGTCCCTTTTTTCAGCTTTTCCCATGATTACTGTATCCTGATGAACTGATGGTGCTATCAGATTCAGACATGGTTATGACAGGTGGTACACCCGTATCAGTGCACCTGTAGAAACCCAAAGAGAATACATTTGAAGATGATTTTCAAGTTCACTTTAGAAATGACTTTGATATTCCTATTTTCTCATTTGGTATTTTTTTAACTGTGGCATATAGTTCTAGTTCACTTGTGATAGGTGGGTGACTTGTTTGCTTGCTTTAGTTTTGTTTTGCATCAGTTCACAATTCAATATGGAAATTGGATTTAGATATGATATAGGGTTCATCTGTATGGCTCATTCTGGTTTGGCATTTACAGTTTGGTTCAAGTACTTTACCGTCTACATCATATTTTCTTTCCTTTCTTATTTGCTATATTAGGTCTTGACATAAAAGGCAGAATGGGCTTGAAGTGAATTATATAGTGTAATTTTTAAAATTTATTTTTAGTTTTTAACATTCTCTTTTATAAGATTTTGAGTTATAAATTTTTACTCCTCCCCTCTCCTCCTCTCCAAGATGACATGTAATCTGATATAGGCTATACATGTACAATCATATTAAACATATTTCCACATTAGTCATGTTTTAAAAGAAGAATCTGAAGAGGGAAAACCATGAGAAAGAAAAAACAAAAAAAAAAAGAAAATAGTATGCTTTGATCTGCATTCAGACTCCATAGTTCTTTCTCTAGATGTGGATAGCATTTTCCATCATGAGTCTTTTGGAATTGTCTTAGATCATTGCATTACTGAGAAGAGCTAAATCTATCAAAGTTGGTCATTGCACAATGTTGCTGTTGCTGTGTACAGTGTTCTTCTGGTTGTGCTCACTTGACTCAGCATCAGTTCATCTAATTCTTTCCAGGTTTTCCTGAAATTCATCTGCTCATTATTTCTTATGGAACAATAATATTCCATTATATTCGTATACCACAACTTGTTCAGTCATTCCTCAGTTGATGGGCATTCTAATTTTTGGCCACTACAAAAAGACCTGCTACAAACGTTTTTGTACATGTGGGTCCTTTTCTCTTTTTTATGCTCTCTTTGTGATACAGACCTAGTAGTGGTATTGATGGATCAGAAGGTATGCACAGCTTGATTGTCTTTTGGGCACAGTTCCAAATTAAAGGGTATGCACATTTTGATTGCCCTTTGGGCACAGTTCCAAAGTGCTCTCCAAAATAGTTGGATCAGTTGGTTCACAACTCCACTAACAACGCATTAGTGTTTTAATTTTCCTGCATCTCCTCCAACATTTATCATTTTCTTGTTTTATCATGTTAGCCATAGATTCTAATTTTTAAATAAATCAATGCACATGCTACTATGAGTATGTTCACTTTCTGAATGGAGTATCTTGAAGCATGGACTCTCTTTTTCCATTTTGATGTCCTAAGATGCACATTCTAGCCAATAGGAGAAAATTTCCATTTTTACACAGTAGGCAGGTGCTTGTCTGGCCTATCAAAAGACTTTTTGTTTCCAAACGCTTTCCCCTACATGATTTTCCTAAAATTAACCTGAAAATCTTATCATTAGAAGTTTTGAGGGTTTTTGCATGTTTTTTCTTTCTTTTGATTTTCGCATGAGTAGTAATTCCCCGTTGAAATATAAACACTTCTAGAGGGGTTTATTCATTACCTTGAAATGCATTGAATTAGCCAATAGCCCTTTTAGGATGGATTACGTTAATGTCACTCAGTGCTCCATAAACTTGGTTAGATGTGGGAAAAAAGATAGAAAAATAAAACATCTGTAATAATTGCCATTTATATAGTACTCTAAGATTTATAAAGTACTTTATAAACATTTCATTTGATCCTCACAAACATCACTGGTAGATACTGCTGGTATTATTATCACCATTTTACAGACAAGGAAACAGACTTAGGAAAAATGAAGTGACTTGCTCATCACCATATGAGTAAGTACAGGAACAGTATTCAAAAGTGGATCTTTTCTGACGCTAGTCTAATTCTCGCTAAACCACACTGCCTTTCTAAAACAATTTTCTGAGGCAATAGGACCCAGGACAAGCAAGCTTTCATGTAGAGGAAGTAGGAGAAAGATCCTGATCATGGATAGTTTCTAGGGGAAGTTAAATACGGGAAGAATGCTACACAAAATCTGGAAATGGGAAGGTGAGAAGAAACAGCATAAGAATACCACCTGGAGGGAAGAAAAAAAAATACTAATAGTCACTGTCCTTACAGAACTTTGCCTTCTATAAGTTTGGAACTTGGATATATTAAAGAATTTATTTTACAGTTTTAAGCAAAAAAAAAGCATCTTTGGATTTCTACCCTTTGTCTTTTAGTCGTTTTGAAGTTTTAAATGAAAGCAGAAAAGCAGCTGGGTCCATTCTTTATACAATCAGACTTTAGTAACCTGCCATATGTTTCTGAAGCATGGAAAAAGGTCACATTGGATATATAACTCCATTGTTTTTTTCACTGAAGGGCAACCTATAGTGTTCTCCAGATGTGGAAAACAGCCATTTCAGTAGACAAGTATGTCTAAGATTCATAAAATTCAGAACTTTGCTCTTGGGCTAAACCTTTTGGGGTGGGGAGGAGGAAGGTGCACACCTTTTGATTTGAATTAAACAACTTTAAAATAGAAGAATATAGAAACTAGACCAAAATTCAAGAGCACAAAGGGAACTCCTAATTATTATTTTCTTATTTTTATTTTAAAACAAATGTTAACTACGAATATGACCTACCCAAACAAATCATTGGACCATAGAAATTGGGATCAGAAAGTTTTTTCACATTAGTAAATTCTTCAACTTCGTTTTTTAAAAAAAGGGCAAGCTATCAAACTTCAGAAAGGACAGCTAGAAACCACCCTTTAAAAAGTCTCAAAGTTATAATCAAAATATCTCCTGCTTAGCAATGCCTCAGCTACTGACCAGGAGAGAACTATGACCAAATGATCTTGCAAGTATGCAGTCCTTGCTGACATTGTTTTGTTGCCATTACCATCTGCTCCAAGAGATTCAGGATTTAGGCTCCCTTATCACATGTTGAAAGAACCAAAGATCTGAGACTTTTTCTTTTCCTTCCTTTCCTTCTTTTCTCTTCCTTCCCTACCACTTCGTTTTTTTTCTTTCTTTCCCATTTGAGTGGAGAAAAAAGATAACCATTATGTCTCACTTTTCTTGGATGTAAAAGTGAATTTAAACAAAAACCTCACCATTATAGCAGGAATTGTGGATACATTATCTCTTAACCCTCGGAATGCACAAAACACTGTATAGACATTAGCATTTGTTAGGCATATTCCAAACATGTTACTTTAGTGTAAAATAAAATGTGTAATACAAATTTGTTTATGGAAAAATTTGTATTTAATGTTTTTATTCAGCAATATAAATATCATTAAGATCAGTAAACATTTCTTTCTTTTGAAGGACCTGTTCATTTTGTAAATTTTTGCTTCAATTGGCCTTCTAGCATCAACTACTATCTAGGCATAAAAGAGCATGGGAAAGGTTTCTTTTGTTGACTTTCTTATGGAAAAAAAATGTATACATATACATTTTCCTTTTTTTATTAAAAAATCCTATTTATTTTTAGCATTAAAAAATATTGGGTTCTGCACTCTTTCCTTTCTGCCCCTTACTCACCCATTGAGAAGGTAAGAAATGTGATATCAATTATACATTTCTAAATTAGCCATGTTGCCCCAAAAAAGCAAGAAAAACAAAGCTAAAAAATTATGCTTCATTCTGCACTCAGATTTCACCCATTCTCTCTCCGGAGGGGGATAGCATTTTTCATGATAAGTCCTTCAGAATTGTCTCAGATCATTATGTTGCTAAGAATAGCTAAGCCCTTCAGAGTTGATTATTGTTATCATATTACTGTTAGAGTATGCAATAGTCTTTTGGTCCTGCCCATGTCACTTTGTATCAGTTCATATAAGTCTTCCCAGCTTTTTCTGAAGCCATTCCCCTCATCATTTCTTTTTAAAATTTAAAAATTTAATTTTCCCGATTACATGTAAAAACAATTTTAACCTTCATTTGTTTTACAATTTTGAATTCCAAATAATTCTCTCCCATCCTTCCTACCCTCTCCCATCATTGTTAAGGCAAGCAATTTGATAAAGGTTATATGTGTATAGTCATGTGTTAGAAACATACTTAGTCTAAGAATAAGCAATACTTGTTGGAAATCCAGGAAAGTTTTCATTATATTTTACATTTATTCTCTCTGAATAAATGGGTAGGTCCCCTGAACAGAGTACAGGAGAATACAATCTGTTCAGATGAGTGCCAGCCTTTTATATTATTTGAATTCAAATCTTCTGCCTGGATCTTCATTGGCCAGATGCAATATCCTGAACTGCCCACATCACACCCCCCTCGAACAGCTCATTAAGCATTTGTACAACCATCTAACCCCTCACCTGATCAAAAGTCTGGTCCTGCTAGATCACAGCTCTGATTAGAACCAGTCACCTGACTTATATTCTGCTAACGCTGGGAGGAGTACTTTTAATCCTGTGGAAACAAAACTCCTCCCATCATTTCCCAGATCATGCAAAACTTATTTCGATATTAATCATGTCATAAAAGAAAACAGACAAAAAACCCCAAGAAAGATAAAATAAAAGGAACAAAAACAGTGTGTTTCACTCTGTATTCAGAATCCATAAATTCTTTCTCTGGATATGGATAACATTTTTCATCTAAGTTCTTCAGAATTGTCTTGTATTGCTGATTATATTGCCGAGAATAGATGAGTCATTTGTAGTTGAACGTTGTACAATATTGCCATTATTCTGTTGCCACAACATTCTTCTACCTCTACTCACTACATTTTGCATCAGTTTATGTAAGGCTTTCCAGGTTTTTCTGAAAGCATCCTGCTTGTCATTTCTTACAACACAATAATACTCCATCACAATCATATTCTACAACTTGTTCAGCCATTCCCCAATTGGTAGGCATTCCCTCAATTTCCAATTCTTTGCCACCACCAAAAAAGTTGCCATAAATCTTCTGGCACAATAGGAGTCCTTTTCCTTTTTCTTTGCTCTCTTTTGCATAGATCTAGTAGTGGTTGAAGGGTGTTCATAATTTTATATGCCTTTGGGCATAGTTCCAAATTGTTCTCCAGAATGGTTGGACCACTTCATATCTCCACCAGCAGTGCATTCGTGTCCTAATTCCACATCCCTTCGAACATTTGTCATTTTTCTTTTCTGTCATATGTGCATTTTCAACTGTGTAATAATCTTATGTGCACTTAACACAGTTTTTGGCACATAGTAAGCACTTAATAAATGCTTATTGACTGAATTATTGATATAAATATTATCAAGTATGAAAAGTGAACAATAAGGAATCCAAGCTATATCTAAATAGATGGATTATCAATCAGTAATTATTTATGAAGCCTGTGTGCCAGACATTGTGTCAAGCACTTGGAGATATAAAGAAAAATGTAAAAGTCTGTGCCCTAAATAAGTTTACATTCTAATGGGGACCCAGTAATTACATGTATAAGCATATACAGAATATATCCAAAATGACCATGGAATAAACCCAGGAGAATTTTCCTACCCAACTCAATATCATTTACTAGGACTTCTGAGTGGTTCAGGTTTCTAGGGATAATGCAATTTTGATTTTGTCCATGATGGTATCATCGCCGTAGTTTTGAAGCTAGTGTCTTCCTCCAACTTTGTATTGGCCTAGAATATTTAATTCCAATATAATAGATCACAACATTCTTTAAAATTTGTTTGATGCTTACTTATTTAGCACAAAAATGAAAAAAACTGAATGACAACTATTTTAAAATAACATACGCATACCCTATTTAGTGAGGGAAACTTTGGTTGCTTTATATTACTCCCTGTCTCCAATTTGCCTTTTCTGTCCACTCCTCCCACCCCAAGATTTCTCATTAATCCCCTTCATATACCTATAACATGGCAAACCTGGCTTATTGGCTTCAAACAGCATTCTATCTGATGTGCCTTTTTTCCTTTGCATAGGCTTTTCTTAAGGATGTGGCACTCCTCTCTCCTGTCATGCCTTGGATTTACTCCCTCCTTATCACTGACTCTTAGAATCCTTAACTTCCTTCAATTCTTAGCTCATTGATGCCTCCTATTGGAAAGCCGTCCTGATCTAGCTAGCTGATACTGATAACCCCCTTCTCAAATTACATTTAATTTACTAAACCTGTGTATGTCCCCGCAATAGAATGTAAACTCCAGGCTAAGCTGTTTCATTTCTGTCTTCCACCCAAGCATCTAGACCAGTGCTTCTCTATAGCAGGTGCTTCATAAATATTTGTTGAATTGAATTTAATGAGCTGGCAATGTTTAATGCCAATTAAAGTGTAGACTACTAAATGGTCACAACAAACAAAAACTCTGAAGTGAAATTAAAATTGACAATATTAAGTGATTGCTATATGTAAGCTGTTGTGCTAGACTGGAGATAAATAAAAACTAAGAGATCTCTTTCCTCAAGCAATTTACTGGTTTTCTGCACACCCATCAATTTGGGGAAAATGATAAAAACCAGAAATGGTTATTGTTGCAGAATCTATAGGAAGAGAGGCACACTAATGCATTGCTGGTACAGCTGTAAATTGGTTAAATCATTCTGGTAACCCTTTAATCCTGACATCCCACTACTGAGTATTTATCTTAAATCAGCCAAAGACACAAAGGACACAAAGGAAAAAAAATAGAACAAAATGAACCAAGCAACAACTGGAAATCAAGTGGCTGCCCAACAACTAGAAAATTGTTGGAAAAAATATGGTATATGAATATAATAGAGTATTATTGCACTGTAAGAAACTGCAAATATAAGGAATTCAGAAAACATAAGAAAATTTGTGTGAATTGTTACAGGATGAACTAGGAAAACAATGACTGCAATAACATAGGTGAAAATAACAATAAAAAAGTCAGGGCAAATTCAGAATAATTGTAGTCTTGATCCCAGAGAACAGAAAGTGAAACACAGTTCCCATCTCTCAAAGGAGAGGTTGTTTACTAGGGTTGTGAAATGTTGCATACTGTCAGACAGTATCATTTTGTCCATAGGTTTTGCTTGTTTTTCTCTGTTGCAAAAGAATGTTCTGTAGGTAAGTGCTGGGGTTGGGGGGAGGGGAGGAGAAGAGAAAATGTGTCAGGAACTGTGGTGTAAAATACTAAAAGGTACCAATAATTTTTTTTAATTAAAAAGACAGAGCCAACATTTCTCCCCTTCATCTTTTCCTACTCCTTTAGTTTAGTAAATGCCACAAATGTAGCTGTTTGGGATCTGACCAACAATTTTAAAAAATGTTTTGACTGTTAAGTTCAGTGTAAGTCAGCAGTGTGTTGTGGCAAAAGGCTGTATTTTGAGGGCCATGGAAGAGGGAAGGAGAAATGCCATTGTATTCTGCCCTTATCAGACCTCACCTGGGGAATTATAGTTTGCCAATTTCTGAGGTATACATGACCACATGAAAATTTAACAATGAGCACTCGTGGGTCATTTTGAGCTGGTGCCTGCATACCCCTCATGTAAGATATTTTTAGATGCTTTACAGAAATACTAGCATTCTATCTTGTTGGCCTTTTCCTAATTCACTCCTAGTAATTATATAAAAATGAAATTAAGCTGGCCTTGTATTATTTATTCTCAGTGAATCCCTGCTAGCTCCTAGTGATTGCCATTTTCCTTACTACAGGCTCACAAACCATCCATTGTAAATTTTGCTGGAAAACTATTGTTTTCCAGACTATGGTTTATAGAATCAGCCTTGTTTCCACTGATAATTGAGAAATTTTCCTATCTTCAGTCCAGTGAGACCTAACCTAATCTACATGATTTTTCAAAGATCACTATTATGCACGTTCTTTTGTATTTTGGATTATAATTCATCTGGACAAGGTTACTTAGGGTTATTTCTGGCAATTATCATCTCTTATTTTAGGTTATGGTTTTCTCTTAACCCTTTTAGTTCTATCCTTTTTAGTCTGGATATTATTCTCCTTGGTGAAGGGAGGAGAAAAGTGGATGTTTACTAGTTCTACTTCTTCGCTATAATAGTGTTCTATCTGTATCATACAGTGAACCTATCGCTAGTTTTTCCTCTTTTCTCTGAGAAAGCTCAAAAAGCCCTATTGTTGTTCTTAACCTTTTTGACAGACATTTGCTCATTCTTGGCATTAGCCTTCTTGACGATATTTATGTAGGACTTTCCCCTTCTTTAAAAAATACTCTTTTGGGGTATTTGTGCTTCCATCCATTGTACCTGTTCATTTCAAGCAGCCTATTGTGTAAGAGAGAAATCACTGGATTTGGAACTAGAAGACATGGGTTCAAATCCTGTCTCTGTCACTAACTACAAAGTATTTTTATAACCTCAAGTAAGTCATTTCATCGCCCTGTGACTCAGTTTCCTGATCTGTAAAATGAGGAGGCTGAATTAGATGAACTTTAAAATTCCTTCTAAATCTTAACAGTCTATAGTTTTAAGACTTAGGTCATAATAATCATCAGGTCTTTGGCTATTTTTATTGCTTTCTTCTCAGAGATTATTTCTTTCTTTATTTCATGTCTAGATTCGACCCCTATTCAAGATGGCTGAAGTTGATGACAGTCTGATCTCTGAAAACTAAGGTAATTAAATGTGTGTAAAAATATTTGGTTTAAAATATTATCACTAGTCATTTTTATGTTTCCATATTCCTATAAAATATTATTTTTCCAATGGTCAAAAAAGCTGAGTTTTGCAAAAATGTACCTGGTATTCAAGTGCTCTGATGACGTGACTTTAATCTACATTTCACAGGCAACTCATCACATTCATTGTTTTGAAGAAACAACTTTATAAGCCTTAAAGCACTGTGTAATAATACTGACAACAACAACAGTAACTTTATGTGTATACCTAGTGTATGCCTGGTGAGGCTTATTCTCCCAATTCTTATGTTAAATCCTAGGAGCCACTTGGATAACTTAAATTTTTCTGTCACTTAAGACCTTATTTACACATATTTAGGCCAAATACTGTTTTTCATGTTCAAATGTGAAACTATGTTTTTATGTATAAAAAGATATAACTCAAGGATATTCACATTATAAAGAGTTGTTTCTCTAGGTAAATATTATTTTTTTCTAATAAACAAAAATATCTGAAGCCAACTTTTGAGACCTCTGATGAGCTAGCTTAAGTGTACCTTTCCAAGCCTATTTCTAAGTGGTTTGCTAAGAGCATCATATGCTTGGGGTAAAGTGGATCAGCAGGCATTTCCCAAATGTGACCCACATTCATCCCTCATTTCCCTTTTGCTCATGCTATAAGCACCACCTGCATATCCACCTATGAAAATTATAACCATCCTTGAAGATTCAACTCAAATGCCATCTCTTTCATGAAGAGTTTTCCATGATCTTCCCTCTAGATGTGATCTCATCCTCTCCTGAATACCCACTGAATATTTTGGATCTCTTTGTCACTTCTGCCTTTTCTACTATTTACTTTATAATGATGTTTGGAGGAAAGTACTTTATAAACCTTAAGGAACTATATAAATGTGATTTGTTATTGTGATAGCAATTTGCTCGGGCATCATATTTCTTTTATAAAATTTTAAGTGTGCTGAAGTTGGAGACTGTTTCTTCTTTACACTCACTACCCAAAACTACACAGTATAGTTCCTTGCACATAATAGCCTCTAACTGGAAGGGTGCAGAATAGATAAATGAGTAAACACTTAAATATTCTAAGATCTACTATGCTCTAGTAGCTTAGTAGGGTAGAATGAGCAACAGATTTAAGAGTCAGAAGACCTGGTTTTGGACCACAGTTGCACCACTTACTAGTCAAGTAGTCATCAGCAAGTTCCAAAGCACAATTTGAATTTTTAGAAATAATTTCTAAATAAAGTTATACAAAATAATTTCTTAATGGATGAATATTTCGATCTTAACGTTTTTTAATTTAATGCTTTTCCCATTACCTTTATGAAAGAGAGGCAGATAGTCCCATTTTTATAGAAGGATGATCTCAAGCCCAAATGGGTTTAGTGACTTATCCAAGATCACATATTCAATGGAAAAATGAAGACTACAATCAAAATCCCTTATCTTAGTATTCATTTTGCTATGATTAAGTACCTAATATTAGATCTAGAAGGAATCTTGAAGATCATGTAAATCTACCTCCTTTACTTTATAAATGAAGAAACTGAGGACCAGAGTGATTTACCTAAGTTAATCCAAGGCAGCAATGTTGGGATTTGAGTGTTGCTGCTTGTCTCCAGATCCAAGGCTCTTTCTGTTGTGTCATGCTGAGGAGTGTGGTACAATGGAAAGAGTACTTGTTCTGAAGTCAGAGGACCTGGGTTTAAATCCTACCTCTGATGATTAGTACCATTTTGACCTTAGGTTGGTCACTAGACCTCCCTGGGACTCAGTTTTCTTCTCCGTAAAATGAGAAGATTGGACTTGATGGCCTCTTGCCCAATTTTAGGTTTACAATTGTATATTGAAAAAAAGACCTCATATTTCTTGGTCCAAGAGTTCTATGGAATGTAAAAATATGAACATTTGCATGAACACACAGACACAAACATATATTCATGTATGTGTGTATGTATGTATGTATCATCTCTTCAGTCTCTAGTTTTTTAAGTCTAGGAACTTTTAAAATTTAGGTTTAGTGATCAGAAGAAAAATGTCCAAAAATGTTCTCTTCATGCCTTGACAAAATTTCCTATCCCCATTGCCAAAAGAACCTGGTCTGAAATAAGATTGTATGCTTGTTTGATTTAAATTCTATTTTATTGTACATTCTTTTGACTACTTCTAACTGGCCTAAAAGTTCATAAGAGAACACATGACATTAGCTAGACCTATAGAAGTGTTTATACATTTAAGGTAATAAATCAAAATTGAATTCAGGAGCCAGGGAAACATTTTTTACATGTTGAGTCCAGTCTTTAGTCTCTGAATTTTTTAGCTAGAAACCTTTAAATATGGGGTTTCAATGATCAAAAGAAAAATTATAACATACCCTGTGCCACAAGAGAATGAATTAAGCTTTTGAGATAAGTGTACTGTCAGTCATTAGTGTATGTGAAAGGCAGTTTTCCTTTCTCACACAATCATTATAATATTGTAAAAAGGATACTTCATTAAATATACTTACCCTACTTCTTTTCATTCATCTTAAGTGAGACCATCTACTCAGTGCTTAACAATAGGTACTTGAAAATACATACCTGTCTTTCTAGGTTTCTGCGAACAATTTATGTAAGGCCAACCTCTGCCATCAAAGAAATGACATCTTTTCTCATGGAATTTCATCTCGAACTCTACTAGCAAAAATCAGTTTGCAAATTTCTAGCAAATTTTGATTATTGGCTTATGACTGCTTTACCCAAATGCACGCATTATCATTCAAAAGAATCAAAAATGTATTCTTGTGGGGTTTTAGTTATTAAAAATTAATTTCTATATAAACTACAAAAATCACCGAAGAATCTTGGGTACTGATTTATTCTGAGTCAGAGAAAGTGGAATTCAGTTGGACCCATGTTTATTTCCTGCTGACTATGTGTATGAAACTAGAGCAGTTGTTGCAGAAAAAAATGATGATTTCTATGCCTGATCTGAAATTTGTCTTATATTTTGCAGGGAGAAATAGTCATATATTTTTCAACCACAAAACTTTTATAGATAATGAGCTTGTAATATTTAAATTAGAAGGACCAAATGAGTCAGTTGCGAAGTTTTTTTAAAAAAATTGCTTGATCCTTCAAGATATTCTTAAATTCCAGTCCTAGTGCCCTTCTAAGAATTGGTTTTTGTTTTTTCTGGAAAGGCTGTAGAGCTCAGGATCCAGAAAGAATTGTAGAAGTCATCAAGTTTGACTTTCTAATTTTACAAGAGAGGGGACTGTACAAGAGACTTTGTGTTGTTGCCCCTAGGTTATATAGTAGCAGGACCAAGATCTGGACTAGATCCTCAGATTGAAAACACAGAGCTCTTTCCAAGTAAGTGGCACAATGGAAAATCCATTGGCTTAGGGTCAGAGAAACCATGTTCTAATCATGCTCCTGATGCTTATTGCAATTCATCTAAGCTACCTTTGCCTCAGTTTTCTCAACTATTAAATTCAGGGTTTGAGCTGTTGATCCCTCCCAGCTCTATAGCTGTGATCCTATGATCTTTTGTACTCTTACATGGCAGCTAGGTGGTTCAGGGAATATAGCCCCAGGCCTGAAGTTAGGAAGACTCTTGCTGAGTTCAAATCTGGCCTCAAGACACTTACTGGCTGCATGATCCCGGGAAAGTCACTGCACCCTATTTGCCTCAGTTTCCTCATCTGTAAAATGAACTGGAGAAGGAAATGGCAAACCACTCCAATTATCTTTACTAATAAGACCCCAAAAGGAGTTACAAAAAAATCAGACAAGACTGAAAAAAAAAACAACTAAACAATAATGCTCTTACCACAATGTCACGTCACAGAAAATAAATTGTCAGGCTCTAGCAATTTATTAAACTTTACCTTGTTCATTGAGATAATGGGATCATAAATTTCAAGCTGGAAGGGGCTTTAGACTTTATCTAGTCCAACCTCCCTAATTTTATAGATGACTGAGACACAGGGAGGTTAGGTTGTACACATTGCGAGTGGCTGAGCTAGGACTTTAATCTAGGATCTTGGACTCCAAATCCAGGGCCTTTTGCAAGGTGGTAATATTCATTTTTGGACAGTTGACAAGTTTGAGGCACTTGAGCATCAGTAGCAATATTTATCGGTTGCAAAGATAGAGAACATTTTTATCTTGAGAAAAGAGTCGATAGTTTTTTTTTTATTTTAAAAAAAAGGTCTGCTATTTGTGGTATTCATAAAATGTAACGAGATCTAGAGGAAAGGCTCAAGTAAGTTGAGCAGATTTTGCGTGAAGAATCTGTTAAAAAAACATGGAAAAGAAAGACAGAGGATTGAAGAGTTGTGATCTGAAGGAGAGGGCACCCCACAATAAGATCACAGGTCCATTAAATGTTGAAGAAAGATAACCTTCTAGCTATTACATTGACTTAATCCTTTATCTCAGTTTTTCCAGGTTAATAAATATTTAAGGCTGTGCATATTATATAAAAAGGATATCTAAAACAAAGCTCTGTTACCTTTTCCATGAAGAATTGTTTGGTTTGGTTTAGTTTTTCTGGGTAGTTGCTGTCATTCTTGTCATAGTCGTAGTTCTTTTGCTTTCTCTTTGGTTTGACCAATGTCAGGATATTGGGCTCAGTTTCTTCCTTTCTATACACGAAAGACAAAATCTCTTTCATATCTTAGTTTTTAGCATGCATTTTCTAAAGTCAGTATTCTTTTTGGCTTAGTAACTTTTTGGGGTTAAAAAAAAGACAACAGGGTAAATTCTGAGGTGTGGATGGCAAGAATAAGAATCAACTTGTGTATTCACTTAATGCTGGTTGATAAAGCCTAGAATCATAGCTTGCAAATTCTTAGTGCCTGAAGGGTTCCACACTAAAATTCCTATTCTAATTTAAGTAAGGTCAAGGTAGTGATTGACCAACAATACAGAGGAGTCTCAAGGCTCAGGAAAAACTTGATGATTATCATTTAGGGAACTTATATTTTTCATTTCAATGTGCATAAATTAGTTTCTACAAAAAGCTTTGTAGCAGCTACTGCAGCATTAAAATTATACCCCTAATTCTATTTTGTATCTATAGCCAATTTAATGAGAATGTTGGCAAAAGTAAGCCAATTAACCAAATTGCAAAAATGACCACTTTTTAAAAGTAGTAAATTTGAGAAAAGTTGGAAAAAGTAGGTGGTTGGAAATTTCTAAATGATCCAGTAAAGATAGACATGAATCTCCCAGCTGTAATAGGCTTTGAAGTCAGCCTCAAGTTTAAGGGCTGGTTTAAGAAAAGGAAGAAATCTCATTTGCCCATGTTAAGAATAGTAGTTGAACTTTATTTAATTTAGGATTTTTTAAAATTTAGGGTCTATTCTATTATTTCTGATAAAAAAGATTAAATGTCACAAATAATAATAAAATAGGCATAAGTAGGGGAAATTTTCAGGAAAACCTACCTTCGTTAGATTTGCAGGCTACTAGGACATATACGCCCAAACCTCATCAGTAAACTTAAAACAACAGGTTGAAGATAGGCAGTCCGCCCATCCCAGGTAAAGAGCAATTAAATTAACCCCACTCACTTTTTACAGCTGCCTTATCTCACCCTCCCTAGGAAGCTCAGCTCACCTTCCACAATCTTGCGTTTGGGGGTGGGAAGAAGATGAGAGAAGACAGGAACACCTGGAAAGGGAGAGGATAAGGAACCAAAGAAACAGAGAGTTGCTTGGTTCAACTTTCAACCCAGTAGAATAATGAATAAAAAGTCACCCACCCTTTCTTCCCATATTTTAAATATGAGCAAGTAGGGAGAGAAGAGTTAGGTATGAAACAACCTAAATGGGCACTTATAGGGAGTGCCTGAAAAGTTGTTATATTTTATATATTGAAATTAATTTGAATGTCAGTAGGAAGTTTAGTTGACTATATTGAAGTTCAATATTAAGTTTTAATAACACTTTAAAATCTAAAAAAGAGCAGGTAAGTTATTAACTATTTTCAAGTTTGCAGTCTCTAACAACATATGTTCACTCATATTTTGCATTTATGAAAATATATATCATCACTAAGACAACTGTTACCAATTTGTGCTGTTTTTTTTCAGTTATAAGCAGAATCCAATTTTGCTTTAATTGATACAAATGGAACGATTTAACAACATGGACCACAATCTGCTCTTTGCAACAACTGAGTTTCCAACAATCACCGAAGTTGGTGTTGCTCAGGCAAGAATGCCTTTGGAATTACAAATTCTTTTATACTACATATAGCATTGTCCTTTTATTTAGTAAATTAGCATCACCAGGGTCTGACTGAGTTGGAACAACCAATCAATCCATTAGCACATACTCATTAGGCACTTTCTGTGTGAACAACACTGTGCTAGGCACTTGAAATGGAAAATATAAATAAGATGGATTTTTTGCCTTTGAGACTCTTATAGTTTAGTAGGGAAATGAGACACACAAATATTTCCATGATATGTGATATAAAAGATAAAACAAAGTGCTATGTGATGGGTGATCATGATCATTACCAGCCAGAGAAATCAGGGAAGGTTTCTTGCAGGAATGACATTTGTGTTGGGCACTAAAGGATGGTCGTGAGTAAAAAAGGCGAAAGATAGCTTACACAATATGAAACAGTTTGAACAAGGGCATGAGGTTTAGGAGTACAGTACATGTTTTGGGATCAGAGTTTACCAAAGCAGAGAAGAGAGAAATAAGAAATGTCTGGAAAAGTAGTGGGAGAACAGATTTTGGAGGATGTAAAATGCCCAATAGAGAAGTTTAAACTTTGTGAGGCAATATTAAATCATTGAAGATTTTTGAGCAGGGAAATTGTGATCATGTCTATGCAAAATAAAGATTATTTTGACAACAGTATGAAAAATACATTGGAGGGAGGACAGTAAAAAGACTTTTTAAGAATGCCATTGCAGTAATCTGTCTTGACTAGTGGTAATGAGAATGTAAAGAAAGGGACAGGGAAAAATCAGAAAGAACTCAAGTTGCTTTTTGTTTGTAAGCACAAGTGATACTAAGAAGGGTATGAAGAGATACATATAGACAGTTTCTCGGAGATCTCAGGATTTTAAGTGTAACTGAGTCTATACAGTACAACTGAAGATGAACCTTCACAACTGTCTAATAGACAATATTAGTCAATTCATGTAGCTAACATCTGCAAGAAAAAGATAAGGAATAGTAGTGGTCAAATGAATTGCTAGCATAAAAAAGCTAAAATCAAACTATTCCAATGTGAGAAAAAATCAGCATAAATTACCATGATGATCAGAAGCAAAGGTCAAATGGTGAATTTGATATGGTCATTAAGATAATCTGTGGTCATAATTTACAACTATTTCATATATTATTACATAGTAATTTGCAACTTTTTGATTGGATGTGGCATCTTTTTCTGGGTTTCAGTTTCTCCCTTTGTAAAATGAGGGAGGTGGACCAGGAGATCTATAAGGGCCTTTTCATCTCTAATAATTCTGTAATTTCTGTGCCATAAACATGCACTGAAAATCAAAACCTTTCTACCAATGTGAAGGAAGAATATTAATGAAAAGACAATAATTATCAAACAATCTTAGATATAGCCAAAACAAATTATTTTGTCTTAGATGAAAAGATAACTATTAGAAAGGTTAGTGGCTTCTGGTTAGGAACTGTATGATTTGATGAAAGGAATATTCACTTGGATGACTATGTATGTATATATTTGTTACATTAGGAAAGGAGTAACATGACTAACTGTGACATGGTGTAATATCAATTAAGTTAGGACTTTTTACTGTTTAAGAATGATAAATTAAGTGTCTTTGATTGAGCCTTACTAGGTGCTAAGCCTATGTGGGAGTGAAGCCCTCAGGGTCCTAAGGGCAGTTGCTAAGACCAGAACCAATAGTAGGAGCCTAAGTTCTGATGGTTCAAATGAGGTTTGATGACAGCTAAAGAGTGTATAAAAAGAGAGAACAGAGCTATTTTCTGGGGGAGGGGGAGGAGGAGGGGGAGGGGGGCAGGGCGGGGCACGGCGGGGCACGGCGGGGCACGGGGCAAGGCTGGGGAGCTGGCTTCCCCCTTGGAGGAGTGTTGATGTGGAGACTCTGGGCAACTGTAGTTAAGAGCCCTCCAGCTTGTAAACCTGGATGTTAGGACTTTGTTAAACCCTGGTAACTATGCATTGAGATTTGAATCAGACAAGGTCTGTGTGTTGATGTTTGTAATTTGTTTGGATTTGCTCTGAAGTTTAGGGTGCTGGCTTTTTCCCCTGAATTAAGTGAATGATATTTGTATGTTGGGCTGAAAAAAGATTATTAACCCCCTAACATTACTTTCCCTAGTAAAGCAGATCAAAAGAACCTGTGCTGGCAGCATTCTTGTTGGGTTTGTATTGGTCTTTCACCCCCACAGCAGCTGCTAGCCAAATTGTTGCAACACACGGGCAGAAAATAGTTTGCTATTTTTTTTTGTATTTAGGCCAGAATCAAAAGTATGACCGATGTTGAGATAGTATAGACAATCCAGCCCTTTACATATCTGTTCTAAAAGTGAATGCATTGGTCCATAAAGCCTGCAAGTTGGAAAACAAATTTGCGTTGAAATAATTACTGTATCTAGATTAGGAAGAAACAGTGCTTAAATTGTTGCCTAAATATACCTATGCCCATTTGAGCTTGTATAAATCCACTGCCTTATTCACTTCCATGATTATTTCTTAGCACTTTATTATATTTGTCTTTCCCATGCACCTATGAGTGTCTATTTTATATGATGGTCATTTGTTTACATGCCTTATCTCCCCTACTAGAATAAATCCCTTGAAGGCAGGGTTGTCATCTTATTCATCTACATTTCTCAATTTCTCTTATTCATCTACATTTCTCAATTCTTCAATAAACCTAGTGCTTTAACCTTGGGATTGGTAGTAGGCATTTGAACACATAGGCACACATAAGCTCACCTATCTCCCCATCGGTTACGAAGGGATTTGTAGCCCTATGGCCCCTTTGTGATTTGGGCTGTGCTGTGGTCAGAATAGAATGTGTATTTGGGGGAAAAGAGATGAATAAAGTAAATTCAGAACTGGAGGGGGCTGCAGATTGATCAGTTCAGAGAGAGGCTTCACCCTCAACAAAATGACATTTAAAAATAATAGTAAGCACATAACTCTGAGTAAGGATTAGACTCAGTGGCCTCTAAGGTCTCATCCAACTCCAAGAATCTATGATAAATGCTTAGCAAATTACTAGAATTTAATTCAACAATGTGGAAATTAAATAATTCCAGAAAGTTAAGCTTTTTCATGCTTAGTAAGAGGATTTGTTCTTATGCTGTCCTCTGTGTTTATAGAGATAGATGACTCTTTCTCTTTGTCTCTCCTTGTCTCTCTCTCCCCCCTCCTTCTCTCCCTCCCCATAAACATGTATACATGTGTGTCTTCGTCTGTGTCTGTGTTGTTAGGTCCAGAGCTCAAAGGAAGTTTGGATGTTCAACAAATTTTAAACAAGCTAAATGAACAGTATGACTATTATTCAGATTTAAGATTTATCACTCCCATGTGTAGAAGGATAATGGGAATCTATCATATTTTTTGTCATTCAGTCTTTATCTCTTTCATAGTGGCTATGTCTCTATAAGCATGACTTCTAAATGACTGAAATAGACCAGGATTGAAACTTTTAGTCAATCCAGTTTGCACCAGGCTGTCTCAATGGACATACAAGTAGTGGGATGAGGGTATGCATAGCCCTTCAATGTAGCACATATATAGAGGATATCACAGAAGACTCAAAGACCAAATGTTTACATTTTATCTGATTTCAGCCAAATTTATATCGTCCTGGTCACAGTTTCACGAATGACATAAAGTGTTAAAGGTGATAGATGCTGTGGGATCCTTGCTGTCAAGGATAAGGATGAAAATTAAATTAAGGAGGAAGACAGATTAAGTCTTGGCTCTGTTTGCATTTTGAGCTGTAGTCCTTAGCAATCAAAGGGTGATATCTTTTAATGTTTAAATTGTTATCAATGTTTTATTTTCATGTTACCTTCATTTATGAATATATTCCTCTTCTAGTTGCTTTTATCCTTTTTATTTTTTATTCTGAACTTAAAAACCAAAATAGAACAGTTCCACATGTACAGCAGAATATAAAAAGAGAATCATACATGAAACCACAAATCTCCATTTCATCCTGCTTTCTTTAGGCAGTTAACAAATTCCATATGTTACTTTCAAAACTATCCTCCTTGTTTGTGCTTCCTTCTGAGCTTTATTTTCTGCTCATCTATACATTAAAAAAAAGTTTCAATGGTGCTCTCTCTTTTTTTCATCATTATTGATAAGCCCCTGCTCTCCTCCAAGTCTTCTTTTAAAAAATGAAAGGACCAAAATACCCTTATAACAAATAATTTAATCAAGCAAATAAATTCACATAATAGTCCTATCCAAACATATATGTCTTTTTATTCACCTTCTGTCCAGGCCCTCTCTCTCAAAAGGTGGGCAACATGCTTTCATAAAACCTTAGGAAATATGGTTAGCTGTGCACTGATCAGAATTATTAAATATTTCAAAGTTATGTTTTCTTTCCACTATTGCTGCCCTTGTAGGTTCTGCTTATTTCTATCTGTATCAGCTTATACTACCCAGGATTGTCTAAAATCATCAATTTTGTCATGTCTTATTTCTCAATTTTATTCCATTCTATTTACATATTACAATTTGTTTAGCACCTCCCAGTTGTCTAAGAAGCAATTTAAAGTGAGGTAGTGGGGTGGTGCAGTGAATAGAGCACCAGCCCTGAAGTCAGAAAGACCTGAGTTCAAATCCGGCCTCAGACACTTACTAGCTGTGTGACCTTGGGCAATTCATTTAACCCCAATTGCCCTGCCTTTCCCCCTCCAAAAAATAAAAATTAAAAAAGAAGCAATTTAAAGCACCCACCTTAGATTCTGCTTTGTATTTCTTTTCCTCCCAACCCCAACTCATTTTTGAAAAATTCCTCCATCGAGATCAGGAAGTTTCTTTTTTTTTTTATTCGTGACTGGCATCATCTTCTCGCCTCTTAACTCCCTGCTTTGTCTCTTGACTCTCTCTCTTTTTTAATTGACAACAGCACAATTTAATTTTACTTAGCTCTACAGTCAACTTCTATTACAATGTTGTAAAACATGATTGAACATGAAAAAAAAAATATTAATGGACTAAGTCAAACACCTAGTTCTTAAAAATTACATGATAGGGAAGTGAGTAGTTCTGTTAAAAAAAAAAAGTACCTAATTTGATGGTACAGGAAAAAAAAGTTCTTGCTCTCTACATAACAAAGTAACAGTGTACAATTTGCCACATTTTCTGCAGAGCAGTCTAGTATTCTGTAGAATGCTACCTTAGACAAGCAACTTATTTCACATTCAGAAACAAACCCAAGACTTGTGAAAAATTGTTCTTGAAAAGAAATTAAAAAGTTCCATATATATGTCCACAATCACACCCACCAATTCCTAGTCCTTTTAATTATCCAGTTCATGAAATGCCTTTTAAACTTATTTAAGAAGTGTACAATGTGTTTTATAGTTGCACTTTCATAGTGAGAAAAAAAAATATTCACCAAAAGGGGTAAATCTTGACATGATCTTCATATATTTGTGACAACTGGTCTGACCAAGACATAAAAGCATTCTAATTTTCTGAAGTCACATGAAATGTGTTTAACCATTTACAAAAACAAAAACCCCACCTTGCATTTTACAAAATTGTGACTTCAAAGATATTTATACGGCCTTATTGACACCTATTCTTCCATAGCACAGGTACACATTATAAAATATTGTTCAAAAATATTTTTAAAAATCTGTTTACTATTTTATGCATATAAATATTTTACTGAATATACTATTTAGATAAGCAAATGCAAAAATGCCTCATAAAAAGTGTAGGTTTTTTTAGCAATATAAAATGATTACAATATAATATTAAGGTAACTGCTAAAGAGTTAAATTTAGAAGATACGCAAACCAATACAGTAATGAACAGTTGAATTTGATGTATTTCAGCACCAAGTTGTGTGTGTGAATATTCAGCCCTCCTTTGTCCATTTCGAATAAGAGTAAAGTTAATCTGATACTCCCCTGACTACTGTTTCATGTTTGTAGACTTCTTATATACTCTAATTTTGAGAAATAGCCATTTCTACGCTACCTTTCTACACTAGTGTTTTTTTTTACCCTCTCTTCTCTTTCTCCTCTTTAAATATGCAGAACAGAACCAATTGATCAGGAACTCTGTTTTTCTTACTTAATTCTTCTAGTACTCTTTGAAGTTGCTAAGCTTCTGAAGGGACTTGTTTCTTCTTCCATATTGGAATATTAATACTACATCACCATACAACTCTTTCCAGTTGCTCAAAGAAATGTGCTTTTTTAGATTTCTCTTATTTGTGTCTGCATTTTAAAGTTCCTATTCAGCTCTGATCTTTTCATCAGAGATGTTTGAAAATTTTCTGTTAAAGATCCCCCTACCCCTTTTTGGGCAGGATTATGCTCAGCTTTTCAGGCTAAGTTATTCTTGGTTGTAAGCCTATAACTTTTGCTTTGGGGAATATTTTTATTGCAAGATTTCCTTTCTTTTTAAGTAGAGGTTGACAGGTCTTGCATGATCTTGACTGTGATTCCTTGGTACTTGAGTTGCTTCTTTCTGGAACACTTGTAGTATTTTTCTTTGATTTTGGAAGCTTTAGACTTTTCTATAAGATTTCTGGGATTTTTCCTTTTGAGATTCCTTCCAGGAATTGATTGGCATATTCTTACGGTCTTCACTTTTTCCTCTCCTAATAAATCTGGGCAGTTTTCATTTATTATTTCTTGAAATATAGTATTTAGGCTTTTTTCCCTCATGGATTTCTGGGAATCTAGTGATTCTTAAATTTTCTTTCAAACTACTTTTAAAGTCAGGTTTTTTTTTAAATATCAGCTTACATTTTCTTCTATTTTTTCAACTTTTTGATTTTGTTTTTATATTTTTTACTATTACATAGAATCATTGGTTTCTTATTGGTCATTCTGGTTTTCAGGGATTCCATTTCTCGGATAAGATTTACCATTTCCTCTTCTAAGCTCTCTGTTCTCCTTCCATTTCTTTTCGCCAGAGCTTTTGTTCTGTTAGTTCTTGCTTAAATGCTTCTAAATAGTCATACAAATCCTTGCAAAAAAACCTCTTTTTTGTTCGAGTCTCTGCTTGCAGTAAAGGAGTTATTAACTTTTATTTGGGGCTCTCTATCTCTACAGCACTGTTTTGTACTGCTGCCCAGGGATTTCTTTGGTTTACTCATTTCTGTTACTTTAGTTCCTAAATTTGGGGCTTTGTGTCAGAATAAAGTTTGGCCTCTCTGCCATTTTGGGAAGTGTGGCTTGCTTTGTCTAATCTTGTCATGTGTTTCTGCACTGACTGATACCTTTTGGGGTGAGGATCTTCTGGCTCTTTGAGATTCAGAGAACTGGTTCTCCCGGGCCCTTATGACATCTGAAGCAAAGCATACATACCTTGGAGCCCCTGGACCTGATGCCCTGGAGATTCCAAGGTCCTAACCCTGCGGTCTATCTCTGTATCTATCTATCTATCTATCTATCTATCTATCTGTCTGTCTGTCTGTCTGTCTGTCTGTCTGTCTGTCTATCTATCTATCTATCTGTCTATCTATCTACTTATCTATCATCTGTCTATTTTTACCACTTCGGGTCTTTCTGACTTCCCTTGGGCTTTCTTGGAGGACACTTCTAATTTTGCTCCCTCTAGACACAGAGCTTTGCAAGCTAGAAATTATTCTTTGCTCTCTCTGGTTGCCCATGGAGTATATCAACTTGGTCCCGCCCGGGTCTCCCCTTGCTGGCAGCCCACTGTCCTATTGTCCATCATCTCTTGGCTGGCCTTTTGTGTGTATGTGTAGTTTTGGGGTGGAAGAAGTCAATGTTGTTTCTCGTCGAATTTCTTGATCATTACTCAGTGTTTTTGCTGAAGTAGGTATGTTGGAACTAGGTTGTCTTCTCATTTGGGAAGCCATCTTAGCCAGTAGTCTAGAATGATTCCCATTGAAAGGCCATATTGCGGGGGCAGAGCCAAGATGGCAGCTGGAAAACAAGGACTCGTTTAAGCTCTCCCCCAAATCCCTCCAAACACCTGTAAAAATGGCTCTGAACAAATTCTAGAGCTGCAGAACCCACAAAACAACAGAGGGAAGCAGGTCCCCAGCTCAGAACAGTATGGATGATCACTGGGAAGGGTCTATTGTATGGTGCTTGGAGCAAGCACAGCCCAGCATGGGCCACACGAGGATAGACCAGACCAGAAGTCTACCAGAGCAGGCCTTAGGGCCATGAATCACTGAGCTGTAGTAGTTACCAGACTTCTCAACCCACAAACGCCAAAGACCATGGAACAGGTTAATGAGAAACCTTCTGGATCAGGGTGAGAGCTGTCCAGCCCCAGCCCTTCGGGTGGCAGAGGTGGCCCGGCAGTGGTCATGGCAGCAGCTCCAGAGTTCCAGTGTCAGCTGCTTCCAGAGTCCCTGGCCCACTCGGTAGGAGAAATCAAGCAGCAGATAAGAGAAGGAGTGGAGGGAGCACTTTGCTGGCACAGAGGCAGGGTTCTTCTGCTTTCCCCTGCTTGGATATAGGTCGAGGTCCTGGTTGGCGGTTCCTGGGGAAGGAGGAGCACTGGAGATTGGAGCAAGTGGAGGCTAGTGAGTTTAGGAGGAATCAAGAAATTATAAAACAGAACCAAAGGAATAAAAAAATGGAAGACAATGTGAAATATCTCATTGGAAAAACCACTGACCTGGAGAATAGATCCAGGAGAGATAATTTTAAAATTATCAGGCTACCTGAAGGCCATGATCAAAAAAAAAAATATAGCCCAGATATCATCTTTCAAGAAATTATCAAGGAGAACTGCCCCAATATTCTAGAACCAGAGGGTAAAATAGAAATCGAAAGAATCCACTGATTGCCTCTTGAAAAAGATCCCCAAAAGAAAACTCCTAGGAATATTGTAGCCAAATAGAAAATACCGCAAGTGGCCAGAAAGAAACAATTCAAGTATTGTGGAAACACAATCAGAATAACACAAGATCTAGCAGCTTCTACATTAAGGGATGGAAGTGCTCAGAATATGATATTCCAGAGGTCAATGGAGCTAGGATTAAAACCAAGAATCACCTACCTAGCAAAACTGAGTATAATGCTCCAAGGCAAAATAAGGAATTTCAATAAAATAGAGGACTTTCAAGCTATCTCGATGAAAAGACCAGAGCTGAATGGAAAATTTAATTTTCAAATATAAGAATCAAGAGAAGCATGAAAAGGTAAACAAGAAAGAGAAATCATAAGGGACTTACTGAAGTTGAACTGTTTTATTTACATTCCTACATGGAAAGATGATATTTGTAATTCATGAGACCTTTCTCAGTATTAGGGTAGTTGAAGGGAATATACATACATAGACAGAGAGCACAGGGTGAGTGTAACATGAAGGGATGATATGTAAAAAATAAAATTAAGGGGTGAGAGAGGAATATATTGAGAGAGGGAGAAAGAGAGAGATAGAATAGAGTACATTATCTCCCATAAAAGTGGCAAGAAAAAGAAAGTTCTGTTGGAAGGGAAGAGGGGGCAAGTGATGGGGAATGAGTAAATCTTTCTCTCATTGGATTTGACTTGAGGAGGGAATAACATACACACTCAATTGGGTATGTTACCCCACAAGAAAGTAAGGGGAAGGGGATAAGAAAGGGGGGATGATAGAAGGGAGGGCAGATTGGAGGAGGAGGTAATCAAAAGCAAACACTTTTGAAAAGGTACAGTGTCAAGGGAGAAAATTGAATAAAGGGGGCAGGATAGGATGGAGGGAAATATAGTTAGTCTTTCACAACATGATTATTGTGGATGTGTTTTGCATATTGACACATGTGTGGCCTATGTTAAATTGCTTGCCTTCTTAGGGAGGCTGGGTAGGGAGGGAAGAGGGGAGAGAATTTGAAACTCACAGTTCTAAAAGCAGATGCTCAAAAAAAGTTTTTGCATGCAGCTGGGAAATAAGATATATAGGGAATGGGGCATAGAAATCTATGCTGCCCTACAAGAAAGTAAGGGGAAAAGGGATGGGGGGAGGGGAAGAGGAGGTGATAGAAGGGAGGGCTGCCTGGGGAATGGGGCAATCAGAATATATGCCATCTTGGAGTGGGGGGAGGGTAGAAATGGGGGGAAAATTTGTAATTCAAAATCTTGTGGAAATTAATGTTGAAAACTAAAATATTAAATAATAAAATATGAGGAATCAGTAAAAAAAAAGGCAATATTGAATGAAATGCAACACTTCATCTACAATGCATCTGCCTTTAAGAGGAAGTTAAGAGAACCACAGCTTATTATCTTCTACTCTACCCCAGGAAAAAATCAAGGGATGGTTGAAGAGCCCACACCACCTACTGCTTTCAGGCTGTTAAAAATATATGGTTCATTATGGCATGGGGTAGATGTGAGTTTCACAATGTTCGAAAGAATATATCCAAGGTTACTTTTAAAGCTTTGAAATTATAATAGCTCTTTCTCTTTGAGATTTTAAAAAATGCTTTGGTTAAATTATTTTTGAAACAAGAAAACACTGTTGATCCAGAAGAAGCAAAAATATATATATGTATTTCTTTTATTTTTTGCATGTATTCTTTGACATTCAAATACTATTTATTTTGAGAGTTTTGGTATTTATCCTTCAAAGCTGAAACTAGTGCCAAGCATCAGGAAATTTCAAAGGTGCTACAGCATTTGTATTACTTTAAAGAAAAGGGGCAGGCAGAGTCTGGTGACAGAATGATGGTGACAGTTAAGAAGGAGGTGGATCTTATTGGGGAGTAGTTCTGGCTCAGTAAAGTGAGGACAAAGGGTAAAAACTGAGGTTGGTAGGACCTGAGCTCCCAGTAAGGAGTAAGAGCCAGTTCTTTCAATGCAAGCAATTGACAGTGGCAATGCATCATCGAACAATAGACCATGTAGAAAACAGTACATATGTTGACCATTTGTACACTCACACCTCACCTTATCTTACCCCTATCAACTGATTCTGGTCCAGGTACCCTGCTACACCTACAGGAGACTATTGAGCTGCCCTTCCTGGGGTTAGCAAGTTTAGGGCTAGATTGCCCCTGGGAAGGACAAAGGGGCCCTTTCCTACTCAGTGCTTCTTCTTAGTCATAAGTCCAGGGTGTCTTATTTTCGAAGGGCCAGCATCCTTGAATAAACCTTGACCAAACCTCAAAAGACTTTTAGCAACTGGGCTGAAAGAGTAATGTACTGGGAATCAGGACACTTGGCTTCTAGTTCCTGCTTTGCCACTAAGTCTGGGGCTCTGTTTCTTCTATAAAATGGAGGAGTTGGACAAGATAGTTGGTCCCTTCCAGTTCTAATAATCAGGTTCCATTTGACTGTCTCAGTGATCAGCCTCATTTCAGTAAGAGCTGATCAACCTTGAACAAGTAACTTTTCTTCTTTGGAGTCTCAATTTCTCCCTTAGTAAAATGAAGGAGTTAAATGAAATAATATCCCTGAAAATCTCATCCAACTCTAAATTTTTATTATCCTTTGAGGCTTTTTTTAGGGAAAAGGGGATAGTAGACTTCAAGTTCTCAGTAGGAGTTAGCACTACACCCTGCAATTATCATTCTCCTTGAATGTCAAATGTGAAGAAATAACTGACCTTATCACCTAATGTTCAAGACTTAATTAAAAACAAGGTGAGGCAGAGGCAAGATGGTAGAGTAATGAGTAATGAGCCATCACCTGAGCTCTCCCCCAAACCCCTCCAGATACCTTTAAAAATGACCCTAAACAAAGTCTACAGCAGCAGAACCCACAAAAAGATGGAATGAAACAAATTTCCAGCCCAAGACAACTTGTAAGGTTGGCAGGAAAGGTCTGTTGCACCAGGGTGAGAGAAGAGCTCAGTCCAGTGCAGGCCACACCAGTGTAGACTGGACCCCAGCAAACCTGAGGCAGGCTTTGGGGTGACTGAATCCATGGCAGCAGTGGCAATTTCTAGACCTCTCAGCCCACAGACAACAAAGACAACTTGAAAGATTGGCAGGAAAGGTCCCTTGCACCTGGGTGACAGTGTAGCACAATCCAGCACAGGCAGCACCAACACAGTTCTGGCCCCAGCAAACCAGGAGCAGGCCTTTGGAGCCAGTGAATCCAGGAGCACAGTAGCTGCTTCCAGAGCTCTCAGCCCATATATGGTAAGGGGGTCAAACAACTGGTCAGAAAGAGATCACAGGGACCTTTTTGCTAGCACAGGCAAGACTGTTGCTTTACCCTTACTTGGATATGGTCCGTGTCCTGGAGGCAGTTCCAAGGTGAAGAGGAAGCAGCAGTTGGGGGGGGGGGGACGGTGGGAATCCTCCTCATAGTGCCAGGGCAGAAAAGAGTACTTGTGGTCATTCCCAGACAAGAGCATAGGCCAGGAGAGTAGTAACACCTCTCCTTAGATCATACAACCTTGGAAGAGCTGAAAACTTACAGGTCCCTACAAGGATCTCTGAAAACAGCTGTACCAAACCCCTAAAGCTTGTGATAGTACACTCTCCACCCTGGAAGCAGAGCCCTACTTTAATGAAGAGCTAAAAGTCAACTAATAGGTTTGGGAAAATGAGCAAACAATGGGAAAAAAAAAGCTCTGTTGAAAGTTACTGTGGTGACAAAGAAGATTAAAACTCACTTAGAAGACAAGTCAAAGCTCCAACATCCCAAAGCCTCCAAGGAAAATATGAATTAGTCTCAGGCCATGGAAGAGCTCAGAAAGGATTCTGAAAATCAAGTAAGAGGGGTAAAGGAAAAATTGGGAGGAGAAATGAGAGTGATGTAAGAAAATCAAGAAAAAAAAGAGTCAACAGCTTAGTAAAGGAGACACAAAAAAATAATTAAGAAAATAACACCTTAAAAACCAGACTAGGCCAAATGGTAAAAGAGGTCTAAAAAGCCAATGAGAAGAAGAGTGCCTTAAAAAGCAGAACTGGCCAAATTGAAAAGGAGGTCCAAAAGTTCACTAAAGAAAATAATTCCTTAAAAAATGGAATGGAGCAAATAAAACCTAATGACTATGAGAAATCAAGAAAAAATAAAACCAGAAGAATGAAAAAAATAGAAGAAACTGGTTCCAATTTCATTGGAAAAACCAGTGACTTGGAGAATAGATCCAGGAGAGATAATTTAAAAATTATTGGACTGCCTGAAAGCCATGATCAAAAAAAGAGTCCTCTAGGCATCATCTTGGAAGAAATTTTCAAGGAAAACTGCCCTGTTAGTCTAGACGCAGAGCACAAAATAGAAATCAAAAGAATCCAAAAAGAAACAATTCAAGTATGGTGGAGCCATAGTCAGGATAACATAAGATTTTGCACTTCTACATTAAAGGATCACAGGGCTCGAAATATGATGTTACAGAAGCTACAGGAACTAGGATTACTACCAAGAATCATGTACCCAGAAAAAATGAGTATAATCCTTCAGGGGAAAAATGGACATTCAACAAGATAGAGAAATTTCAAGCATTCTTCATGAAAAGACCAGAGCTGAAAAGAAAATCTGAGTTTCAAATACAAGACTCAAGAGAAGCATAAAAAGATAAACAGTAAAGGGAAATCATAAGGGACTTAATACATTTAAATGGTTTGCGTTCCTACATGGGAAGATGATATTTGTAACTCATAAGACCTTTCTCATTATTAGGGAATTAGAAGGAGCATATATAGACAAGAAGACACAGGTGTGAGTTGAATATGAAGGAATGATAGTTAAAAAATAAAATTAAGGGATGAGAAAGGAATATACTGGGAGACAGAGAAAGGGACAGGTAGGATGGGGTAAATTATCTCCCATGAAAGGGGCAAGAACAAGCTTTTACAGTGGAGGGGAAGAGGGAGGTGGTAAGGGGGAGTGAGTGAACCTTACTCTCAGAATTGGTGCAAAGAAGCAATAACATACACTCTCAATTGGGTATAGAACTCTATCTTACGTACCCTACAGGAAAGTAGGAGGGGAAGAGGTTAAGAAAGGTGTGGGGGTAGCAGTGATAGAAGGGAGGGCAGATTGAGAGACTAGTTAGGTAGAAGCAAAATGGCGTGGGGGGAGGATATGTTGGAGGGAAATCTAGTTAGCAATAGTAACTGAAAAAATTTTGAAGCAGGTTTCTCTGATAAAGACCTCATTTCTCAAGCCTATAGAGAACTGAGTTAAATGTATAAAAATAAGAGCCATTTCCTAATTGATAAATGATCAAAAGATATGTTCAGTTTTCAGATGAAGTAATCAACACTATAGCCATATGAAAAAATACTCTAACTCACTTTTGATTGGAAAATGCAAATTAAAATAATTCTGAGGTACTACCTCATACCTATTAGATTAGCTAATAGGACAGAAAAGGTAAGTGAGAAAACGATGGAAGGGATGTGGGAAAAATGAGACATGTATGCACTGTTCATAGAGTTGCGTACTGATTCAACCGTTCTGTAGAGCAATTTGCAACTATACCCAAAGGGTTATAAAACCATGCATAAAACTTTTTGACCTATCACTACCTCTACTAGGTTTGTATCCCAAAAGAGATAAAAAAAACAAAAAGGAAAGCGACCTATATGTACAAAAATATTTATAGCAGCTTTTTTCTGGGGGTAAAGAATTAGAAGTTGAGAGGATGCCCATCAATTAGGGAATGGTTGAACAAGTTGTGGTATGTGATTATAATGAAATACTATTGTACTACAGGAAATGATGAGTAGGGTGCTCTCAGAAAAACCTGGGAAGACTTGCATGGGCTGATGCAAAGTGAAATGTACTGTGTACAAAGCAACAGCAATGTCATAAGATGATCAGCTGTGAGTGACTAGGCTATTCTCAGCGATATAATAGCAATACAACAATCCAAGAAAGACTTATGATGAAAAAATACTCTACATCCCTAGAGATAGAACTGATGGTGTCTGAATACAGATTGAAGCATACTTTTTTACCTTCTTTATTTTTCTTGAGTTTTTTATTGCCTATGTTTTCTTTCACAACATGACTATTATGGATATATTTTGCATAACTATATATGTATAATATATTGAATTGCTTGCCTTCTCCATGAGGGGGTGTGGAGAGGGGAGGAAGGAAGATAATTTGGAGCTCAAAGCTTTACAAACAAATGCTAAAGATTGTTTTTACATGTAACTGGGAAAAATAAAATGCTAAATAAGTACCCAGGCATCTCTCCCCCTCCACAGGTTGGGGTCCAGCTCCCTTTCTAGCTAAGAACACTTTTTGTGGCATGTGTTATGCTTTCTCTAGGTGCATAAGTACTCATATATGACACTGCTAGCTTTAGTATACTCAAGAGACCAACTAGCTTGACTTATACATCATTCTAATTTTAAGGGTTCCATTCTTCACCAGAATCTGTTTGGGGCTCCTTTTGAATCATAGCCTATTGTTTTGTCAGGTTCTAGGTTCCACAGTGAAATATAATTGTGTCAGTTGGAGAGCCCCATTTGAAAGATAGAAAAATATATATTATTTTTAATTTCTTCATTTCTGGTTCTACAGCTATCACTGCTGCATTGCAGATGGATCTTTTCATATTCTTTTATGCGTTTCTTATTTATCCTTTTATCTCACTATCTTCTAAACTCTATAATTTAGCTTCTGATCTCATCATTTAACTGAACCTGTCCTTTATATTACCAATCATCTCTTACTTGCTAAATCTAATGTCCTTTTTTCTGTCCTATCCTTGACATCTTTGTAACCATTGACACTGTTGATCACTTCCTCCTGTATACTTCTTGTTCTTTCAGTTTTTGTAATACTATTCTGTTCTGAGTTTCTTCCTATCTGTCCGACTGCTCCTCAGTCTCCTTTGCTGATTTTATATCTATGTCATGCTATGTAACCATGGATGTTCTCCAAGGCTCTGTCCAGGGTTCCCTTCATTTTTTTTTTGGCTCTATTCTCTCTCACTTGATAATATCATGAGACCACATGGGTTCGATTGTCATCTCTATGCAAATGATTCCTACATCCATATATCTAGCCCTTGTCTCTCTGAGTTATAGTCACACTTCTTTAACAGCTTCTTGAACATCTTAAACTGGATGTTCCATAAACATCTCAAACTCAACATATCTAAAATAGAACTTGTTGTCTTTTCTCCTAAAATCCCATTTTGCAGTTTCCAAACTTTCCTATTGCATGACTGTCACCCCACATACCCAATCTATTTCCAAATCGTGTCATTTTCACTTTACGTTTTCTCTCATAAATATTTTGTTCTCTCTACTCCTACAAGTACAATCCTGGTTCAGGTTTTTAATCACCTCTTGTATAGATTGGTCCAGTAACTTGGCTCCTTGCCTCAAGTCTTTCCCCACTCCAATATATCCTTCTTTCAGCTGCCAAGCTGATTTTTCTAAAATGTAGATCTGATCATGTCCTCACCTTGTTCAGTGAACTTCAGTGGCTCCCCATTATCTCCAAGATCAAATACAGGCCTCTATTTGACATTTAAAATTATTCACAGTCTGTTCCTTTCCTACCTTTCCAGTCATCTCACAGCTTACTTTTCTCCATGTGCTCTGCATTCTAGATAACTGGTATACTTGCAATCCCTCCTCAAACACAACACTCCATTTCCATGCCCTTGCACCAGCTGTCCCCCGTCTAGAATGCTCTTCTATCTCTTTGTTTGACTTCCTTCAAGGCTCATTTCATTTCCCACCTTCTTCAGGATCCCTCAATTTTCTAATAACTTTTACTCTCAGATTATTTTCCCCTACTCTGTGGAACTCTTCTATGTATCTAATCATTTACAAGTTTTCTCTCATTACAATGTTTGCTCCTCGAGGACAAGGCCTGTTGTTGTTTCTGTTTTTTGCCTTTCTTTATGTCTCCAGTACTTACCACAGAGTAAGTGCTTAATAAATGCTTACTGACTGACTGATTGGCTAAATTGTTAAATAGCAAGGTGGCATGGTTCAGTAGGAAGAATACTGAATGCAAAGGCAGCTCTTCTGGCACTAGGATAATGTTAGGTTGGGGCGAAAAGAGACTCGATTTAGAGAGAGAGGTGATGAAGTTCTAAATTAGGGTAGAGACTCTGAGAATGAAAAATTAGAGAATCTAAGTTCCTCATGTTACTCTTCCTCTTTTTCCTCTTTAGCATAGACAAACATTGGGATACTCCATCAGGGGACAAGCACCTTGCTAGCAATGGTACTTCAAGTACCATTAAAACATGAGAGGTCAGAGCTAGAATGAAGAAACTGAGAGCATCTCAGAGATAGGATGTGACTTCCCCAAGGTCATCTTGTGGGATGGTAGCAAAAATGAGACTAAAATTTGGACCCTGTACTTCATCTGCACTTTCCACTCTATAACGCAGTTTCCCTCAGGAGGTGACATAGCAAGACACCAGCCTCTTGATGACACTTTGTCCTATTCTTGGAATCACTACAGTGACTTCCATGTAAACTTGCTAATATAATTTGTGCTGTGGTCTTAATTGTATATGTGGACACTGAGTTATTTGAGAAAAGACTCTTTTACATATGTAATTGTAAATTTTTCTTGAAAATGTGTGTGTTTATTTGTAGTCAATCAGTGACAAAATTCCTTATGAAGAAAAAAAAATGGAAAATTTCCAAGACTGAATGGATACGAAAATACTTCCATTAAGAAGTTTAAAACTTACTGAACCACACTGAGACTGATGGCTTGATCATGTTACTTGTCAAATGAATGTCTGGAGAGCTTACTCGGTGAAAGAGAGTGATGAAATAGAAATGCAAATATATACACAATCTCATACATGATGAGAAGGACTAGGCCTTAGACAACAGTGTCATAATATGTAATAAGTGGTGCTTGGCATTTTTAGTCCAGGAAGCTCAACATGAATTTCAGATATCTGTTAAATGAATGGTGGCAATGTTATTCTCCTCTGTGTATGACTTATAAAAGAGAATCCTTATGACTTCTTAGGCAAAAGCTAATAGATGAGTTTAATACTTTTCTTTGAGAGCAAGCATTCTTATTCTTCCTGGCCATATCAGTGCAAGGAAGAACCCCAGAATCAGCTGATCAACATAATTGTCAAACTTTGGAAAATGACTGAATAAGCAAGTATATTAAAATAATGGAATACTATAATGTGAGTGATATTGATCAATGTAGGGCATATAGAGAATTTGGCAAGACATGAAATAACAGTGAAAAAACAGATGCAGTAGAATTATGTACATACTAACCACAACTATATAAAAGAAGAGATGGATACACCAAAGTTGGAATGAATGCCCAGAGAATTCTGAAAGGAATATGGATGATTGTTGTAATATAGTTATGAAACTTGGATTTCAGTCACTTTGCTTCTCTAGCCTTCAGTTGCATGATATGTAGTATAGATTAGATGTTCTCCAAGGTGTCTTCTAGTTTTAAAATTCTGTAGGACATAGAGGTAGTAACTGATACATCTCATTTTTATCTGTTTAAATATGTTGATTTTGTCAAAATGAAAATAATTATAAAGTATGTTGACTGGTTTTATTAAAAAATAGTTTAACCAGAAAACTTATGATTTTACTATGTTATGTGCCCCAATCCCTGTCTGAAATTAAGAGAAAAAGAAGGGTAATTTAAGGTCATCTGAGAGGTCAACTATGACATAGAATTATGGGATGGATTTATGGATTTATTTTCTTAAATTTAAATAGAAATATTAAATCTCAAATGTACATAAAAATAATTTACTTAAGGTGATCTCCAGTGCTCCAATGAATTAGTAGCTCACTGATGTAATAATACAGCTTAAAAATCTATCCAGGCCCGCCCATATCCTTCTGTAAGTTTGCCATAGGGGGTCTATCCAATACTCTGATAACCTTCTTCAAGTTCTCTTGACATGAAGGGAATAACTATCCATGCCTATCCATCCCTCACTCTTGTTATGTAATCCACTCAATGTACAAGATCATCATTAATTTAAAATGAATAGATACTTTGAAATAAGACCAAATATTAATTGGCTCAGTTTTCGGCCATTTCAATGATAAATTTTTAAACTAATTATTTAATGAGCATTTATTAAGTGCCTACTATGTACCAGGTGCAGGGGATGCATATAAAATAATGAGAAAAACCTTCCTTTCAAGAGGCTTACTAGGTTCTATACTAGATTTTATTCCCCTAAATCAAATGCAAAGACAATTCGGTCAAAATGCAAAAATTGGTTACCAAGAAAGTATTTTTTTATTTTTTAAATAAATCAATTCATAATTTACCAATTCAGAGACCACATAATCTTAGTTGGAAAGTAATGAAGTGAATCCTAGTCATTCTACTGAGTATGGTCAGGCTTTAAGTTTCTAATTATAGAAATCTAGAGATATTTTCTTTTTTACTAAGAACTCTTTATCAACTAACACCTGAGATGTGGCTGAGGAAACCAGCATTTTGTGCTAGAGCAGGTAAAATTACATAAGCTTAAGAAGAAATAGAGGAATTTAAAATTTATGCTTGAGAAAAATACAGAACCACTTTTTCTCAATGGCCCTTTTCTACCCATATAATTTGGTATATTACACTTTTCAAAATACTTTGAATGTGTATAGTGAAAATCCACGAGGACAGGCAGTGCTTTTCATTTTGTCTTTGTATCCCCAGCATCTACAATACATAGTAGCCTTGTATGTAGTAGACACTTCATTTCTTGTGTTGGATTGGATTCCATAGTTTTTGAGCTTTCATCTCTTTGGAGATGATTCACTTTTTAAAAAAATTATTTTATTATTTATTTAATATTTTAATTTTCAACATTGATTTCCACAAGATTTTGAGTTACAAGTTTTCTCCCCATTTCTACTCTCCCCCCCACTCCAAGATGGCATTTATATTCTGATTG
This sequence comes from Phalanger gymnotis, assembly GCA_028646595.1. NCBI lineage: Eukaryota > Metazoa > Chordata > Mammalia > Diprotodontia > Phalangeridae > Phalanger > Phalanger gymnotis. The sequence continues at coordinate 315,557,271 of CM053623.1, read as the reverse complement.
CCCTGTTCCCGAGTCAGCCCTCCCTTCTGTCACCCCACTCCCCACCCCCATCTCCTTTCCCCTCACTTTTTTGTAGGGAAGCATAGATTTCTATGCTCCATTTCCTATATATCTTATTCCTCAGTTGCATGCAAAAACAACTTTTTCTTTTGAGCATCTGATTTTAAAACTTTGAGTTCCAAATTCTCTCCCCTCTTCCCTTCCTACCCACCCTCCCTAAGAAGACAAGCAATTCAACATGGGCCACACATGTATCATTATGTAAAATACTTTCACAATACTCATGTTGTGAAGGACTAACTATATTTCCCTCATCCTATCCTGTCCTCCTTTACCATCACTTCTGCCACCCCCGGGGCTGGGGCCGGATCTAACCGGATCTAGTAGTTTTCCCACTAACCTGTTCCATGGTCTTGTAATTGCCACAGCCCAATGATTCATGGCCCTAAAGCCTGCTCCGGGCTGACTTGTGGTCTGGTCTGTCCTGGAACTGCCCATGCTGGGCTGTGTTCCACTCCCAGCAACTTGGGATAAATCCTTCCCAGCAACCACCCAGGTTATCCTGGGCTGGAGACCTGCTTCCCTCTGCTATTTTGTGGGTTCCACAGCTCTAGAATTTGTTCAGAGACATTTTTTACAGGTGTTTGGAGGGTTTTGGGGCAGAGCTTAAGCAAGTCCCTGCTTTCCGGCCGCCGTCTTGGCTCTGCTGCTAGAGATGATCCACTTTAAACCCTTCATCGTACAGATGAGCAAGCAGATAGGCTCAGAGAGGGGAACTTATTTTCCCCAAGTGACAGATTGGTTGAGTTTGCAGAAGACTCAGCAGTAGAATTCGACTTCCAAATTGGCATGCTTTCTACTTCACCAAACTATCTGCATACTACTAGGATGTTTTGATCTCCTACCCTCTCTACATAGCCACACATCTCCAATTGCCGTCTGCATGTCTCCACTTGGACATCCCATAGACTCAGCATGTACAAAACAACTCATTTTTTTCCCCAAAGTTTCTCTACCTCCTAACTGTCTTATTTGTGTTGAGGACACCTCTATTTTTCTAGTCATCTGTTTTCAACCTCTATACTCTGCACTTGGAGTTCTTCTCCTCCTCCTCCCCCCCCATATCCAATCAATTGCTAAGTTTCACAGATTCTACCTTCACAACATCTCGTGATTCAAATCCTTTTCACAACTCACTCCACAGTCACCTTAGTTCAAGCCATCATCACCTCGTGCCTAGACTTTTGCAAGGGTTTCCTAATTGATTTTGTTACATCCAGCAATCCCCTTCCCACTCCATTTACCACACAGAATTAAAATTGACATTTCTAAAGCACAGATCAGATTATATCTCCACTCAAGAAGTTCAGTGGCTCTCTATAGCCTGTTGGATAAAATGTAAACTTCCTCTATTTGGCACGTAATGTCTTTGAAAATCTGGCTCCAAGCTCTCTTCCCAGGCTAACTACTTATTAATTCCCCCTCAGACCCTCCTCTTCCACCCAAACTAGCCTGCTTGCTCCACCTTTGTACCCTTGCACAGACTAGCCATGACAGAAACACTTTCCTTCCTCACTTTTGCTTCTTAGAATCCATAGCTTTTTTTTTTTAATTTTAATTTGAGCCACTTCAATTCAGAGATTTTTATTGATCTTACCCAATTGTTAATATCAGTCTCCAATACTGATTGGTATTCATTTTGTATACATCACATTTACTTATCTATATACCTTCTCAGTCCCTAATAGAATGTAAACTTCTTGAGGACAGTGATAGTTTTGGTTTTTTGCCTTGGTATTCCCAGTGCCTAGCAAAGTGTTTAGCATATGGTAAACACTTAATCCTTATTAAATGATTCACTTCTCCTCAGGTAAGAAATAGAATGGGCCCCATCAAAGGAAAGGATTTCTTTCTAACTTTTTCCATGACTCTTCTACAAAGAGCTGTATTTCTAACACCTTGTGATCTCTTTAATCCTAAGGAAATAGCTGAACTAAGAACTGTATTTTATCATAAAGTTGATAAAAGTTAACCACCAAGGTTGTAGCTTAAAAAAAATTATAAAGGAAAGAAATTGCCCTTTGCTGTATTATGGTTAATACTTTATTTGTTAGCGTTTATTGAGTTTTTAGTAATATACCTTAATCTTTGAAGAGATTTATTTTTTATCATGCACTAATCTTCTGAATACAGAAAACTGGTGAGTTGTTTTCCATTTTTCATTCACAATTTCTTAGGCATATACTGTCAAGAGGTATTAAAATCATATTTCATTAAGCAGGGATTAACTGAGGACTAGTTGAATACATTTTGTCTCCTGCTACTACTTAGCGTCCTTTTCTCTTTGGAAGCTCTTAGCTCTCTGATTGTACCACCTTCTACTGAGCTTCACCACAGCTCACAGAGGGGGCTCTCTCCTTTCTCCACAACTTCTAACAATTTGATCATTGAACAATCCTCAAAAAGGTTTTCCTCTCTACTTTGCTCTTTGCCATCATTATGAGTGACTTGAACATCCATGAAAAACGTGTTCTTCATCCTTGTAACTTAGATCCATGAGCTAGGTGACATAGTGAATAGAGCACTGGACCAGGAGACAGAAGTCATGAGTTCCTATCTGGTCTCAAACACTTACTAGCTGTGTGACATTGGACAAGTCGTTTAACCTCTGCCTCAATTTTCTTATCTGTAAAATGGAGGTAATAATGATACTTACCTCATGGGGTTGCTGTAAGGATCATATGAGAGAATGTTTGTAAAGTTCTTTACAAATCTTAAAGCACTATATAAATGCTATCATCATTATTTATTTCTTAAATTTACTTGGCTTCTTAACTACCCTGGACCAGGTTTTTCAGGATAACATTTGCCACTACCCTAGAATCTTTCCTTTTTTAGCCTTCTGCATTTTTCTGTCTTGCCAGCCCCTTCCCTTGAACAACCTCCAGCATGTTTTTCAGAGGATCATAATTTTAGAGCTAGAAGGAACTTTTACAGATATGGAAAATAAAGCACAAAGAAATTAAATGACTTGCCCAGGGATCCTAGGTCTTTCTGATTCCAAATCCAGTGCTCTATGTACTATGCCATCCTGCCAATAATAATAACTAACATTTAGGTAGTACATTAAAGTTTGTAAATGCTTGACGTCTAAGTCGTGTGTGTATTTTATATAAATTGCATATCCATACAAATTCTATGTACAACACATTTCTGTGTGTGTCTCTGTGGGTGTGTAATTGACTCTCACAAGGACTCTGAAAATAGTAGATGCTACTACCCACATTTTACAGATGGGGAAATTAAAAATGAAAGAAGTTAAGTGACTTGTTTAGCTAAATAAATGTCTGAGGCAGGACTCAAACTCAGTGCTTTCTGACTCCAAGTGGAGCAGCTATCCACTGTGCCAACTACTTGCTTTCATTCCTGGCTTCTGGAGTGTCGTTAGGGAAAAACAATAATAACAATAACAAAACTCTGGTTACTGATCTGCTACAAATTTGTGACATTTAGTTTCAGTTTTGTATTCATTTCTTGTTGGTTCCTTTTGGCATTTTGCAAAATAGCTATTCAAAAACTTTTCTGGTCTAATTATGTAACTCCACCTCTGACATCCCTCAAACTTCAACCTCACTAATACAATATCCTTACTAAAAAGTGTATTGATAGTTAGATAATGTTGATTTGGTTTCATTATTGTGCATATTGATTTAGAGCTATAAGGGGCTTTAGGGATCTTCTAGTCCAAGCCCTTCCTTTTACAAATGGAGAAACTCTGTCCTCAAACACTCAAGTGACTTGCCCCTGGTCACAGAGTAAGTGACAAAACCGAGCTAGGCTATGGGGCTGGCCTCTGCCACCTCATGCCTTTCTGACTTGGGGTTTGATTCCATTTCACCTCATCCCAAGATTTCAATCATCTGGCAAACTCAGATAACACCTCATCAACATTCTGTGAATTCCATGAGAGCTAATTCTTGAGACATTTGGATTTCATGTCCTAAATGAATACTCATAACTTCTGTGTTCTTATTAAAAATAAAAAAGACTGTTGTTATAATTATTCTTTTCCTGGAGATAGATTTGTAATTACCTTATACTTTACAGGATCCGGATATTAACATTATTCTTTTAAAAAATTAATGAATGTTATTTCCCCTAGGTACTTGGAACTAATGAAAGTGAATGTGTAAAGTTATCTGTCACAGTATAAGGATACTCAGTGGGGGGGTGGGTAGGGGTGGGTGGGAGCAATCAGTCAACATTCAAAGTTAAACACTTTAAAAGCTAAGCTCCTGCAAGTAGTGCAGAAAAGGGCAGGGCTTCCTGATAATTTAATACATTAAGAAATTAGTTCTGCATTCCCAGTGGACAGAGCCAAAAATTACAGCTGGAACCTATTCCACTTTCCTGAAATCTGTGGCTAATTGCTTGGACTATTGTAATGGATATTTTTTCATAAAGTAGAAAAGTTACTTTAGCATTTAAGGAACTCACTTTGTATACTATAATCTTGAATGAGCAATAAATCCAGTGGTAAATTTAGAGCATAATGAGGAGACAGTGAAAGAACAGGTCCGTTGCTGTACTTGAATGATGAATCTGATTCTCCACCTTGTGGAGCAGAGTTCAGACTTCTGTGATTCCACAGATTTTCATATAATAGTAAAGAGAAATTTGGATGAAGAGCAAAGAATGAAAGAATCAGAGAATTTTATGAGTGGAAGGGGATCTTAGAGAAAATTCAGTCTGATATCTTCATTTTACAGCTGAGAAAACATTCCTAGAAAGAGGACAAGATTTAGACAAGACAAGATCCAAAATCTTACAAGTAGTAATTGACTGGGATTTGAGCTGGACTCTTTTGAATCCAAAGCTCATGCTATGCAATGTATTGCATTGCATGAGCCCATATGTGGGCTTAAGAAGTATTATGGGTTCACTTGAAGATTAGCCTAGACTCTTAGGAAGGTTAGGATCAAACCTGCAGTATACCAGAGCCCCCGCGGAAAACCTCAGGACCAAATATAGGGTGATTATCCAGGACTGGTTGGACATACCATATGCTTATAATTTGTCCTTCAGATTTCAAATAATCATTGTTCTGAGGAGAACATTTCTTTGAAAGACTTGTAGATTGGTATCATCTAAATGATTACTTAAATAGAATTGGATCTTCTCAGAAAATAAATTTATTTGTAAAGTTTGTAAAGAGTACGTAAGAAAATCATTCATCTCTCTTGTGGCATTTAAAAAGTTCAGGAGATATAATTTTGTAGTAATTAATCATTTTATTAATAATAGTAGCATTTTAATAAAAGGCCATGGCACTTTCTAATGCCAAAGACAATCATGATAGTAGGCTTACAGCTTATATAGTATTGAAAGAGGGGTGTTCCTGATGGTAGCAATCAACTCTGGTTAACAGAGAGAATGAGTATTATTACAGTGTGGGGCTGAGAGTGACATCATGTCATTCATGGACAGAGAGACTATCTCTATACCCAGACCACCCCCAATTTGGGGCAGTCTTGACAAAAGGATCTATTTCCACCAAGCTTGACTGAGTGGAATTTGCCTTAAATTAGAGATTCTTTGTAAAGTTGGATGGGGTCTAACCAGGATTGAGGAGAGTTAATTCAATGCCCTTCATGAAGCTGAACTTTGAAATGAGGCCTATAGAAAAAGGGATCCCTCCTGGATCTCCCCAAATCCTGGGTTATTAATAATCATTTCTCTTACTCCTTTATAACATATTTGTCTAAGTATACTAACTATTCGAACCTCTTTGTACCTCTTCTGGAAAAGGTGGAGAGAAATGGATTGGATGATAGTAGAAATAGATGGATTTGAAACTAGTTGAATGAGCAGACACAACAATCTTTCATGATTAAATGTCAAGTCAAAGAAGCACTTATTCTGGAGTTAGATGACCTGAATTCAAATACTACCTCTGCCACGACTTTTGTAATCTTGGCAAGTCATTTAACCTAAGTCTCAGTGTCCTCATTTGTATAATTAGGTATTGAACTAGAGGCCATCTAAGATCCCTTTTAGCCGTAGACTACTGGGTTTGACATTAGAGAACGTGAGTAGAACCTTGGCTGTTGCTTACTACTTGTATGATTTCAGGCAATTCATTTAGCCTTTCAGGAACTCGTTTTCCTCGTCTGTAAAATAAAGAAATTGGACTGGATGACTCAAGATCCCTTCTGGCTTTAAAACTAGGGATCCCAAGAAGTTGTCAGGAGAGCTCCAGTGAAGTGTCCCAGGGATCTGTGCATAGCCCTTTACTGTTAAGTATTCTAATTAACAGTCGGCAGTGAGAGGATCAGCATCTGTGGAGTGGATAGGGAGCTGGCCTTAAAGCTGAGAAGACTTGAGTTCAGATCTTGCCTCTGACACACAGTGGCTGCGTGATAGTTGGCAAGTCATTAAGCCTCTTAGTTCTTTGGGCAAAAGAATTTCTTCCTGCAAGAGTTCACTGAGACTACCAAAATCACAGACCTAGCACTCAATCTCTGTCATTGACACAGATAAAGGCAAAGATTACATGCTTATGAAATTTTCAGATGACCCTCAGTCTGATGTCAGGATTCTAAAAGATCCACAGGCTAGAACTTTGGAGGAAATCATCCCAGAGAAAATCTGCATTATTATAAGTGCAAAATCCAGCATATAGGTTACCCATATCAACCTCAATTATATGACGTGAGAAGCATTTTGAGTAACTTGTTGAAAAAGATGTGGGGCTTTAGTGGACTGACTGCTTAATAGCTGATTTAACAATGTGACCTCACATATGGACATGAGCATGGCTTCCGGGAGTAAAGAGGTGATAGTCACCATGTAGTCTGCCCTGATGTGATCACATCTGGAGCATCCTGAATGACAGCAGTAAGCTAGTATGTCTCCAGAAGAGCATCCTCCAAAAAAGGATGTTGCCAACCAGGGTGAACCAGTCCCATATGAGGCTTATGTAAAGGAACTAGGGAAGACGTTTAGACCTTCTGGGTGATGGGACTGCTGTCCTCAAGTTTTTGAAGGGCAGTCATGTTGGAAAAGGGATTTGATTGTTTGGTCCCAGATGATAGAGCAAGAAACCGTAGAAGTCAAAAAGCAACCACTTTAGGCTTGATGTGAGGCGGAGCTTCCTATCGCAGCTCTGCATAAATGGAAGGGGCTGTCTTGAGAGGCAGGAGAGTTCCCTTCACTGGGGGTCTTCAAACAAAGGCTACCATTGATGATCATCAGCTATCATAGGGAGAATTACTTTTTATTCATGGAATGTACTAAATGACTACTGAGGTCCCTTCAAACTCTAAAGTCTATGAATTTTTGATTCTGTGCCTCAGGATTGGATCAGCCACACGTGGCCTGTGCTGTTGGACCCCTCGGACAACGCCCCGTCACCACCACCGGCTGGGATCAGGCACCGCATCCGCAGAGCTGGGTTAGAACTAGACTGGCATTGAGTAGGAGGTGAGGTAAGAACATGTTGGCTTTCGTGTACAGATTAATCACATGAGCTATGATTAGCAGGGCATGCATTTCTACTAGTGGTTTTGGATTTAGACTGATTGATCAACACTCACAACCAATGGCACATATTTGACCCACAACTGGTTTGGGGTTAAGGCTAATAACTAATTGGCTTACATAGAAATCAACCAAGCAACCAACTCTAACCAAATCAGTGATGAATCAGGACTATGATAATAATGATAACTCATTTTATGCAGCAGGTTGCAGTTCACAAAGCACTTTCCTCATGATACCCCTGTAAAACTAGTATTATTATATCCATTTTACATATTAAAAAGTGGGAGCTTATGAAGTAAAGAGACTTATCCAAGGTCACAAGGTCGTAAGGACAGCTTCATTCAGTTCTGGTTCCTTATCCATGTCTCTTTCCAGTACACTTTTGAACCAAAAGACTACATAGTTCCATAAAGTACTTTATAAAGTATAATAAACAATCTTGTTTTTAGATAGAACTTAACACGAAACACTTATTCCTTTTGGCAGACAGGACAGAGGACTGTGGATGTGGAATAAGGTAAAAATATGGTCAGCTATGGTCACTGTGTCATTTGACTTTAATTATTTGTAATAATTTAATTATTAATTAATGACAATTTAACTATGGTCACTGTGTCATTTGACTTGTTTTTCTTTGTGACAAGAAAGGGCAGTGATTAAGGGAAGTTGCTGTGCTATAAAAAAGAAAAGGCAACAATAAATTTTTTAAAGACATTGTCTCAAATTTAAAATATTAAAAGGGCCTACTAGATCAGACATCAATTACCTTGGACCTAGGTTAGGCCTTGATAAAATGAATCATTTGGTTAAAAATAGCAGCTGCTAGTAGTCTGCCCCTTTTTTTTTTCATCTCAGACATGACCTTTTTAATCTTCCCAAGAACCACCCTGTCTTCAAGGGCCATGCTGTATTTGAAATGGCATTTGAACCCAGTCTTATATCTAAGCCATTCCTTCCTACTGCCTGCCTCTTCTTACCTCCACTCTGCTCCTCCCCTTAGAGAGGGCGATTTGCATAGGGATCTGTATATAGTAGGCAACAAATTTGTTTTTGAGTTCTCCAAACCAGAGAAACAGAGTCTGCAATGTCCAGGTTGAATTGTAGGAATTCTAAAGTCCTTTCCAGCTCTAAATCTATGATCAATGCACTTCTTGACAGTGCATTTCAGTGTCTTGTAATCTTTAAGGTCAGAAAATTCTTCCTAAAATTTGGTTTAGTCTTTCCTGCTGCACCTTAAATTGAGAAGCCTCTTTTTTTCTTCAGTCTCTGGAGATAAAGGAAAATGTCAACACCATCTTAAAATACACAGTTTTCATTCATAGTTGAAAAGCGATCCATATAACTCTGCCTCCGTGGAGTAAGTATGTCCACAAAGGAGGGTTTTGCTTCTTCATTTATCCCCTTGATTTTCACTTGGCACTGAATTTGAAAACACTAAATGGAATATAGTCCCTTAATGATTAGGCTTGGCAAATGTTGCACGTGGTAGATGTTTTGTATTTCTATAACACAGTCTTTTTAAAAAGTGCATTTTGAGGGTGGCATAATTGATGTCACATCTGGAATTCAATATAGAACTAATAAACACATTTACTTAGTGCAATTTTTAAAGAGCATCAAACTGGAAATTCTCATTGTAACTCTAGTGGGCAGGAGTCTTGGACTTGCATTCCACTTTGCTCAGGCGAGTTAATTCAATTCTGTTTCATTCTATTAAAAGTTTAAGAATTAATTAGAGGAGGGCAAATCACAGCTTCTGATCTTTTTATTAAATCATTCACAGTGATGTTTGTCTGTGAATGAACAATCCAAGCACTGACCATGAAAAACATGGAGAAAATTGTGAATGAGACTGCAGAAAACACTCTCAGCAAAGCTGCATAGATTAAAAATTCAATTTGAGCTAAACTTCCACTCAAATGGCTCCAACACTGTTATTGACTTGATGTGTGTTACTGGCCTCTGCAAGAGGACTCTCTGCAAGATGTGATGTGCCCCCTGGTGGTATTGTGACTAATCCAATCAAAGACTTATTTGCAGAGTATCAATATAAACACAACAGAGTTGATTGGATAGAAGAGAGACATGGCACCTTCTTTCATATCTTTATTTTATGCCTGCAGTTTGATGACATTATTTTAACAATCTTCATTAATGCAATGGCCTATATACCCTTGTACAATAGAAAGCATTCTTGTGTTTTCATCCCATTCAGTGACATTAGGTTTCTAAATTCTAAGCAAGAATATGACTGAGGTTCATCCACACTATGAAAAGCACTATGCAGTAGAAGGAGACCTGGAGGTTCAGGCCCCAGCCCTACTTCCTCAGGGGACTTGGTCAAGTCACTTAACTAACCTCTCTGGGTCTCTTGAATGAAGTGATTTAGCTAAATGACCTTTCAGGTCCCTTTCCACTCTAAATTTATAATCCTATGAAGTCACTTAATTTTTCTGGGCTGCTGTTTGTTCATCTTCAAAATTTGGAGGTTGGATGAAGTGATTTCAAATAACTCTTCTTGTTCTAGATCCTAGGATTTGCTAAAAATCTAGAAAGCATCACCTTCAATAAACTTAAAAATTTTAGTTCTTCCACTCACTTGGCGAAGTCTTCTTGTTCCTCATTTCTCAACCTGTTTATTTGTTTAGTTGAGTTTCATCATAAGAACACTGCAAAGCCCAACCTGAAACATTATGTCTAGTGCTAGTCATCTAGGATAGGGAAAGTAGTAATACAATGATGTGGCAATATGGGAGAAGCAATCTGTAGAGAAAACTGAATGCAGATCACACAGAGGCCCTTTCATTCTTATATAATAGCAACCAACTTTTAATGTAGCAATGTCATTAATTTTAGAGCTGGAAAGACCTACGTTCTGTGTTTTCAATCAATCAATAAACATTTATTAAGCATCCACTACGCTCCAGGCACTATGCTAAGCACTTTATTTCCTCCTGAGATGTTTGAGATTTCACACAAAGAAGAAAAAAGGTCAAAATATTAAATAATATAAGATTGAGAGTTGATAATGGTCACTGGTGAAAATGCCATGAGGATGGTATAGTAATAAGTTCCTTGTCCCTTGGGTTGAACATGGAAAAGATGACCATCAGAGGTTTCCATGTCAGCTCAAAGTCTGGTCCTTCTTGAAATATCAGCTTTTCTGTCATTCATATCACCCCTTCGCCCAAATCTCTTTTCAATTCTTATTAGCCCTAGCCCCACAGCCACCTTTGCTCTTTTAGCATCATTAATAAAATTTTCTCTCCATGAACTACTCTTGCTACATTTAAATATATGTAAGATCTTTCTCTACCTTGAAAAGTTCTGCCTAGTCCACTGTTGTCATCTTAAAACTGTCTCTCCTCTCATTTAATTCACTTGAACAAGTATTTATGAACTAACTTCATAACTAATTTATGAATTAACTACTGGGCTTGCAAAGACAAAAATGCCATCAATCTTTCTAAAAGTCTATTAAGAGAAAACAGGTACAAAGACAAGTCTAAGTTAAGTTCTTAAGGGAGGGCACAGGTCTAATAGAAGGGGAACTCCAGAGGGCACAGTGGAAGTGTTGGGTAATGTTCAATAGGAACGGCATGCACAGTTATGAGGGAATATTCTGAGAAGTCTTTGTATTCTTTTAAAATTAAATAGTAAATTAATCAGATCCTGGTTTACTTTATCCCCTTCCTCATTCATATCCAAACATTAACAATCTGTATATTCCTGCTGTTTCTATACCCCTTTTCCTGCCTTTTTCTTCTTGACTCCTTTAATTTCCATTGGAATATGCCAAATCTGTGTTCACAAAAGCATGGGCCAGACCTTTCCTATCCTCTCCAATCTTTCCTCAAGATCTGATCAGGTTTGGAACTCTTTCTTCCTAATTTTTATGTCTTCTCCTTGCTCCCCACGCAATCCACTTTCCCTTGGTTCCCAACACAGAAAGGACAGATGTGAAATTATATAAGCTGTCATTCCTGACACGGACATTGCTTAGCAATTGAAAATGACCATTCTAAAGATTACTTAGGAGAGATGGACATTTTTGAAAGGTGGCAGACAATATATATTAAAAATAAAATATCGAATTGGTAACAGGCATTTTATAAACTCTCCACTAAAAAAAGAACAAGAAATGTGTAAAATGACCCACTAAGTTTTAAGTTTTTTGAGAAACTCACATAACAGAAATCAGCAAATCCTGGTCATGAGACAAAAGAATAGAAAACACCAACTACAATGGAGGAGATTATCCAGACTCATTTATCTAGAGATGAGATTAAGCAAAATGAAGTTGTACATCTTTAATTGGTAGCTCAGGGGTTAAAGCCAATGAATTTATAAACAAGGGTCTGTGAGTTCAAATACGATTGAGGCTTGAAGGTATGACAATTTTTTGAGAGGTAGCATGGGAAGAGTACTAGATTTCTAGCACTGAATTTGAATTCTGTCTTTACAATCTGTCAACTTTGCCACATAAGTCACTTCACTTGAGACTCATTTTCCCCACCTGTAAAATAGGGTAATAATAATACTTGAATGTGATATAGTTGATAGAACGTTGAACTCTGAGAAATTCATTTAACCTCTCTAGGCCTCAGTTCCCTCTTTGGTAAAATGAGAAGGAAATCTATAAATTCTCTTCCAATTCTAAATTTTACAGTATGGACCTACCTCATTTGATTATTGTGAGGATCAGGTGAGGTAAAGGCTTTGTAACTGCAATGTACTATTTACGTGTAAGCTGTTATTGTTATCTAACTATGGAGTTCACAATTATCTCCTAAAAGGTGGGGGATGGGGAAATGAAGAATAACATCTGTGATCTGATACTTTTCATACATTGGCAGTTGTGGATCAAACTGCTATTTCCTAATCATAAAGTCAACATAAACTCTGAAAATGTGTGTTCAAGTGTGACTAATTGGTATTGGATTGCATATTTTCATGTTAAGGTTGTCATTGTTAAAGAGTGACATTGCATGTGATCAAAGTCAATGGCTGCAAGTGCGTCCTTACAATCCATGGAAGAGCCCAATGTTTGCAGATACTTATGACCCTATGACAACATAGTCTGGTGGAAAGCAGCTTGGGCCAGGAGTGAGAATATCTCAGTTCTTGTCTAAACATTTCCACTAATGGGCTATGTGACCTTGGAACAAGTCACCTTCCCTCTAGAGCTCTCAGTTTCTCCTCCATGATAAAAGAAATTCTAGACTTTGAGCTGGAAGGCATACAAAGGTGAAGAGACTTGTTCTTGTCACACCTTCGAATATCTAGGATTGCCAATCAGTCACCAAGCATTTACTAAGCACCTACTATATGCCAGGCTGGTACTATGCTAAGCATTCAGAAGACAAAATTGAAACAGGCCGTTCACTAGACAAATAACATAGAGAACATATACAAAAGGAGGACGAAGGAATTTTGAGAGGGAGGACACTGATAGGAGTTCAGGAAGACTTCATGTAGAAGGTGGAATTTGAGCTGAATTTTGAAGGAAACCAGGGTTTCAAGAAGTTAACGTGAAGAAGTAAATTCCAGGCCTAGAAAGCAAAAGGTGCAAAAGCAAGGAGAAGTCTTGTTTGAGGAAAAGCAAATAGGCCACTGTGTCTGGATCAGAATTTTTGGATGGGAATAACTGGTAATAACTACCCTACCTCAGAAGATTATTATAAGAAAATCTATTTCAATGTGGTAAAAGTCCATTATTTCAATTCATGTGGGTATTTCCTCCCTTAATAGGTAGTGATTCCTCCCCAACTAGCCATGTATGTAGGTTAAGCTAGTTCTTGCTATAAAAGGCAAGGAAGCAGTCCCCAAGACTTTATGGCTCACATGGCCAAGATTCAAACCACGGGGCTCTTGGCAGCTTTCTAATGGCCTAAAACCATGGTATTATGGCTTCCTGGTCATCTAAAGGCAAAAGTCCCACTTCTGTGGAATCAAGGTGCTTCTGACTTGTCAGATATCCCAAGACCACATCAGTCATCATATGCTGCCCTCCTGGTTTTCTATATGGAAATGAAGGGGACCGTCTACCCAGGCTGAGTGCTGTATCCTTTCTATGTTTTGGCTTATTTGAATGACCAATCAGTGTCTCATTTTGTTCCAATATGAGACCTAAACTACCAGGGAACAGGCCTGAGTCAGATTGAGTCCACCATACCTCTACTGATATAAAGTAGTATAATGAGCTGCAGTGACCCAAATTTTACTATGTGATATCTAGCTTTCCATTGTTGAACCTCTCCAAACATAGCCAGGCTGGGTCTCCATGAACTGAGAGTCCACCAGAGGGCCGTTCTTGATGTCTTTCCAGACTGAGAAGCCCTCCACAAGCTTGTGCTCGAGTGGCATAGTTTTCAAAAACCCTAAGTCATCACCATACCATGATGAGACTTAGAAGGAGTTTGGTGAAGGCATTTTAAAGATAGTAGCGTATGCTTTAGAAAAACATTGTTGTCTAATGCAAGACATGATTATGGGGCATATTATTATCATGTAACGTTAGAGTCAAGTTAAGAATTTGTGCTCAAAAATTCAATTCAGTAAGCATTTATTAGTCACCTATTATACGTAAGACACTCCTTGCAGTTGGGGATACAAAACCAGAAACGATGTACTCAGAATTTACATTGAGTATTTGGATAAGGAAATACAAAATACAAAATATCGAGGGAGAGATCTACCAACCCGGGGGACAAGGAAAGCATGTAGGATAGTTAACTTGAGCAAAGCCTTGAAGGATTCCTAAAAGTGAAAGTGATGTGGAAGAAAGCAGTCTAGGTCTAGGGCAGCTTGTACAAAAGGCACGGAAATAGGAGAAATGTCCTATTCAGTAGATCAGTTTGATTGGAATGTTGTTTTGAGGGGAAATATATGAAACCAATCTGGAAAGGTAGTTTGGAGCCATTTCAGAGGGGTTTAAAGCCAAATTCCTGGCAGAAGACTTTGTATTTTATCCTAGAGAAATGATAGGAAAGCACTAGGGAGCTACTGAGGCTTCTTTAAAAGGAATGCAACATGGTCAGAATGTGACAAAAAGCAAGAGTATAAAATGGTGGTTGGTGCTAGCTATTACCTGAATTTATCTTTTTGTAACAGTTCACTCTTATTTTTTTTAATCTCTTCATATCTATCACATTGAAAACAATATAATTGCTTTTGTTTTACAATCACTCGTATTACCTTTTTCTATTTAGTACTTAAGGTTACTCATGATTTCATATGAATTAATTTTTTCTTAAAAACCCACAATTCATATAGTTACAGTGCAGCCTCCCTAACCATTTGTCAATTATATATAAAATAACTAAGCATTCCTTGTATGGAATGCTTTAACCACCTTGTCAATATTTCTCACATTATCTGCTGCTTTCAGTCATTATATAGATTGCCTAACAACCTTAACAGGCCAAATGCTTGATTTCAGCCCTTGCCTACAGTATATATTTATAAAAACATGAGCAAGGCAGCATGACTGGTCAGAATAGTGAACTGAAAATTCAGACTCAGAGACTAATCCCTTGTCAGTCACTGCTTTAGTGAGTGTGAGATTGTTGTCTGATGTTCTATGACTTTGAGCAAGTGGTTTCCGTCTCAGGACCTGGGTTTCGCCTCCTTTGTACTTGTAATGAAATAATTGTTGAGCCCTTTGTTTAAAGTGGTTAGCTGAGTTTGTTAGAACATCATGCTAATGAGGCTGAGGGCATGGGATCGATCAGAACCTGGGACAATTAGTTGCACTCTGTTCAGTGTATTTGGGCTGAAGCTCAAGCTTGAAATAATGCATGTCCTTGGTCGCAAGGGGGATTAAACCTGAGAAAGTGGCATAGATCAGTAAAAATCCATTGCTACTGCTTAATGGTGGGTCACCCTGCAATGGGGTGGGTCAGGCCCCACTGGTAGAATGGGGACAGATAGATAGAGGGCTGGACCTCTCAGTACAAGTTCTCAGGAAGAAAAGAAGATAGACTCATAACTTAACAATATATTCAATAAAGCCCTTAGGAAGGACATGTTAATTGACACTTAAATTCTTAGAAGCCTCCTTTCAAAGTAACATTTTCTGCTATGTGAAATAAGGGGTATATGTCTTCATATAAATAGCCTGGAGCCACTGTGGTAACTGGACTAAGGAGTAGGGAGTACAGGCTCCTACTTCCAGTTTTGCCTCTAATTAGCTGTGTGACCTTGGGCAAGTCAGATCAACCCTTCCTAGCCAGAGTTTTCTCATCGGTAACATGAGAGGGTGACATCAGATTATCCCTAATGTCTCGCCAGACTATAAAGTTGTATGAATTTATGATTATGAAGGATAGGAGTTCCGGGTATATCATCTACTGAATGTCAGGTTCAATGAATGAAACACTTTGAATTGAATTGAATTAAAATGAATTGAAACACAATGAAACACTGAAAAATTTGCCTTTAGTCTTCAGCAACACCTGGGACTCCTAGTATTCAGGAAAACCAAGCCAATCACATTAAATGGCTTTACTTATATGGTTTATGACCAAGTGCTTTGGTTTGCTTTAGATAACACTGTGGCACTGTTGCTAAGATACAGTTTTGTAAATAAGTTATTTTAAATATATATATCTGTGTGGAAAAAATGATGGAAGCAAAAGAAAAATGTATAAGGAAAGCAGTTAGCTGAGAATAATAATAATAAAAAAAAGGAACAGAACAGGTGCTAGGATAAGGTCTCTCGGGATATAGTAAAGCCTTGACTTTGAATGAAGCCCTGAATGCTTCTTCTGTTTAACCCTGAACAGACAATCAGGAATCTGTTGTGCTACCATTCTGATCTCAGGATGGGTGAGTTGAGACTAGGCCTTCAGAGACAGATTGATCCAAGTGTAAGGAGCTTCCTTTTACAACCCTGGTACTTTGGCCAGTTTAAAAAAGATAGCTGTTGTTAGAGGATAGAACCATTCATTTACTATTGACTTAATAAGCATGTGTTAAGCACCTTTGTGTAGCAGGGTCTATTGGAAGATAAAGAGAAAATGAAATAATTTCTGCCCTCAAGGGGCATACATTCATTTGAGGAAAAAGAACAGGTACACAGATACGTAAATACCAAATATAGACAAAATACTTCGGATGGAAAGTACTAGCAACTGAAGTAATGGAGTAGGAGCGCACAGAAGTAGGCTTGGAGTGGGGGAGTCTGGGACAGTGGCAGAATGGGCATAAAATTCGAGGCATGGAGTTTTGGAGTCAAATGATTTAGGTTCAGTCTAACTGCAGCTAGGACCTTGGGTAAGTCAGAAACTTAACATAAATGTAAAGGTAACCTCTTTAGGTTCATCATCTGTGAAATAACACCTTGGATTACATGACTTTCCAGTTCTACATCCCATATTTCTCCTACCAGCTCCATTCAGCCTTCCTTTTTTTCTTCAGCTAAATAGTTCAGCCAAAGGATGGCCAGTGAAAATGATGTCAAAGACTCACCTAACATAAACAAAACGGGAAGAGGTTTTAGAGATTGACTAGTGTTAGCCTTTCACTTCATAGTGACTTGCCTAAGGTCACACAGGTTGTCAATGACAGAGCCAGAAATCAAACCCATCTCTCTTAATTCAAGTATGGTAGCACAATAATCTCAAACAGACAAGGGGATTGTTGTCTCTATGGTAGGATTTGAGGACAGCCAGGAAGAGCTTCCTCCCCAAAAGCAGCTGTCAGCCTTAACATTTGTCTTTACATAGTCTTTCTTTGAGTCTTAGGTTTTCCTTTTTGAGTTCCTGATTAAAACAAAGATAAAGCTAGGAAGATTAGCACTTTGACCTTTTTTTAGTTTATTAAGTGTTACCTTAGGGATTGCCTATTAGCTGTGAAAAAGGTGGTCTAGACTCCGGGCTTCTTAAACTTTATCTACTTGAGACCCTTCAGTGCTTCTTAAACTGTGTGTTGAAACCCGAGGGGGTTTGACCCACAGTTTAAGAAATGCTGGGAGAGAGAAGGAGTCAAAGGAGCAGAGGAGAAGGAAGGAAGGGAAATAAGCATTTATAAAACACCTACTATGTGCCATGTACTGTGCTGAGCTTTTTACAAAGGATCACTTGATCCTCACAAAAACCTAGTGAGGTAGGTGCTGTTATTATCCACATTTTACAGTTGAAGAAACTGAGGCAAATAGAGGTTAAGTGACTTGCAGGGTCACTCAGCTAGTATCTGAGGCTGAATTTGAACTCAAGTCTTCCTGACTCCAGTCCTAGCACTCTATCCATTATGCTATTAGCTGCATGGATAGGAAGGACTCTAATTTTATTATTTTTTAAATGAATTGAAAAAAGCTTTAAGGTTCCACTTTTTTGTTTTTTAACTTAGACAATTATATCACCCCTTCCAGCCTCACTTTCTCCACATAGGCTTTAGATTTGAATTTCAACTCAGCTTCTTGCTACCCATGAGACCTTGGAGCAAGTCACTTATCCCCAATCCTCAGCTTTCTATTCTGTAAACCATGAGAGGCTCTACCAGATGACTTCTAAATTGAATGAACATTAGAGTAATCATACTTATGGTGCCTGCTCATGGAATTGTTGTGAGGATTGAAAGAGGAGGGGAGCCCTGACATGTTGTTTTAAATGTAATTTCACAGTTTTGCATGCTTCATGGTTTTCTGAAAAGCCCTAGGGCTATAATCCATCTCCTGTGGCATTGCACATGTTAACTATAGGCAACTCTTAGTCACACATAAATCATCTGTGATAAAATATTAGACAAAAGACTAAAGTCTAGAGATCATCTCACTCAACATCTTCATAGAAAATATTGCCTTAGAATGGTGAAGTGGCCAACGTGGGACCACACAAAAGTGGACAAAATAAATCAATAGGGCTTTGTTTCCTGTCATACTCATAAAATCATGAGAACCTTATATAGTATGATCAGTGATTATTTAAAGGATAGCTTCAGATTTTATCTACCACCTAGTATTTTTATAGGAACCAGTTTGGTATTTTTGAAAATAGTTTTTATTAAACAACTGTACTATTTAATTCACCTAAAATGTAGTTATTGATGATTTTCTGTTGCGCCTCATCTCGCCTGCGGAATATTCCTGCTCAGCTATCCAACCAGGATACTTTCCTGGTATTACTTTTCCACCTTGAAGATTTGCTGATAGAAGCCTTACCTGTGCTTATCACTAATAGCATGTAGGTTTTCTGGGAAAAAATCCAAGTGTAAATCCAAGAAATGGATCTTGAGTGACATGTTGCATCCCATAACTTTATAGGATTTGAGAAGATTCATTGATAACGTCTTGGTAATTTTCTGCCTTGTAGTTTCCCCCCAAAAGTTTTGGTTTCCTTTAAATGATTTCTATATAGCTCCTTCAGCTTTATTCAACTGTTCTTCAAAATGTTTGTCTTTCATCACTTCCCTTACTTGAGGACCCACAAATACCCCAACTTTGTTTTTAGCCTCACTGATTCTTGGAAATTTATTTTTCAGATAAAGAAAACCTGCACCATTTCGATCCATCGCCTTGACAAAATTTTTCATTAAACCAAGTTTAATGTGCAACGGTGGTAAGAAAATTTGTTCAGGACTACTAGTGGTTGACTTACCACATTTTTTATTTGGGGATTTGGTTCTTTCTTTTGAGGCTAGTGTTTTTTTAATGTAGTGGTTATTCTTGTCACTGCTCTCCCATTCACATTCAGCAGTATTTGGTACACTCTAGTTACAACATTAGTAAAGAGCAATCACTTTTAGATCCCCATAGATATATCAAGAATGTTCTCCTGTTTTGTCCTTCTCGACAGAAATGTCATGCTTAGAACATATTTTGGTGCCCTCTTAACAGGATATTCCATCCTTTTTCTATAGAAGCTAAAGGTTTAGGGTGATGTTTTTTGGGTAAGATCATGAATAAGGTCACTAGGACTGCTTGAGCTATTAAATGAGGATCTGAGGATGGAAAAGTGGTTTCCAATGGGGGCATCACCATGTTGCTGGTCTCCTACCTTGTCATGCTGAGCCTCATCACTTACAGTCTGAATCATCAGTTTCATCTTCATCCAAGTTCCAAGTTTCTCGTTGTTTCAAGACAGGTAGTCCTTCACTGTGTAAAATAGAGATCTTATAGTTCATGGTAGATTTGGATTTTTATAGTATTTTTAGATTTGGAGGAAATTCCTGATATATTTGTTAAGCAAATATAGCAATCTTTTGAATGGTCTTTCTGTTCTCTCCAAATCATAGGAACTGCAAATGTTATATGACAAGATCCATGTATCCAGCCAGTTAGTAATCTAATACAAGTGATACAAAACAAGTGAGGGGTCCAAGCCTTATCCTGAGCACCTATTTTACAATACAAATAAAGTTCATGTTTTCTTGACTAGATGAATAAAGTTTAATCTCTGGAGTCAAAGGTTAGCTACATAATGGTTCAGGTGATCAGTACGTTTGTGAGGCATACATTTGTGAGAATTTAAGGATGGTATATCAGCATCTTCAAACTACAAAACATCTTAGAAAATGGGATTAGAAAAAAATAACAATGTTTACCAAATAACACCTGGCACACAACTGACTGAACAATCTGCTACATATTGAGAATTTCACTGCATGTTTGGATGTGCATGAGCCTGTCTTGCCACATAGCACATAAGCTGGGCCGTCCTACAGCATGCAAGAACAAGCCAACTTGTGATGTCTCTCGTCCTCCACCTCCTCAGGCCCCTTCAAAAAGCCGCACTGTTTTATTACTGCCTCCTATTGCATGGTTTATATTAAGATTCATGTGTCATTTAATAGTGGGTGATAGAGAAATTTCAGATGCAATTTAAAATTTTAGCATGAAGAGAACTTTAAATCCCCAATAAATGTCCATGAAGTAAATTGTGTGTTGAGCAGTAAAATTAATCATTGGCAGAATGGGGACTAGAACTCGGTCTATGTGCTCTTGCTTTGTTGCTTCTTCTATACCTACTAGGAACACATTTTCCCACACCCAGAATCAGAATTTGTGGTCTGACAAAGGAAATTACTTGGTAAGCCCTAGTTAAAAGTGCCCATTCTCTCCTTGAAATTGGGACTGTCCCAGGAAATCTGGGACATATGGCATGGTAACCGAACTGCACTGCCTCTTTCCCAGACAGCTTCCTTTGCTCCCCAGCATACACCCAGTTGTTGCCCTGGCCTCTTACCAGTCAGTGTGTGCTCAAGGAATGAAAATGAATTTTAACATTAGCCTTAGCAAAGCATAGTTAGAAAAGTAGATCTGCAATTTGTTCCAAATTCATTCATACTTCTGGTAACCATATATCCTGGATTTTTAAAGACCATCCTGAACTCAAGAAAGGAAAAGTGTTTTTAAAAAAGGAATATACTTGTTAGGTCATGTATCCTGATTTTGGTGCAGGAAGAAATGGTTGTTATGTCTATGACGTATGTTTTTAAAGATTATCTATGACTAGGCTTTCTTTCATTGTTGCCAAATTGACTCATTTAAGGTTATCTATAGTGATTATACACCTTGGATTTTCTAGAATAGTCCCAATTTCAAAAAAAGCATCCTTTTAACTTAAGTCTTGTAAAGGAATGTCCTTTGTCAGACTGTGTGTCCCTGTTTGGTGGTGGTGGTGGTGGTGGTGATG
Organism: Phalanger gymnotis; assembly: GCA_028646595.1. NCBI lineage: Eukaryota > Metazoa > Chordata > Mammalia > Diprotodontia > Phalangeridae > Phalanger > Phalanger gymnotis. The sequence continues at coordinate 315,536,095 of CM053623.1, read as the reverse complement.
GTTTGGTTCTTGTTGTTGTTCTTGTTGGTGTTGTTTTGGAGAACACGGTCATTGTAGAAATAACCCTAAAGCAGACTTCTCTAAAGTAATGGAACAAAGGACTGAGGGGATAATATTGGTCTGGGAGAGGCAGGTCTTTCTATTTGCCCCAAACCTGGGCATCATATAGTCATGAAACACAAAATAATATATTTGATTTTATAAATCAATTGTCCAAGATCAAAATGCGTCACCCCTGTGATCTTGTAGTCATGTGATATAAGAATAGGGAGGTGGAGAGACATCAAAGATCATCTTGTTTTGCATTTTAAATGTATAGGCTAGATCTAGAGAAACTGGTCAACTGGATAAATTTTAATCTCATTGTACGAGATTGATTTTGCCCCCACTTTCCCATGGAAAGACAGAGGAGGGACAAAAGATTTTGACAATGCCTCTTTGATAGATAGGAAGAGCCTCATTGAAAAATTCTGCATCAAGGATGATTTGATGGCCTTGGGCTCAGGCTAGGCTTAGATCAGAACTACCCTTTTGTACTGTTCTTCTAAATGAGGAGTAGACAGACCTGTCAGAACTAATCTGGAGCTAAGGATAGACTGAGGCCCCTGGATTAGGGTTTCATAGGCATCAGAACCATCTTCCTTCAGATTGCTGCTAATGACAATCATAGAGAAGCAGTGACATCAAAGCCTCTTCATTAGGAGAGGACTGAGTCTATGCCCCAAGATGTGGAAGAGGCAAGCTGCAGTTAAACATGCCCTCAACTATGTAGCTGAAGGCCTGAAAGATGACAAGGGCTAGAGAGAATGTGATAGAGTGAAGAAAAAGCCTAAAACCACATTTTATGGAGAATAGGGAAGTGCCTGGATCCAGTTTTGGACACACAGTGAAAGAATCTCAGCCAAAGGTGACAGTGGAGCAGAATAAAAAGCTGAGGCCTTTTTCCTAGGGAAACCAAAACTCACAAAGTTAGACTCACCTTCTTGTCTTGCCACTTAAACTATCTCTATCCTTCTATGTATCTGAGTCTCTGTCTCTGTCTACTTGAATCTCTCTCCATCCTTCCCTGTCCCTCCCACTGAACTCCCTTCCCCCATACTTCCTCTGATTCCAGCCTTACTATAGGGAATCTGGGGTAGTGAGAGTGGGTGAGTGAATTTAAAAAAAAAAAAAGAAGGAAAAAACAAAACAGAAAAGGTGGCTATTTTCTGTAAATAAAAGGTTAACTTGAAAATTGCTTGAATCTGAAGGCCTCAATTTATGTGAGCATAGAAATCATAATCTCCTACCCTTGGAAAAATTTAGTAGAACGTATGGGCCTAACAGACCCAGACTATTTTATGGAAACAAAATTGAGATTAAATTAACAAACAGCCTTTTATTTCAAAGAAAAATGAAGGACATAAAGCTTACCAGTGGAGGAGGAGACTATTTGGAAAACAGGAAAAAAATGATAATAAGAAACTTAAAGTGGTCAACGCTCTAGTCTCTCTTTGACTCAGTGCTTCTAAAAATAGTGCTCACTCACCTACATGTGGCCATCCATTACTTTTTTGCAGCATTCTTTATAATTATCAGTAGAATATAAATGTAGGATAACATCCATTGATATATTGCTTTAGGGTTTACAAAGCCCTTTGCAGTTCATTTGATTCTCAAAATAATGTTATGAGGTATGATACTGTAAATATGACTGCCTAATCCCATTTTACAAATTGAGAAACTGAGGCCCAGAGAGGTTAACTGACTTGTACAAGGTCACACAACAGGTATGTAGCAGAATTGAGACTTAGCCTTAGGTTTTCAAACTTCAAGTCCTATATTTTTAAGGATTGCCAAGGGGTCCTGAGCCCCAAAAGTTTGAGAACTCCTTCAATACAAAATGCTTCCTTACTATGCTCTAATAAAACTTATTTTCAACAGGTAGATTTTGTGTCTTAATCTTTCCAAGAGAATAAACAAACCAAGTTTATGTAAAAAAAAAATACCATAAAAATTACACATGCACGCTCCTCAGGGATTTCACCCCACCTATAGCTATGGAATATTCTAGATAATAATTCACTTTTTTCATTATTTCTTAATGTTTACAAAGAGTTTTCTCTCCAAATCTTGAAAAGTGGTTAGTACAAAGATTCTCATCTCCATTTTTCAAGTGAGCTGAGATTTTGAGTGGCTTGTACAGTATAGCCATATAGCTGGTGAATATGGGAGCTGGGACTCACACCCAGTATTCTGGCTCCAAGTCCAGCATACATTTCCCCTTACACCATGCATTTGGGGCAAATAGGGCAAATATACAGAATCTGAGCCATTTCTGTTTTTCCTCAAATTCCTCTCCCCAACGCCCCTGCAAAGAGCTGCCAGTGAGGACTTCTCTCAATGGCATCTATTTCGCGATTCTTTTTCATTGCCTCTAAAGTTTCCTGGAGGGTACTAAGAGGTTAAGTGACTTGAATAGGACCATTTTTAGTCAGGAATTGAGCCCATGTCTTCCAGACTCCAAGGCCAGCTCCCTGATCCACTACGCCAGGATACCTCTCTTGCCTCTTTCTTCAATATTTTCACTTCTATGAATAGAAGGATATAGTTTTCACATCCCCAAACTGTACCTACCTGTACAAAAATATAAGAGAGGAGGCTACAAAGTGTTTAAATTCACTGAAGCATTTCCCCCCCTAAATATGAGCTCATGGATTCAGATCTGGAAAGGACCTAAAATTATTCACAAGAACTCATTGTGTTTCATCCCTTCATTTAACAGATGAGGAAACTTTGACCCAGAGAAATAAAGTGACTTACCCCAATGTTCCACAGCTAGTAGTAGATGGTTGAGCTGGGATTTGAACCAAAGTCCTCTGATACAAGTCCCAAGTTGTGTACTCAGGTAGCCTTTCCTGTGCAGGTTCAGTTGCAGAACAGCTCCCACAAGATCCCAGTAAGGTGAATGATTATCTGATCATTTGGCTACAGCAGCAATAGCCACAGCCTTTTAATCCCAAGAGTAGGAGCCAGGGGTCCAGAATGTAAGTGCTGCCCATTTCAAATGAATAGAAATATGTAGCTTTAAATCTTGGATCTTATAAACTCTAGCTTGTCTTTGTATGCTTCATAGCCAACTGACAATAAGGTTATGGCCATGAGAAGACTTTCCCATCTCTTTTCTCCTAGCACTCTTTTTTCACTTATACTCTAAGAAGGCCAAAGCCATACCTGTTAATGGTGGGTCTTTGTTTAAACAAAAAAAAAAGGAAGTCTGTAGCTGTCCATCACTCCAGGGTGACCATTCTTAGGTAAGGACATACCTAAATAAGGCCTCAGTAAGGTGGGGGGAGGGGGGAACTACATGTGGTTTCCTTAAGATTAACAATAGTGATCAAGTTGAGAAAACAATATCCCCTAATAGTTATGGAACAATCACTAAAAACTGCCAGTACCCAAACCCTGTGAGGCCTAGACCAGTCAAGATTCACATCTACCAGAGGAGTGTGGCCCAGCCTGTTGGTAAGGGAGTAGATTACATGGAAAAACAATAGCAAAAAGAGTGTTTTAGGATTTTTTTTTTGGTCATACCTTATAAAAATAGGTGAATTTTTTTTTCTGATTGAAAATATGACTTCATATTTTGTCTTCTCTCCCACAGTTTTTCAATCATTTTTAAAAATCTTTCCTACCTAGAAAGTGTACTCATTTCATTTACCTAAAATGTAACTATTGAAGATTTCTACTGATTTCACCTATGGAATGTCCTGCTTCAGCATCTAGTAGTACTCAGCCAGTATGCCCTAGTTTTACTTTTCCATTATGGAGATTTCTTGACTGAAGCTTTCCCCTTGTTCATCCCTCTTAATGCCTAGGTTTTCTGGGAAGAAATCCAAATGTAATTCCAAGAAATGGGCCTTGAGGGACATGCTATAGTCCATACTTTTATAGTTTTTAAGATCATTTATAGTTTCTTGCTAATTTTCTGTCTTATATTTTCCCCAAAAAAAGTTTTAGTTTGTTTTTTAAAATGATTTCCATGCATCTCCTTCAACTTTATTCAGCTTTTCTTCAGAATGATTTCTTTCTATCACTTCCCTTATATGAGGACCCACAAATCTCCCCACTTTGTTTTTAGCCTCACTGATTCTTGGAAATTTATTTTTCAGATAAAGAAAACCTGCACCATTTCGATCCATCGTCTTGACAAAATTTTTCATTAAAACCAAGTTTAATGTGCAACAGTGGTAAGAAAACTTTTTCAGGACTAACCAGTGGTTAACTTACCACATTTTCCTTCCTGGGAATTGGTTCTTTCTTCTGAGACCAGTATTTTTGCCTTTTTTTTTTTAATGTAGTGATTATCTCTGTCACTGCTCTCTCATTTACAAAGCAGCAGCGCTGGATAGATAGATAGATAGATAGATAGATAGATAGATAGATAGATAGATAGATAGATAGATAGATAGATAGATAGACAGACAGATAGATATATAGATAGATAGAGATAGAGATGGAGATAGAGATAGAGATAGAGATAGAGATAGAGATAGAGATAGAGATAGAGATATAGGTATATATAGAGATAGAGATATAGGTATATATAGATATAGATGTAAAACCAGATTGTAAAATAGTAAAATATCACTTACTTTCAGCTCTCCACTGATATGCCAAGAATACTTTTAAAATTTAATTCTCCTCGAGAGAAGTTTCATGTTTTGAGCATATTTTGGTGCCCCCTTTCAGAAGATTCCATCCTTTTTCTTAAAAGCTAAAGGTGTAGTCTTTTTTTTTTTTAAAAAAAAGGTTAAAAACATGAGTAAGGTCACATAAGTTTACTTGAGTTATTAAATGAGGATCTGAGGATGAAAAGGTTACTTCAAAGGGGGGAATCACCTTGTTGCTGGTCTCCTACCTTGTCATGCTGAGCCTCATCAATATAATCTAAGTCATCAATTTTGTCTTCATCCAAGTTCCAAGTTTCTGCTGGTTTCGATATGGGTAGTTCTTTACTGTATAAAATAGAGATCATATAGCTTATGGTAGATTTGGATTTTTATAGCATGTTTAGATTTGGAGGAAATTCCTGATATATTTGTTAAGCAAATATAGCAATCTGTTGAATGGTCTTTCTGTTCTCTCCAAATCATAGGAACTACAAACGGCATGTGACAAGATCCATGTATCCAGCCAGTTAGTAATCTAACACAAGAGATACAGAACAAGTGAAGGGTCCAAACCTTTGTCCTGACCACCTGTTTTATAACCCAAATAAAGTTCATATGCTTTCTTAACTAGACGAATAAAGTTTCATCTCTGGAGTTAAAAGCTAGCTTATTATAATATACATATATGTATAGGTGTACAATACATATGTGTATATAAACATATATATATATAAAACAAAAATTATTCAGGTGATTGATACATTTGTGAGGCATACATTTGTGAGAATTTAAGGAATGGGTATCAGCATCTTCAAACTATAAAACATCTTAGAAAATGGGATTAGAAAAAAAATTGATGTTTACAAAGTGACACTTGGCACTGACTGAACAATCTGCTACACATTGAGAATTTCACTGCATGATTGGACGTGCATGAGCCTGTCTTGTCACACAGCACATAAACTGGGCCTTCCTACAGCATGCAAGAACAAGCCAACTTGTGACTTCTCTCCATCTCCATCTCTCCTGACACAACCACCTTCCCATCCACACTCAACCTGAACATACTGTTTTACTTCCTCATATTGCATAATTTATATTAAAAGTCACATGTAACTCAATAACAGTGAATGATAGAGAAACTTTGTTCTGTTTTTAAACACAGTATCCAGAATACCTATAATATGTCAAGAAATTTCCATGTGACAAAATGCATTATTTAATGAATAAGGAACTAGGCACTAGTCCTGAGGATAAAAGTTAAAAATGTGTGTTTAAAAATAATAGTTGTATTAGATAGATAATCAAAAGTTATGGCTGTAATCTAAATTCTAATTCCCTCCTCTTGACTTCTGGGCAGATAAACTTGTTAGAAGGAGAGAGACAGGGTTGTGCTACCTCTGCCCAATAAACCAGTAAAAGACTCCTCCAGGAAGACTTTGAGGAGATTACCAGCCTTTGGAGGAAAAGGCCAGAGATGGTACATCCATTAATCTAGCAAGCTGGCTTCCATCCTTGCTCTTCCTGTCTTCTCTTCTTTTGCCTCTCCTCCAGAGTAAATAATAATAGCTCACATATATGTAAACTTTTAAGTTTTACAAAGCTCTTTCCTCAGAACAATCTTTGAGGTTGTCATTCAAATGAAATAGAACTAGCGCGTGTTTAAGTGACATGCTTATGGTCACATAGGTAGTAAGTGGCAGAGATGGGATTTGAACCCAGGACCTCTGACTCCTAATGCATTTCTTTTCCTACTGAAATATGCTGCTTCAAGGTTTCCTCTTTGATCATTCTGGGGTAATCTGATCCAGAATGAAATGATAGAGAAGTGACATGATCCCACTTTGGTATTTACTCTTCATTCCTTGTAGTACACAGCCAGCCAGTCTCCTGTTCTCCCCCCTTCCTCTTTCAACCTCTTATTTAGTGTTGGAAGAAACACATCATGAAGTATGGGGGCTGTCAAACTGCAACCCTCCCCCAAGCTCTCCCCCCTCCCCATGGATAATTAATGATTTTCACCATGGAAATGTCAGCTTTGGGGTAAGTGCTTGAACTCCTTAGAATAGCTCTACCTATGCAACAAAATAGTTTATTCTTTTTAGATTACTAAAAGCTTTTGTTTCCCAGAATATTACATTTTCATTTTGCACTCTTCTCTTTTTCATTCCAAAGATGGGGGAAATGAAGTTGAAATTCAGATCAATTAATTTTGACTCTATCTTCAGTCTGCCTTTTGGGTGATAGAACAGAAATACTTCAAAAGTAGAAATTTTCTCCTTCATATCTAAAGCACTTTCCAAACCCTGAAGAGGTATAGAAATATTTGTGGTTGCTATTGTTTGTATCTTCCCTACCTAGCACAGTGCCTAGTACATACATGGTAGGTACTTAATAAATGTTGATTGATTAGAAAAAGAAATCAAAACTAATGGCAAAAATAAAGGGTGAGAAAAGATGAGGACAATCCTGAGGATAGCCCACTTTGCATAGATAATTGAAATGTGGTTCAGTTCCCTTCAATTTGCTTTTCAAAGTTGCCATAGCTTTTCCCTAAATTCCAGCTTTCTGATTGGTGGCGTTTAACTGCATTGTGCTTGAAATCATCTTAATGAGCAAAACATGGGGATACTTGTGGAGCAAGCCAGTGTCATCTGAGAGACGCAATGGGTTTTATGGGCACAAAGTCCTGAGACCATCTCTTTGGAGTTTTACTTTCCCTGGAGTTAAAAATGAAGTTTCTTTATTCCCCCAAAGAGTAAGTCAGAGATGTCATGCACTTCAAGGCAAAGCTGGGAAGAACATAGAAGACTGAACAGTACTGGAGGAAAGAAGCAGTCAGAATCTTACCAAGTTCCAGGAAGGAGGATAGATAGCACAGCTCATTTTTTACCAGTTTAGTTGGGTAGGAGCAAGGTGAGCTTGTCAGGAAAAAAAAATGTGAAGTAGCAGAAACATAATTAAAACTTCTTCCCAAATGAGGCAATAACTTGCCCCTAAAACCATCTGCTGAATTTAATTGAGTTAGTACATGGGGGTTTATGAAAACATATCTGTTTCTTCTTCCTACATGTTTATGCAGAGGGCATTTGGGACAACAAATGGGGGGGGGTAAGAATTTCGTAAAATTTTGCCTGTGTCTCTGAAATCAAAACTTAAAATAATAGCCCACTTTCGTACAGCATTTTGTGGTTTACAAAATGCTTTGTCTACAGTGACTATGAAAGGTAGGCAGAGGTCATTATCTCCATTTTCTAGATAAGGAAACTGAAGATTAGAATCATTAAGTGACTTGCCCAATCACATGACCAAGAATTGGGACTTGAACCTAAGGTCTACAGACTTCAAGTCTAGGTTATTTCTCACTATACCACATACAGAAAGAAATGTGTCATGGACTTAAAAAAAAACAAAAAACTCAGCAATTCATAACTATAATAGAAAATATACTAAGTAAATGGGATGTCATATTTTTAAATGAACCAAATAGCCAAAGACAAACTGAGGAAGGTTACAAAAGACTGAAAGCATATATTCAATTCAACAAGCATTTATTAAATACCTACTATTTTTCAGGCACTGCGTGGTACCTAATATTAAGAAAGTACTTGGAGTTCAATTTGGAAAAATGAGACAGGTCATATTGAATGCTTCTTGGTTGCTCCTTTAGAATATACATACACACACACACACACACAAGATGTATATATTGTATATACTCCAACTGCAGATCAAGAATTACAAGACCAAGGTTGAAAGACAAATAATCCTCTTTTTCATTGATAAACTCCAAGCATGTGTTCATACAAGGGCCAAAGGAGTAATGATGATAATATTAACAAAAAGTTTTAAAAAGTGCTTTAGAGACACAATCTCAGATCTCATACTGGCCTTACAGCAGTCCAATGATGTAGGTTTGGCAAGGTGTATAAGCGCCATTTTACAGATGAAGAAACTAAGGCTCTGAGAATTAAGTGACTTACCTAGGATCGCATAGCAAGAGTAAAAGGCAGGTTTTGAACTTGGGTCTCCCTTGAGTAGAAAGATGAGATCTTAAACTCTCTAGATTTTGAGGGTTTGCTGACAGTAACTATAGAGTCTTTTTTGGACCCTTTGTTCTGGGATAATTCCAGTGAAGAGGATAACATGACCTTGGAGCTTTACTCTACAGTAGTGAGGCAGTTTGTTTCTTTCTGGATCACATCTTTCAGAAAAGCATAGCTAAAGAAACCTTTGAACAGTTCCTATTTACAACTGAGTAGTAAGTAATACAATTTCTGATGATGATTTTTAAGCATCATCAGATAATTTTCCCATTTTACAGATGAGGAAATATAATCTATAGGTAGACCGCAGGACTAATCCTAACCTTTTCATGGTTAACTGCCCTAAATCAGATCTAAACTGTTTGTTTTTAACTTCCTTATTTGGATCATTTACATGCTGCTGAGTACTTATATTTGCTCTACTTTGGATTAATGCAGGTTTTTTTAAAAAAAATTTGTGGGAGTTAAAGACTAAAGCAGGACAGTTTAGTCTTTATAAAATTTCATATGTACATCTTTTGGTTGGGGGTTAACCATTTGTAAATAACAGAAGTCGATGGACACATATCAGACATTTAAAGACTCTTTTTCATTGATTTAAAATTTGTTCTTATGTTATTTTCTTGTTATTCTATTTATCTGATCATTAAGCATTTTCCAAGCGCCTACTATGTGCTAGTTGTGCTAGTGCTGGGGATACAGAGGCAAAAAATGAAACAGTCCCTGCCCTCAAATACTTTTATATTCTATCAGATAAGATAACACAAGCATGGCACGTACAAAGCAGAGACAAGGCAGCCTTACACAGGAAGGCACAGGAAGAGACTAACAGCTAAGGGAACCCAGACATAGTTCTTCTACATAAGACTCTGAGCCAAATTTTAAAGGGAGTCAGAGACTTCGGGAAGTGGAGGAGAAGAGGGAAAGAATTCCAGGCATCAGTGACAGCCAGCTGAATGGCATATATGGACTAGAAATGAAGTTTCACGTGTGAGGGAGATCAAGTAGTTCGTTATGGGTGGTCTGCAGTGTTTAGTATGTAAGGAAATGAGAGGCAGAAAAAGGCCAGGAGGTGAAGAACATCCAATGACAAACAAAAGGGCTTTACCTTTAATCCCAGAGGTCAAAGGATATTCGAATCCTTACACTTGTCTGTAAATATAAAAATATCATTTATATTGAAAAAAGGTTTGTATAAAGTAATACGAGGATCCATCATTATTTAAGGTTTCTTTGACATTAAGTCATAAAGGTTTTCTGTACCACCTCCATCCACCCCGCCCCCCCAAAAAAATCTTGGGTAGGACAGTGATTGTTACAATATTACCATACATATTTTTAATCAAATGTCTCTGGGCTCCAATGTCTTCATCAACATTTCAAATTTTCTGAGATGGAAATGATCTCAGAGATAATTTGGTCCAACCCATACCTAAACAGGCATACCTTCTCTATTATTGACAAATAATTATCCAGTTTTTGATTGAAGACCTCCAGCAAGAGGGAACCCCCACTTCCCTTTAAGGCAACTCATTTCTTTTTGAAACAGCCCTAATTCTTAGGAAATACTTCTTTAAGCCAAGCCCAAATCTGAAACTTCCCTAATTTTTCTGCACTCTTCCCTTTGGGGCCAAGCAGAAGAAGTAATCTCTCCTACGTGTCACAGCCCTTCAAATACTTAAAGGTAGCTGTTATTTCCCCTACTCAGATTTTCTTTCTCTGCTCTAAACTTCCCTAGTTCCTTCAACTTATCCTTATGTAGAATGATCTTCAGAACCCTTTTTAGCCCTGACATGCCAAGCTTATACACTTGTGATCTAGGTATGGCTGGGATTTTGTTTTCTCCCAAATAGGTAAACCAGGTTGGTTTTTGGTTTGTTTTTTTAACCCATTTAACAAAATGGACTAGCCATAGGAGTGGCAAAGTAGTATAGACATAGCTACTTAAATTTAGGCCTCTTCATCCTAGGATTGTGTGTCTGTAAGAAGAATTTATATTTACATAGCTTTTAAAAGATTACCAAGCTCTTTTCCTGCAACTTAGATGTGATTGGTATCCTTGAGTATTATCAGCCTGATTTCCCTGAAAGGGAAACTGAAGCTCAGTAAACCTCAGAGCCAGCTTCTAATCCAGATTTCTGGATTCCAAGTCTAACCTTCTTCCTTCTCTTTGGTGCTGCCCCAACTGTTGTTATTTAGATGATACTTAGTTTTGATATGCTAACTACTTCGATTTTCTGGTTTTACACCTTATTTAAATTTTAAATTGACTTTAAGAACAAACTGGCTCCTATGCTGGGCAATTTTATCTTCAGGAAAGTAGAATCTTTTGTCTTTTTTCACTAGGCAGTTCATGCATCAGTCAGTCTACAAGCATTTATTAAATGCTTACACGTGCCAGGCACTATGCTAAGTACTGGAGATATAAATACGTTAATGAAACAGTCCTTGTCCTCAGGATGCTTACATTCTGGTGAATCAAAGATGCTGTTCACTGCTGATAGAGTATAAACTGAACTAACTGAAGACCTTAGAAAGAGTGAATTGATGGCTTCCCCTCTCCCCACCCCCACCCTCTTTCTCCTTCTCTGCTCAAAGCTGCAAGATTACCAGGTGAGTTCACCAATTATCCCCTGAAATGATGTTTTTTGTTGCTTTTGGAGGGAAGCTATAGAATGTAGTGAAAAAGAATACTGGCTCAACCTCACTGGACTTCATTCTTCTCATACATAAAAATGTATGGACCAAACTAGATGAACTCTAAGGATACTTCTAACTCCAAATCAACGAACTCCCTTCATTTGCTTTTCTAAGGAGAACGTGTGAGGCCAGCAAATCTAAAAGCTTCCATTTAGCAAGGATGACAGTATTGATAATGTTTAATTACTCAGGTAGCACTTCAACTAATTGTTCACTGGACAAGAATCTCACATTTGCAATATTAATCATTAAATAAACTTTTATAAACAGTCTAAGAACTGTGGCATTCTTAGTACCCCTGACTGACACTCCATCATGGTCCAGAAGCAGGAGAGGTCTGCTTACAATTCATGGCTATTTCATATTTGACCTCTGTTCTGATGTGTTACAGTGAGCAAAGGGTTTATCCTCCTGTGGTCTTCTTCCTGGTGATGAACCTGCCTATACTTAGCTCTTAGCTGGTTCACAGATAATGGACACAGTCCACCACTAGGACCATACTTGAAACCTTTCCAGCATGACAGAATCTCAAAGAGCAGCTTATGTGCTACCATGACCTTTGAGAATCTTGTGTTATGCCCTTGCCATCAGGGTAGGACTCAGAATTCCGCAGTAAGACCTCAACCAAAATGCCAGGTAAATAGGAGGCTCTGCTCTAGTATTCTGAACATAACTGAATTTTTCCTAAATGTTAAAGGTATTGAAGTTTCCCCAGCTTCATATTCTGAGTACCAGTTGTCATAGAGTATGTATAGTGTCAAACACTCTAGTTGTACTAAATGCACATAGACCCTCAAGATATAACATTAAAAATTTTCCCCCCATGTTAGAGCAGTTTTCTTTCATTTATCCTCTTTGTCCTTAAAATGTAGTAACAAAGGCTTTTTGGATCATCGAAGAAGTCGAATTAAGCAAAGTTCAAAAGAATTTATTTAGATATCAGTTTAAAATCTTTGATTAAAAAAAAAAGCCAACGATGGAATCATAACTGGTCTATTGCTTTCCGGTAAACTCTGTATTATCAGCTATCGTTATAATCTTCCTAAATCATAGCTCTAAACATAGCAATCCCCTGCTAAAAACAAAAGCAAAAAAACAATAAAACTGTTGGTTTTTTAGCACCTACTGAATGAAATTTTACTATGTAAGGTTCTCTAGAATATGTCCCCACTTTATCACTCACTGCTCCCAAATACAAAATCATAAATTGTCACAATTACAAGTTATCACAGTACCTGAAATAAGAATCTCTATAACACCCACTGAAATTTATCATTCCATTCCATTCATTCATTCATGCATGCATCTAACTATTTAATGAATTTTGCTTATTCAACAAATTTATTCAACAAACATTTGAAGTATTTTCATGTAATATGACCCACTGTGTACAGAAAACTGGACCGGGGGAGATGCATATTTTAACTTGAGAGCTTCCTGCCCTCCTTGGAGCATATGATCTTTTTAGGAAACTCAAAAACACAGAGAACACGCACACACATTATATGGCAAATGAACCAGAGAGGTATAAGAGTGTTACTGAAGGGGAAATCAGGGAAGACTTCATAAAAGAGTTGTCATTTGAGTTAGGCATTCACATTATAGGTAGAAATTTAAGAAGATAGAAGGGAGGGAAAAAATTCTGAGCACAAGACTGAGCAAAGGCATGAAGTGTACCATGTTGTCCAGGAAGAGAGTAGCAGTTTGGTAGACTGGAAGGGAAGAGTGGTGATGGTGGAGTGTGTCTCAAAGAAGCTTGAAGTTTATTCAGAAGGTAATAGGGAGCTATCTCCATTATTTTGATGGAGGAGCGATGCAACCAGAGCTACATATAAGGAAGATGGGTTTGGATGCCTTTATGAAGAAATGATTAAAAGAAGCAATAAGTGGAAGTGGGCAAACTTAAATGGAAACCATTTTAATAGCTTCAGCAGGTGGTAACAAGGGCCTCTTCTTGGGTTTCTGGCAATAAGAATAAAGAAGGAGACAAACAGGAGAAAGATCACAGATGTAGGTAGAACTGAAAGGACTTGGCAACTGTTTAGATAAGAAGTGTGTGTGTGTGTGTGTGTGTGTGTGTGTGTGTGTGTGTGTGTGTGAGAGAGAGAGAGAGAGAGAGAGAGATAATGAGGGGAAGGAGACTTAAATGTATCTACCAAGGTTTCAAACCTGAAATTGGGTAATTAATAATAATAATAATAATAGCTATCATTTATATATATACGTATATACATAGTGTGCGTGTTTGTATACATGTATACATATGTATGTGTGTGTATGTTTGTGCATATATATGTATACACACACGTGTGGATATATATATATATATATATATGTGTGTGTGTGTGTTCCTATTTGAATAGTGGTGCCACAGACAGAAATAGTTACGTCAAAAGGAGAGGGAGGTTAAGGGTAAAAGATAATAAGCCTAGTTTGAGATATGTTGACTTGAGATACCAGTGGGATGACCAGATGAAGATGAATGTGCTTTTATTAATATCTAAAGATTTCTTGGATCTGAGCCTGATGGTAGTTGTACTATTAGTATCAGTTGATTAGAAGGGAAAATGCAATGGCAAAAACTACTCTGAATTCGGTTTTTTAAAAATAAACTTGTATTTCATTAATCTCAAGATCATAGATTTAGAGCTAGAAGGGGTCTTAGAAGTAATTTAGTATATTGTCCTCTCATTTTACAAATAGGGAAACTGAGGCCCAAGAGGTGAAATGGTTTACCTATCGTATTGGCCCTGGGCTCTGAACACAGCCCCTCTGATTCCAGATCTAGCACTCTTTCCAGTATGATATCATTTCCCTTAATATCTGTCTCCATTGAAGGTTCTTAACTTGAGGGAAATGGATCCCTAAGGTGTCCACGGATAGAATTTAGAGGGCCTGTGAAATAGATGAGATGAAAGATATGAAATAGATAAAAAGAATTTTATCTTTATTTTCACTAACCTCTAACTGAAATTTAGCATTTCCTTCAATTATTTAAAACTTTTATTCTGAAAAGAGGTCCATAGGCTTCAACAGAATTCCAAAGGGATCCATGATGCGAAAAAGAAACCCTGGCCTATATACATTATAAAAATAGCAATGTGAATATATGTTAGACATACTTCATTTTGTGTATTTGTTCCTTTAGCATACTGATTTATAGTACATTTTTGGTTGTGGCTAAATAAAGATGAAATTTTAATGTGTGGTACATGGATTTATGGACCTGGAAGCTCCTCAGGTTTTCTAGGTTCACAGGTTGGGAACTACTGTTTTGTATTTAAGTTTAAAATAAAACAACTAGCTAACTAGATAGGTAGACACACATATGGACAACAATAAGTGATAGCTGGGTGATAGCTAGCCAGCTAGTTAGATGCATTTTCCCTACAACAGTAGTTTCCCAATACACCTCCCTCCCCTCACATTGATTCAGGCCATATAACCAAGAAAAATAGTTAAGAAAAACTAAACAGCCAGGCATCCACATTTGACGGCACAGGGAATATTCCACACCCATAGTCTTCTACCTCTCTACCAAGAGGAGGGAAATATGCCTCACCATTTGTTCTTTGCAACCGTGATTGTACATTATGATTTGAGAGATCACTGCATTCTTTGCATATGTAGCCCCAGCATCTAGGAGGTAGTGCCTGACACGTAGAAGGCACTTGAGAAATGTTTGTTGACTGTTAGGAATTCAGCTACATCTTAGTGCTGTTTTCATTTACATTATTATAGTTATGTGTCTTATATTCTTGTTTCCTCTTTTTTCATTTCATTTTTCATTTTTCCATACATCCTACAAAGTATGAACATAAAAGGACCACTTGTAAGTGATAAATAATTTAGATCTTAAAGCAAAATCTAGTATTATACAAAAAAAAATTAAAAACTTTTTAAGAAACACAAAATTAAAACAAAAATACCTTCTTTCCCTGCTACTATTTGATGGAGTTCTAGAAATGCTAGCAATATCAATAAAACAAGAGAAAGAATTTAAAGACATAATGATAGAGAAAGAAGAGACAAAACTATTCCTTTTTGCTGATGACCTGATGAAAAACTTAGAAAAACATAGATTTACTTAGAAAACCCTGGAAAATCAGCAGATACCTATCAAGGCAATGGTTTCATTAAAGTAAAATATAAAATGAATCCACAAAAATCACTTATTTGAATTCTTAAGTTGTAGGTTCTGTGTACTATTTTGATACCCTACGATTCAGACAAACTGGAATACCTATTCACTGAAGATGCTGCACCCCAGGAGTGGGAAACCTGTGGCCTTGAGGCCACACGTAGCCCTCTAGGTCCTCAGGTATAGCCGTTTGAATCCAAACTTCAAAAAACAAGTCCCCTTAATAAAAAGATTTGTTCTGTAAACTTGGACTGAGTCAAAAGACTTTAACCAAGGACCTAGAAGGCCACATGTGACCTCGAGGCCTCAGGTTCCCCACCCCTGCCTTACCCTATCCTACCTCATATCTTTGTTGATTTTATTTTATTCAAATGAAATGTCATGCCTCTATTCTCCCTTCCCCTTCTCCTCTATTTTTTTGTCAAAATACTTCCCATTCTTCAAGGCCTATTTTGAAAGCCATCTTCACAAAATTTTTCTCTATCCCCACTTCCTCTATTCCCCAAGCCCTTCACTGGATATAACTGTAAATTCTACATTGATTTATAATTATATATGTATCTATCTTAACTTCTATCCTAAATGGTCAGATTTTTGAGGACAGTAACTTTATCTTCCTCATATTTTTTAACCCTTCAGGTCTGGCATAGTGCCTTGTAAGCACTCAATAAAAGCAGCATGATGTGGTCCATAAAAATGCTAAAATTAAGATTAAGGAAAATTTGGTTCCATCTTCCCCTCCAACACTTATTAGCTATGTAACTGTAGATAAGTTCCTTATTATTCTTGTTCCTTGGTTTTGTCACTTATAAAATAGTGATAATTATACTAGGCAAAGCTTACTTTATAAGATTATTGTGAGGCTCAAATGATGTAGTATATTATCAGTCAATAAGCGTTTATTAAGCACCTACCATGTGCCAGGCACTGTACTACACCCTGGGGATATGAATAAAGGCAAAAGACACTCTGCTGTCAAGGAGCTGACAATCTAATGATATAAAGGACTTTGCAAATCTTAAAGCACCATATAAATGTCAGTGTCTGTGTTGCAGTTGTTATCCTTCATCTAGGCCATTTTACACCTTCTTCCATATCATCTGTTCTGCAATATGGATCATCTGATGCCAAATGCTAAATCTCCTCACTACCTTCTTTATCTTCTGGAGAAAAAGACTGTGTATTCTTAAATATTTCTAACATGTCCAAACTTTTTGATGAATAAATAATACTTCAGAACAATACCAAATTTTAATATAAATTCCAAAGGACATGAGCCATTCAAAGACTTTGAGTCACTCAAAATACTATCCCCAAGAAACAGATTACTCCTCAGTTATTTTTAATATGATACTTTAAATAGACATTATCATGTGATGCTTTGATGAACAAACTAGAGGGTCATACATTAGAAATCTAAAGTCACTGGATGAAAAAGAACTTCCACTATCCATACAAATAAAACATTTCCTTGAGGCTGGAGGTTATTTTTTAAGTAATTCTTTTTACCCCACTCATCTGAAATGGACAACTATTTCTATTTTTTTTTCTCCTAAGTGGCCCTGGGAGGAGGATGGTGGGGAGAAGGGGGGAGGTCTGGCCTTGAAAATGCCATTAACATCTGCAGCAAATGAACGGAAAGTTCTTGCATGATCTGAATTGAAATCGTGTTCATTTAACAAAAGATTTAAAAAAAAATCATTTTGGTGCCAGTTGAACAAAAGTTTTCGAGGTGTCCTTGAGAGGTTGTGCTTGGTTTTTCCCATGAGGGAACCATGAGTTTCTTTCAGCCTCAAAGATAGAGAAAGAAAAAAAGTGAAAGAGTGCTAGCAGCATCCAAGCTGAGTCTGCCACCTGAATAGGGGGTTTTGGTCTTCCAGAGATGGCAGGGAAGAAATACCGTGACCTGGGATGAGGTTAGCAGCATAGGGGCCAACCAAGGCAACTTCTTCTTGGTGGTTAATAATAACTCTTAAGCTGCTAAACCTGTAACTTTGGGTTTCATGTTGAAGAGAGAGTTTATGTCAAAAGCTAATACAGTCTGTATGGATAAGTTACTTGGAGAACATTTCAATCTTAAGAGCCAAGCATCTTTGTTTCAAAAACCTGGCAGTCCTGTTTGTTGTTGTTGTTGTTTTGATTCCCTCACTCAGAACCTGATCTCACACTACCTCTCCAACTTTTCCCATTATTTCTCAGCGTTAACCCTCTGGTCCAAATCAGTTCAGCCTCCTCTCCCCAGAATGTGCTCTTTTTAAATATTTTGTTCCTGCTGTTCCAACTCCCTAGCTAAAGCCTCTCTGGCCTAATACTCAAATATCACTTCTTTTTCTTTGAAAATGACACTTTGATACTTTTTAAAAAATGCTGTCACTTCCCACAACTCTCTTTCCCTTCCCACCAATAGAAGTCTACCTTATAATAAAGAAATACAGGTAAGCAAAGTTTGAGTGGCTGAAGGACACAATGGACAAAATGTTGGATTTGGACTCAAGGGACCTGAGTTCCAATCCCAGCTCTGCCACCTACTGCATGTGTAATGTGGTGCAAGTCACTTCTGCTCTCTTGCCTCATATGCAAAATGGGCTATATGACCTCTAAGGTCTCAAAATCGTATGATCATATGAATGAATAAATGAAGAAGTGAGTGAGTGCATGAATGAATGAATAAGTCAGTGAATGAATGAAGAAACATAAAAGCTCTTTGGTCCAAAGGCTGGCTCACTCCATCCTCCTCATCATCATCATCACCATCATCACCATCATCATCATCACCACCGTCGTTGTCATCGTCATCCTATGGTCAACATCGCCACTGCCACCAGCACCACCAAAAAGGATTTAAATGTCTTTACATCTTGCCTGATGCTAGAGTTGAAGTGCAGTATTGTGTAGTGAAAAGAATATTTGATTTGAAATTAGAGGACATGTGTATATGTCTAATTTCCAAAATTCAGGATATTTGAGGAAGTCACTTAAGATCTCTAAAGGGTTGGATCAGATGATCTCTAAAGTCGTGTATAGCTCTGAGTCCTATGTATAAACCATTCTAAATGGACATGTTTTTAATGTTTAGGAGCTGACAAATTAAGATGGCCAATACTGACATGGGCCAACCAACCAAAAAATAAAAGGATAATTAAACAAATGTTGATCTTGCATCCAAAATAAACAACTGATTGTGTGTTTAGGCAGGACAGGGCAAACAAGACTGTATTGTCTCTGTGCTAGTTAGTGAAGGCTTTTTTAAAAAGATAGAATTTCAGAATGGATTGGGTGAAGAAAAGAATTACTAGGGGTGGATTATGGGACTTAAGAGAAGGAAGAAGTACAATAACTAGATAAAGAGGCCTTGATCAAATATGCTGATTGGATGTAAATCATAAAAGCTTGTGGAGGGGTAGAAATAGAGAGTAGAGAAGATGAAAGGGTGAGGGGCATCTGAAATAAATACATAAACCAAGGCTTCATTGCACAATGCTCAGGTTGGCATTTGTTTCCTGAGTCTTTTTGTGACACATTCAGGTAATTAGCTTGGGAAGCAATTTTACTGTGTGTAGGTGAGAAAGTGGGTGGAGGTTGTAGGGAAGAAAGTAGGGGGAAAAAATCAGAAAATAAAAGCATGAGAAATGAAAGAGAAAATTCGAAAGCTTACAGAAGGAAGGGAAATAACCCAGAAAACTGTCCAGGGTATATATAAGGTTAGAGAATTTGAGAAGCAGTACCTACTGCTGCTATAAGATCAGTTCAATGCAATTCACACATTTATAATGTGGCCTTTTCCCTAACTTTCTTGGGGTCATTGGTACAACTTTAATGGAATGCTTTCTTCTCTGGGGTTTTATTAATGTTACATTGTGGATTTCCTGTAACAGATACCAACAAGTGTTACATGTTTTCCAAGACACCCATACCTACTTGTACTGATTTCACTTTCCTTGCATACATAAAAAGACTGTAGTCAGTCCTGGTCTTACCCAAAGAAATGAACATACTTTTAAAAAAAGCTGCCAATGAAGGATAAAGGACTAGTTTTGGAGGAATAGCAAAGAAACAGAAAGGTAAAGAAACAGATGCTCTAATTATATTCCTCCCAAACCTGCCCCTCCTCCAAATTTCCCTTTTTGTAGAATGCTTCCATCCTTCTAGTCACCCAGCTTTGCTGTCACAATGTCGTCCTTGACTCTTCTCTCTCCCTCATCCTCTTTATCTATTCGGTTGCTAAATCTTGTTGATTTTTGCCTCTATGTCTCTTGGCTCAGCCAGTTCCCTTTTCCCTCTTTACATAGTCAAGTCCACATGACCTCTCCGATGGACTATTGCAATTTCTAATCAATCTCCTTGCTTCCAGACTCCCCTCTCCTTTCTATCCTTCGCAGATGACAAACTGATTTTCCTAAAATAGAACCTTAACCCTGTAATTTCTCTACTCATAAATCTTTAGTGGATCCCTATTGCCTATGGGATAAAAACAAACCTTTGACAATCTGACTTCTACCTAACTTTATATCACATTTCACTCCTCCCTCCCCTGCCCCAGACCTGTGATTTCATAATTTCAGGGATCTGAAAGGAAACTTCCTCTGCCCACACAGATCAGCACCTGCACTGCAGCATACAGTCTTATTGAATTAGCTGGTGACATTAAGAGGTTAAATGACTTCCTTAGGATTATACAGCTAGTAAGCATCTGAAGCAGGATTCAAACTAAGGTCTTTCTGACTCCAAGTCTATTACCACCCAGCTGCCTCTAATAGCACAGCGCCTTGCATTCTTAGGCACTAAATGTCATTAATTGATTTTTAACAATTGAATTTTTTGCTTTGCTTTAAAAGACAAACCCTAGATTCTATATTATAGAATTTTCTAGAGCACATATAGACAACTAGGGAAACACTGCTTAGTAGAAGCATTACTTCTGGGAACATGGGTATGTTGGAAATAGCTCCAACCAGCTTGCTAGAAATTAAATCTCCAGTTTAATTTTAAAATGTTAAAATTTCAGTGTGGGCATTTATACCTCTGAAATCAGCAAATGCCATAAACCAGACCTTGATTTATTGTTTTGTTGAGTCTAGATTTAAGAAACAAATGGAGAAAAATGTCAACAAGGCAGATGAAATTTAAAAGTATTTTGTGCATATATGTATGCATATTTATATTTACAAATATATGTAATAAAATATATAAACACATGCATATAATATAAATTCAGTTTAAGGAGGAAATTGTTACCGGGTTTGTTTCACCCTTGGGGACATAGATCTTCTGTGAATTGAGAGATCATTTTGTATTACCTCCTGATAGTTTAATGGAAAGAGAACTGAATTTAGTGTTAGATGAAACTCAGATTTGAATCTAGCCTCACAACCAAATGACCAAGGGCAAGTCTAACCCTTAGTTTCCTCATCTACGATAATCCCTGTACTTCCTCCCATACAGGATTGTGAGAATCAAATGAGATAGTACATGGAAAGTATTAAAGGATTATATGCGTATCAGCTATCACTAGTTACAGACAAGAAGAGTGAGACATAGAAATTTCATTTTCCCATAGTCGTGTGGTTAGCAAGTACACAAAGCTGAGATTTGAAGCCAGTTCATCCAATCCCAGATTCAATGTTCCTTACACAACCCTACCCCATTTTGCTACCTTACTCCTGAGACAGAAACTGTTCTTGGGACACACCACAATCTAGGGTATGTTCAATTATATTCTTCTGTCATAGACATATTTTTACAATCAATCTCTTTGACCTGCAAGAACGGCCTAAGGGCAGGAGTGATTTCTCTGGTCTCTCCCCTGTAGGACCTCCATTTTTTCCGCCTTTCAAGAACAGGAGTGATAAACCTAAGCAGCTGAGCCACATCTCAGAAATATCTGATGACCCTTTGGTAATTGGCAGGAGAGTAGACTACAGAATCACCAGCCAAATCAATAAATATTTATCAAGCACCTACTAGGTACCAGACCGGAAAGACAAAGAAAGGTAAAAGACAGTCCTTGATCTTAAGGAGCTCTCAGTCTAATGGGGGAAACAACATACAAAGAACTATGCTCAAACAAGCTATATTCAGGATAAATTGGAGATAATTAGCAGAGGGAAGGCACTAGAATTAAGGGGGATCTGTTCTAATGTCTAATAGTACAGGTTCTAGCATCTAATAGCAGAATCTATATGACTTCTTGGTTCTTTACTAGGGTTTAAAAAGATTGGTGGATGTTTGGAATTGGCTCATAGACATATGCAGAATCCTTTAGCAGAAAGATTTGCTGTACTATGCCAATAACAATAATAATTGAGTGGAAAGATAATTACGGGAAAGGGCTTGGAATCTATTGCCTTATGCATGATAGGTATTTAATACATGTTTAATTGAACTGAATTAAGAAGAATTCTTTTAAAATGAGAAAGAAGAGTTTGCTAAAGAAATGCTGTCAGCAAACATAGATGAACATTGTTTGATCACCTTCTGAGTTCAAGGCACTGTGTTACACCAGTGTGAATATTTATGCCATTCATCATGGAATACTTTGGCACATCAAAAGAAGAAAATCCATAGAATCTTCATAGAAGTGTAACTAGGGTGAGTTCATCAGGGCTTTGCACTGCCAGAGCTTGCTCGTGTTCAGGAGCTAGAAATCATAGAGCCTAGCACTAGTTAAAAAGACTAGCTAGTTAAAACAGGAAACTACAGGATAGCCACTGGGATGAGCTTCTCTGCTATACCCTATTTCTTCCTCATCCCTATGACCTTCCTAGCAGCCTTGTGCTACTGTTGAAAGGTCTATTTTCTTGTCTTAAGGTGGTATCTGATCCCCCACCCACTAGCACTTTGATAGCTTCTACTGTAGCTGCCTTATCCCAGTATTCAGTGATCTTTTCCTCTCCTCCCCTTTAATTGAGGCTTATTTGCATATGCTTTGCCTCAGGTTTGTTATGTGGTGCCTTGTGAGTGACAGTTCCTAGTTGTGGCACCATACCTTCATAAGCTCAAATGGCAGAGCTACTATACTGCCATTGCCACTGGAAAGAATGTATCAATCCACTTCCCAGTGGCTCCACTCCCCATCCTTGTAATTTCCCAAATCAAAATACTTCACTCTAGCCACCATCCCCTTTCTGTGTTGTCTCTCCCATTAACATGGAAGCTCTTTGAGGGTGAAGACTTGTTCTGCTTTGGTATTTGTATCTCTAGTATTTAGCACAGGGTTTGGCACAGAGTAGGTGGTTGTTAATAAATGCTTTCATATTCATTCATCCATTCATGCAGTGATAGTTCATCTCAACTAAGAGCAAACTAGCTCTCTCTGGTCAGACCAAAGTGAAGATAGGCCATTGGTGATCACTGTTTCAGTAGAAGGCCTTCTCCATTTAAGATGGGAAAAAAATGAGTTTCTCCAAAGCACAATTATTTGCCAAATTCAGCAGTGTTTTGCTGAGCACATGTTGTGAAATAAATTTCAATGATTAGCTTTTTCCTATGTCTTCTTTTTCTTGCCACTGAGCATATCAACACACTAGGTAGAATCACATGCCAATGGCTGTTCTATTCTCAATGGCACTTTTCTGTCAAACTTAGTGTTAATAAGTGGGCACTGCCAAAGGCTGCATCATGATTTGTAGTTTAATGATATTAATTAAAGGAAACCAGAATGTCTTTTACTTAATCAAACTCTTTTAGCCAAATGTCTTATAATTTGAAAACTACATAGCCCTCTGAGTAATGGACGAGATCATTATGATCCTGGACATCTGGGACATTGTGCCCTTTGGGTCACAGATGAGAACATCTCCCCCTAATCCCAAGTTACTTATATTTCAATGGGCTGCAATAGGATGGAAGCTCCTTCTGAGCAAATCTTATTTCATTTCTATCATTGTATTCCCAGTGCTAAGAATAGTGCCTTTCACTCAGTAGTTGCTTAATAAATGTTTATCAGATTGAATGGAACTTCAACTGGCACTCCAATAGCATAGAAAGGTTGCTCTGTGGCCTTTTGAGGGATACATAAAATACCTTAAGCTCTATTTTATATTTGGATAAATTAGAAGATGATGATCATGGAACATGTATTAGGAACTTTACAAGTGAAGTGCCACGTAATTGAGGGAAGCGGAATCCATATCCTTTTTAGTAAATAGTGGTCTCTGATCAGCAGGTAACCTGGCATGTTGGGTAAGGCACTTGACTTGATGGGAAGATGAATTACATGACCCTCGACAAATAGTTTAACCTCTCAGAGTCTGATTTTTCTCGTCTTTAAAAGGAGTAGATAATACTACATATCTCATTATTGTTCTGTCCTTCAATTGCGTGTGACTCTTCATGATTTCATTTCAGGTTTTCTTAGCAAGGATATTGGAGTGGTTTGCCATTTCCTTCTCTAGTTCATTTTACAGATGAGAACACTGAGGCAAACAGGGTTAAGTGACTTCTTAGAGTCATGCAGCTAGTAAGTGTCTGAGGCCAGATTTGAACTCAGGAAAATGAGTCTTCCTGACTCCAGGTCCAGCACTCTATCCACGGCACCACTTAGCTGCTCTGCCTTGCAGAGTGGTTAAGAGGATCAAATAAAGTAATTTATGTAAAGAGCTTTGAAAACCATGAAAGAGCTATATGAATGCAAATAATTACTATTATCCAGCCCCTCTCCCTCCCCTTCTCATTATGAATTCAGGCTATCATCATCATCACCACCACCACACCTATCATCATCATTATCTGAAGATACTACAAATCCAGACTATAATTATTATCTCCTGAAGATGCAATGAATTCTACCCGTGAAATTTTAGATCTGAGGGCTTCAGTAGCTAAACTGACATTGAGTGATGAGTAATTGCTTGCAGCATTTCTGATTTGTGCTCTGGTCATAATATTTGACATATTGGTTGGAATATTTCCAGGCATCTTTAACATTCGGAAATTATGGCAACATCTCACTTCCATTCCCCATCACCCTGAAATAATTAAGAGTAAGCCTCCTTTGGGCGTTCACTTAATAATTCACCCACATGTCTAATTGCTTGAACATTGTACCAAGCAGTTACTGGACTTTTAAGAGAAGGTAACTTTTACTATAGCAACCTGGTCTCCTTAATGCAATCTTGGACTGAAGGAAAAGGCATAATCCTGGAATAAGGAGAAGATAACCTTATTGATTTCTGCTCCGATCAGACTACATCTAGAGTGTTGTGTTTAGTCCTAGGCGTCACAATTTAGGAAAGCCATTGTTAAAGTACATTCAGGGGACAGAATGATTGTCCTTGTGTCCATGACCTATAGGGCACTATGACCAGGTAACGCAATTGGAATTTTTTTTGAAGGAGACTCAGAGAAGACATGATAACTGTCTTTAAGTATTTGAATGAATGTTATATAGAAGAAAAATTTGGCCCAGAGTGAAGAACCAGAAGCAAAGGAGACAAATTTAGGCTTGAAGTAAGGAAAAATATCTTAATAACTAAAGCTCTTAAAAGTGAAATGGGTTGTCTTGGGAGAGTGAATTTCTCCTCATTAGAAGTCTTTAGGAGAGGTTGGATGACTGTTTATGAAATGTGTTGTTATGGTAATTCTTTTTCAGGTATGAGTTGAACTAGATGGCCTCTGAGGTCTTTCTCAACTCTAAAATTCTGTAATTATCAAGTCCAAATTAGTCATTCTCATAGAGAGTGAATTGACAAGTAGAGAGAGGCTGATAAGCTAAGACAGGGAGGACCAGGAACCCCAGAATTTTCCTATAGTTTTTCGTATAAGAAGTCAGGTTTATTTACAGTGGTTTTAAGTCAGCAATTTTGTGAGCAATCCTAATGATTCACTAAACATAATTAATTTAAAGAACTATAAATTTAGTCTCCTAAAGCATCCATTCCTTTTCTTGCTGGGACATTTTAGACTGGTTTGGTGATCCACAGTTGTTACTCTGCGTTTGGAAAAATGATAGACTATTCCCAGATATTCTGCTCTGGCCCATTTCTCAAACATAACACTTGTTGCCCTTTCCAATGTAAACACAAGCAGATCTTAGGATAGATATTTCCCCTTGAAGACTTGGTTTATGTATTAAGTCTTCCCTTACTCCATGAATAGTGACTCTCCAGATGCAAAAATCAGTATGATTCTTAAGGAAGAAAATTATACCCTAACCTATCATTTATATCAAATGTATTCTGTGCTCCTTGGCAGATTATTTCATGAATTCGAGCATTTTACTTTAAAGATTGTAAACATTTCAAGACTATACCTAGTAATTTATGAAAATTAATTCAAGGGCCATAATTAAGTCATGAATTTTGCCTGTAAAGGGAAAAAAGTGGGGACAGATACTGCTATTTCATGGGTCCTTTAAAGATTATATCTTAAAGCATTTGGAATAGCATTATAAGTGTTTTCTGCATGTATATCCATTTGATCTACCTGTGTGGATCTCCCATATATAATTTCTATAGAGATCCATTCATCTTACTGAGTATGCATACATTTGTAGGAGAATCATTTTAAAGTTTATGGAGGCAACATGCTATTATTATTTATATGCATTGCTATTCAATTAAACTGCTTTTGTTGTGAGCTGAGTGTATCATCTGGTACACTAGTAAAGAATGAAACATGTTGGTTGGGGCTCATAATCTATGATTTAAAGAAGATTTTGACGGACAGGGCACACAGAATCTGGGGGTACCAAGCATCCATCTATACCAATTCCATTTAACAAGTCCATGATCAGAGCAGCTAGTTCTGAGCTTGTGGCTTGAGACCTGGGAACTTGGCTGTTACTATAAGCTTTTATTCCTACTGTTGAGCTTCTGGTCCTTCTTTGTTACTGTGGGCCAGAGCCAAAGTGGTCTTGGGACATGTGTAAGGAGCCAAGAAAGCAGTCTTTCTATTGTAGGCATCCAGCAGAGATAAATGGAGCCATTCTGGATTGGTTAAGAGTGAGGTTACTAGAACTTGGGAAATTAGACAAGCTAATCATTTGGTGCTAGAAACCCAAAATAAATGTAAAAAGTATAATACTCCATTATATGCTGAATAGGTGTTTATTGCCTCTTTCTCATTTTGCTTCATACTTTTTGCCCCTTTTGTTATCCTTCCAATAATATTTAAACTCCTTTAAAGTAGGGTATAGTATAATTTTTGTCTTTGTATCCATAGTACCTAACAGAGTACCTGATAGTCAGTTAGTCAACTAGCATTTATTAAGTGCCTACTATGTAGCAGGAACTGTGCTAAGAGATGAGGATACAAATAAAGACAAGAAATCTCATCCCAAGGAGCTCACGGTTTGATGGAGAAGACAACACAAGTACAACTATATATAAACAAGATATATACAGGATAAATTGGATATAATCTCAGAGCGAAGGCACCAAGATTAAGGAAGACTTCCTGCAGAAGGTGGGACTTTTACCTGAGACCTGACTGAAGACAGGGAAGCTAAGAGGCAGAGATGAGGAGAGAGAGAGAGAGTTCCAGGCATGAAAAACAGCCAATAAACATTCCCAGAGTCAGGAAATGAAGTACCTAGTGAGAGGAACATGAAGGAGGCCCATGTAATTGGATCACAGAGTATGTGAAGAGTAAATCGTAAGAAGACTGGAAAGATAGGAAGGGGCTAGGTTATGGAAGACTTTAAAAGCCAAACACAGGATTTTAGATTCTTGTTAAGTGCTCATGAAATAAAAAAGAATAAAATAGAGGAAAGTAGAATAGAATACAGTAGAGTACAATAGAATAGGGAAATACAGAACAGAAAGATGAGTAACTTCTACACTAAGGAACTCATCCTACTCTTGTGATTCAGGCTTTCATCATGTAATGAAAATAAGCTGAGGATTATTATGCCATAATTTTAGGTGGTAGACATTTAACTATTCTCCCCTTGATAAATCACTAGTTAACCTTCCAGAAAAACATGTGCGGAGCCAATTAATTCTGTATGTGCTGGTGCACTTCTAAAGACGTGTAACTTAAAAAAAGGAATACCTTTGGCCCTATGGAAATCTGGATTAATGTATTTCATCACTCACTAGCATAATTCTTGATTCTATGTTACGCCTAGCACATTCTTGGTACTCAAGACTCGTTGCATGTCTATGAGACAAGGAGCACTGAGGGCTACATTCCTTCCAAAATGTAATAAGTTTTTCTAAAGAATACTTCTCAGGTCAAGGACCTATGATTTCAATGGTGCAAATACTCTTTCCATCATTTTACATTCACATTTAATCTATATTAAGTCTCTCCTATATGAAATGCAGTGAGATATTTACCAGTCTTCGAGAAGAAGTAATGAAAATATAAAAAAGGAACAGAAATGGGCAAAAGAGAGATTAGAAAGAGGTCCTTGAATATATTAATTCAACAAGCACCTACTTTGTTCAATGTACCACATTAAGTGCAAGGGCTGCAAGGGCAAAAATGAAAAATAGTCTCTTCCTTCAAGGAGCTTCTGTGTTTGAGGTCATAACACATAAACAAATAAGTAAAAAATAAGATAATTTGAAAAGAGGGATAGTACTAATTTCTCAGGTTTCCTTTAGGAGTTAAATCGTCAAGTGGTAGACTTTTCCAGCACAGAGTGGTGAGGGAGGGAGGTAGATAGATAGTTCAGAACTGAAAAGGTAACAAAAAAAAAATAAAGAGGGAAAAAAGGTAGATCACAAGCTGAACCTTGAAGAAGACTTAGGGATTCTAAAGGGGTGAAGTGAGAAAAGGGTAAATTCACTGCATGGGAGACAGGAATGTTGCATGGGAGATAGGATGTTGGGTGTGAGGCTCAGCAAGTTGGCCACTTTGGCTGAATTGTAAAATGTGTAAAGGAGAATAATGTGTGATGATCTCGGAAAGGGAGAGCGAAGCTGTATGGTAAAGGACTTTTTAATGCTAAGCTAAAGAGTTTGCATTTTACCCTAGAGGCAACAGGGAGCCAGTGGATACTTTTGAGCAGTTGAATGATTTGGCCAGATCTGTACTTTAGGAAAATGCTTTGTCAGCTGTATGGGGGATGGATTGGAAAGAAAGATACTGAAGGCAAAGAGAATAATTAGAAGGTTATTGTAATAGTCCAGGTGAGGGAAGATAAGGGTTTGAATGAAAGTGCTATATATATAAATGGATAGCAGATAGATGATACCTGCCAAGGCAACACTCAGCCTGTCCATCTGTGTCCTTTTTTTTTTTTTTTGCTGTCATTATGTTTCTCTTTTATATCCTTTTCTGATCCCACATTTCCTTAATGTTATCCGTTATACCACTTCTTCAGTTTGCATTGTAAATCTACTTCAGTCTGCTGCTACCCACAATGTATCTATCTATTGTCCTTTCAGGGCATTCATAATTTTGATTTTTTTTGAGGCTATGGTGAATCTATGATTCTCACCACAGCATCATCAAGAGAATATCTGTGGGAAAAAATGGGTCTGTGAGCAGGGAACAATCTAAGATCATTAAAATCTCTGTTCAACTTCTCAAATGGTTGCTCTCTTTCTCTTGTTCACTTCTAGGGGCCAAGTCATTATCCATCTGCATTTCCTATCCCAGATAATTCTTATTTAGTAGACTGGCCATCCAGTGCATATCATAATCTGGACAATAGACATTTTTCATCCACCTAGTTTGTTTGTATGAATTGTTAGGCTTATCTCTTCTAGTTAATAATGGATCTCATTGACGAAGCCCTGTAATGGTTGGGGTATGATACAATCAGTACAATATTATCCAAAGACAGGAGTATCAGGAGAATCTTACCACCTGCAGGAAATCTCTCATCTGTTTGAATCTTGCCACTCCATTATAATAGCAAACATCTTTGGTGAGCATGTATCTTCCTGTTTTATGCTTTGTTTGGCAGCAATAATTGGAAAGTCACTAAACAGTTATCTCCATGGTTGCATTCATTAAACAGTCTCGCATGATCTTCATACATACACACAATATTCTTTATTGGAGGAGGGTCTTTAAAGGTTAAGTTTTACTCTTTAGAGTCAATTTTAATTTTCTTTGCAATTCACAAAAAAGTAATGTATTCTTAGGACCTTTCAGTCAATTGTGTGACTTACAAAGATGTGATCTGCTGTAGAGAGTCTTTTCTGAAAACCTGCCTATTCCTATCTTGTATTTCAATTTAAAATTCTCTCTGTACACATGTAGATCATTTTAACAGAGATGTTATCAAAATGAGATTAGGTATATGAGTTGGTAGATACTGATGTTCCCTTTATTGGGTGGGTTGTTTTTTGTTTTTGTTTTTGCTTTTTTTAGAATAGCATTTGTACTTTTTCCTCAGTCTTTTGGTATTTTCCTCTGCCTGTGATATTTTTGCAAAAAAAAAAAAAAACCTCACAGGGATTTCAAAATTGTGCCATCTTCCCCAAATATTTCCTTGTATAGCACATAATTGACTGAGTATCAGTATCGTCCTTAGTGTTAGGGCCAAAATGTCATGATTCCTCTCACATTGATGATAAAAATTAAACATCATAGAAATAAAACATTATAGAAATTGGTTCCATTTTTACACCTACTTGTATGTCTTCCCTGTCACTGCAGAGAGCAACACCATCCTTCCAGTTCCTCGGACTTGCAACCTAGGAGTCATTCTTGACTCCCTCACTATCTTTCACTCCCCCATCCCCATATTCAATCTCTTGCAATACCTGTTGATTTCAGTTTTGGGACATCTCTCCGATACATCCCCATCTCTCTTCTGACACTGCCACCATTCTGGAACAGGCTGTCATGCCTTACCAATAGACAGCTGGTGGGTCTGCCTGCCTCAAGTGTCTCCCCATTCAAATCCATCCTCCATTCAGCCACTGAAGTGATTTTCCTAAAGTGCAGTTCTGATCATGTCACCTCCCCAACTCAATAAACTCTAGTGGTTCCCTTTCATCTCTAGGATCAGATATAAAATTCACTGTTTTATCTTCAAAGTCCTTCCTAGCTTAGTTTCCTCCCACCTTTCCAATCTTCTTACATTTTATTCCCTACCACATATTCTTTGATGCAGTGACACTGGCCTCCTAACTGTTCCATAAACAGGACACTCCATCTCTCCATTTTGGGTATTTTTTTTGACTATCCCCCTTGCCTGGAGTGCTCTCCCTTTTGATCTCCACCTATTGCTTTTCCTGGTTCTTTTAAGTCCCAATTAAAATTTCATCTTCTACAGAAAGTCTTTCCCAATCCCTCTTAGTTCTAGTGCCTTCTCTTTGTTAATTATTTCCTATTTATCTTGCATGTAGCTTGTTTGTATATATTTATTTATTAGTTTTCTTCTCCATTAGAATATTAGCTCTTTGAGGGTAAAGATTATCTTTTACATCTTTTTATATCCCCATCACTTAGCACAGTGCCTGGCACATGTAGGTGCTTAATGTTTATTGATTGATTCATTCATCTATAAATGCTTTTAGGTCATTATATCTCATTCAGATCATGTGCCAGACTTTGCATAGCCTCGTTTTTGGTTCTACTGCTGTCTGCTGTTTAATGAGATAATGCTATTCATAACCTTCTGGGATTGTCTTCTGTAGTGTTTTAAATAATATTTTGCAAATAAATTTGAATTGTGAGCCAATGTTGCCCTTGCTTGCAATGACATAAAATGTTTTCTGGCTAAGGAAGTTTCTTGGATCTTTTAGCCTCCCCATTGTGGTGACAGCTTTACATCAGTTAAGCTTTTGCAGAAAATGGTGATAATCAAAGTCAAAATCTTTGTGTTTTTTTCCAATCCCCATTTGACTTGAACCATCAATGTCTGCTCTTAGTGTTGAGACATTCAACAAGCTCAGAATCCAGCTAACTCAGCTATCCTTTGGCCCACATTTCTCCATCTTGTTCACAAGAATAGCATGGAATATTTTGTCCAGTCTGGTAAACCTGTGAAAAAGAAAATGAGATTAGGCTAGCATAACCCACTCTTGATGAAGTCATGCTGAATCTGTGATCACCACTTATTAAAAAAAATAGATATTCACTAGCCATTACTTTAAATAATATGTTTTAAAGTTTTTCCAGAAGTTAAAGTCAAGCTCATACAGTATACCCACGTCATTCTCTTTTTTTTTAATGAAAAATGGAAGAATGTTCAATCTTCTTTGGTCTTAGTTCCCTTTTCCAGGTACAGTGGGAAAAGTGCTAGATTTAGCATCAACGTATCTGGGTTTGAATCTTTGCTCTGTCGCTTACTGTCTCTGTGACCTTAGGCAAATCTTTCGACCTCTCTGGTCCTCAGTATCATCACCTATAAAACTAGAGCTGAGCTAGGCAGCCTCTAAGGTCTCCTCCAGCTCTGAAAGAGCTGTGATTCAGACAGAACCGAGAGGAGGGCACTGGGACAGAGTGCATCCACCCTGACAAATTGATTAGGAAATTAGCCTCAGAAAAAAAAGATAAAAGAACTAATTTTATGTAACCTGGATTACACTAAGTTTTTGTGAGGATAGGAGGGTTACCAGTGACAACACTAAAGATAAAACAGGAAGGACCTCAGAAGATGTTCCAGAACCCTAAGGAAGTTGGCGTCTATTTCTCTGTAGATTTTAAGGTGGAAATTATAAACATTCTTTTAGGAATAAAGAATAAAGAAAGGTTCAGAGGCAGGGGAATGAATTAGAAGACCTCTTGATCTCTCTTCTAGCTCAGTGCATCTATAATTCTATACAAAACCTTCCCTAGAGAAATGGCTGCCCTTGTCACCCAACTGAAAAGAGATGAAGAATGTGGTCAGTCAGTCTTGGCGGGACTCCCCATATGCCAATAGCCTGAGAAAGTTCTCCCTGAATCAACTCAATTGGCAGTCTCCCCCACCCCCTCTCCTTTTCTGAAGCTTCCTAGAAGGAGTTGCAGTGAAGATGACTGGTGCTAAGAGCCCATTTCTATTGTAAGTCTTCTGGGGCAGCATGGAAACAAAACTCCTATTCAGCAGGGGCTGATTTCCACCCCTTGGGTAGAAAATGGCAAGAACCTCTCACTGATTCTAATTTTCTTGGAGGAAAAATAAGCCATGGCACAAATCCTGAGAATCCTTAGAGCCAACTAGAGGCTTCAAAATCATGATCTTTTAGAGAATTGCTTTCTGCCTTTGGAGAAAAACTTTATTATATCCTGTCTGAATGTGTTTTTAATAGTTAAGGTTGGGAAGTAGGGAAGGCATTGGCTCTTAAAGAAGTGTGAGTCAAAGACCTGAAAAAACACAAAGAAGCTTGCCTGAATTAGTAAAGAAGGTTGGCAAAATACATTTAACTAATTGTAGCAAAAATATTAAGCCACAAATTAAAGGACAGGGACCTAGATTTAAAAACAACCACAACAACAACTCATATATCTCTTTATCCTTCATACTACTACAGTACCTTGTACATGGCAGATAGTCAATAAATATTTGTTGAATAAATGTTATTTTTATGGTCCAGATTGTTAAAAAGTACTTTGGAGATCATCTAGCCCACCATCCTTCTCCCTTCCCCCCACCTTTTTTAAAAAAACAAATGAGAAAACTAAATCCCAAAGAGGGAAAATGACTTATCCAGCATCACAAACCTCAAGAGCAGCAAAGCTGGAACTAGAACTTAGGTTTTTGATTCCTATTCCCATGCTCTTTCAATTAGACCACATTGCTTCTTATTGGTATTTCATTAAATATTGTTTGAAAGTGAATAATTATTTTAAATATATCACTAATAGATGGCATTTCTAGATATCTGACCTCAGAGTCAGGAGAAAAAAACAATAGCTGAACATCAGTCCCACCTCAGACACACATTGGCTGCTTGGGCAAATTATTTAACCTCCTGAACTACAGAGAAGTTGCCAACCTGTACCTCTTCTGGTACAGAAAGTTTCCTCAGTTCATAATATCAATGAAACCACAGGTCTTGTCCCATTCCACCCAATCTATTAATATTAGTGATTAATTTTAAAAAATATTTTTTTTAAAAAATTTAAGTAAACAATTTTAAAATTTTATGATTTTTGTAAAGAGTTGTATTCTTTGTGCAAACACCATAATTAAATAGCATTGTGTGCTCTGACTTGAGAACCACGGATTGATTCCTAAGGCCATTTGGGCCATGAAGTCATACCTAGTTACTGCCATTCAACTGATGGCCTCTTAGGCAACAAATGTAGTGCCTAAGAGAGAATAATCAACCCCATATGTTGGAACCTTGAAAATCCTAACTTATAAAGTGGTAGTCAGTATAATAGCATCCAGGAAGCTACAGAGCACTGTGGAAAGAGTGCCAGGCTTGGAATCAAGAAGACCTGAATTCCAATCCCACCTCAGACTTACAATTGTGTGACTTTGACTGAGACACTTAACTAACCTCTTTTTGCCTCAGCTTCCCCAGCTCTAAAATGGGGATAATAACAGTGCCTACCATGCAAAGGTTGTTGTGATGATCAAATGAGATAATATTTGTAAAAGTACTTATCACAGTGCCTGGGACACACAGTAGGCCCTTAATAAATGCTTAATTGCTTTCCCTCCCCTCCCCACACACAAAAAGCTTATAGTCTGGCTTTTCTGTTTCATATTGCCTGTTCAGTCCACGCTCTCTAACCAGTAAGTCAGTATCAATATTTATTGAGCATTCACTGAAGGCATACTAATGCTATAATGTACTCTAATGACATTTTTTAGTGTGAGACAAGGGTTCTGATTTTGATCGAAGTGGGAACTTTGCTGTAATCTATCCATGACTTAAGTTCTTAGAGACCTATAACACTCAGAGTGGCTGAGACACTTGACTATGGTCACACAACTATTCATTGTCAGAGGCAGGAATTGAAATGGAGTCTAACACCAAGTTCAGCTATGTCAATATGGCTTTCATGTTTAGTACACAGTAATTAAATATATCTTAAGGATCTTTTTTTGAAGGCTCAGGGTTAAGTGACTTGCCCAGGGTCATATAGCTAGTAAGTGTCTGAGGGGGGATTTGAACTCAGGTCCTCTTGACTCCAGGGCCGGTGCTTTATCCACCACCCAGTAACCCCAATGAGCCCAAGGCTCATTGCTTACAGATAGGCATCCTGCTCTAATGCAGAGAAACATTAGGTAATCAAAATCTACCAGAATAGCAGTTTTGAAAGAGATCTATTAGCCATGCAAATAGGAAGCTTCAGAGAGGTGATAAGTACAATCAAGAAACAATTAAATACTTCTAAGATATTCTGCCTAGAAGAACCTACTATGAACCAGCTAAAGGAGAAACACAGGTAAAATAATTCTTACTTATGGCAAATGTTTGTTCATTCTTCTTATCTGTACCCAGATTTAACCATCCTAATGGTTTAAATAGCTACATATTTTTCTTCACTGCTAAAGTCATATATCTATCTATCTATCTGTACAAAAGCTACTTTCTAGCCTTGGCTGTAATATGTGCTTAATCAATTATAATCTTATGGTTATTCACTTGAGTCTTCCTATAAGCTGGTCCACTATTGCACACAAGTTAGTTGAAAGAAAGTTATCAGAGAATGGCATAGCTGGGATAATTTCCAGATGAGAACCAAGAGAACTAGTTCTGCCACTAGAAAGTTTTTGCAAGTCCTATCACTTTTCTGGGTCTGTTTCCTCATTTGTTTTAAAAAAAAGAATGAAGGGGGAGATTGGATTATGGTCCATTATATTTTCTATTCTGGCTATACTCTGTTCTGGTCAGACCACTTTTGGAGAACCTGGTTCTACATGTAACGTCTTAAGAAGGACATTGATAAGACAGATTAAATCGGCATATATGTTGATCCTCAGGAAGTTCAATGTAAAGGTGAGCATGAAGGAAAACAATGAAAATATGGTTGTGAAACATTATTCAGCAGTAGGGAACCTCACACAGCTCACCCAGCCTCTTCTCTTCTCCCTCTCTGCTGTTTCATTCGGTGATCTCATCAACTCCCATGGTTTCAGTGATCATCTCTATGATGATGATTTCCAGATCTACTTATCCAGCCCTAACCTCTCTCCTGACTTCTAGTCTCTCATCAACTGCCTATTAGACACCTCAAACAAAGGTGTCATAGCTCAGTGGCTTTCAAATTGAACTCATTATCTTTTCCCCAGGATGATCCTTCCTCTTCTTAATTTCCTTATTACTGTTAAGTACACTGCCGTCCATCCACCTGGTCACCCAGGTGTTCACCATCCAGGTGTTATCCTCTATACATCATTCTCACTTACCCACCTCATAGCCAAACTGTTGCCAAGTCATATCCATTTTACTTTTGTAACATCTCTTACATAAACCCCCTTTTTTTCCTTTGACACTGACACCACCATAGCACAGGCTCTCATCATCTCAAGCCAATCAATAGCCTGCTAGTTGGTCTATCTGACACAAGTCTCTCCCCACTCCAGTTCGTCCTTCACTCATTTGTTAAATTAATCTTCTTAAAGTACAGAACTGACCATATTGTATCTACCCACCTCCAATTCAATAAAATCCAGTGGTTACCTATAACTTCTAGGATCAGATATAAAATCTTCTGTATTCAAAGACTTTTACAACCTGACCCCCTCCTACCTTTCCTGTCTTCTTATACCTTACACTTTCCCTCACTCCCCATCCCAGCTAGGTGAGGTAGTGGGTAGAACACTGAACCTGTGGTGAGGAAAATCTGAGTTCAAATCTAGCCTCATACACTCACTAGGCAACCCTAGGCAAGTTACTTAACCCTTAATTGCCTTAGTTTCTTCAACTGTAAAATGGAGATCATACTAGCACCTACCTCACAGAATTATTGTAAGCATTGAATGAGGTAATATTTGTAAAGTGCTTAGCTCACTGCCTGGCACATGGTAGGCACTTAATAAATGCTTATTCTGTCCCTTATTCCTTTCCCTATTCTGTGATCCAGTTAAATTAACCTCCTTACTATTCCTTGAATAAGACTTTGCAGGCATTTCCATACCCCGTGGATTTTCACTAGCTGTTCCCATGTTTGGGATACCCTCCTTCCTCATCTCTGCCTCTTGGCTTGCCCAGCTTTCTTCAAGTCCCAGCTAAAATCCTGTCTTTTAGGAGAAGCTTTTTCTTATCTCCCTTTATGTTAGTGTTTTCCCTCCACTGAATGTCTCTAATTTTATCTTTTATATATCTTGCTTGTTCATAGTTGGATATATGTTTATCTGCCATATAAGACAGTGAGCTCCTTGAGAGCAGAAACTGTCTTTTGCCTTTCTTTGACTCCCAAGGGCTTAGCACAATGCTTGTTACATACTAGGTGCTTTAAAATGCTTATTGATTTAATCAGAGAGGGCAATAAGTCATGGATGACATAGAAACTCATATGTATAAATTCTTTTTTTAAATCAGAAAAGTTCAGAAGGTACTGTATATGGTAAACACGAAATAAGATCACAAAAATAAAGTTGTTATATCTCAATACAGCAGAAACAACTTATAACTGATATAGGTGGGGAGTTATTCTTAAATCACCTATCTTTTAAAATTTAGAATGTTGACTTTTTAGAGCAAAGATCAAACTTAGGAGAAAAAATGAGAAAAAGAATGATTTTCAATCAAAATAATTTCAATCTGAACTACTTAATCAACTTTTTTATACCCTCAAAGTGGGAAAAGTATACAGGAAAATATTGACATGGATAATAAATCTATTGTACCAAAGTTTAAACAATTAATTGCCATAACAAAGAGGTTGAAAAGAGCCAAAAACCCACCCTAGTCAGCCAACATTTGCCCTCTTGGACAGGTATAGATAGATAATACCCAAGGAGAGCACCCATTTAGAATATAAACTCATTTGTAAAAATCTTACAAAGAAAGATTTTTGGAAAATTATGAGTAATACTACCTGATAAAATAGCCAGAAGCCATAGAGGGGAAATAAGCTTAAAGGAGGTTGGTAAAGTCCTTCCAAGGGCATCTAAGGATGGAAGGAAAATATTATACCGTCAAAATGGAAAGGACATATAAAGATGCTCACAACAATTTTTTTTTCACCATCAAGGACAGTAGAGCTATACCATCACAGTCCTAGAGCAGGGGTTCTTAAGCTTAAAAATATTTCAAAAAATATTGTCAATTGTATTTCAATAGAACGGTTTCCTTTGTAATCCAATGTATTTTATCTTATTTATTTAAAAACATTATTCTTAGAAGGGGCCTATAGCCTTCACCGAACTGACAAAGGAGGAAATGACACAAAAGTAGATAAGGCAACCTTGTCTTAGTGAATTTCACAGGGTCATGAGAGGCTAAGTGAACAGCATAGAATCATATAGCTAGTACGGTTAAAGGTGGGACTTGAACCTCTGTCTTTCTGGTTTCTAGTTTAGCTGTCTATTCACTATGCCACATTAACTAACTGTTTGATTATTAATATCAATTGAATAAAAGGGCAAGTGAAATATGCACTCACCAAAGGCATTTCTCACTATCATGGAGAGTGTCTAGTGCATATTCTAAGTTCAAGAAGGTTTCTCTATGAGTGAAGTTTTCTCAGTGCTCTATGGATAAAATTATGCTGAATATATAAAGATGGGAAACTGCAGAGCCTTATACATTTTATTCACCAAAAAGAGTTTGATCTAATTTTCCATGAGGGAAAACCAAGTAGATGAAGAATGAATATTGCCTAGACTATGATATGCAGTTGATTGGACAACCTGTAGAGCTCATTCATCAGTACACATATCTTGGACAGGCATCTCAAATGAACAGTGAGCCGGGTCCTGAAATGAACAAAAGGAAGTAAATGGGTTGTCTTTGGAAAACTAGGCAATGTTTTTAATGGCATCTCCTGCTCTCCAATTTCTTCTTGAATCCTTCCTGAATCTTCCTGAATCAGGTGGTTTATCTTTAAAGTACCAGTTCCTTTCAGTGATGTTGTCTGACTCTGTATCATAGAAAATTATTGTTTCTAAACAATTTACACTGAGGATTCTCCAGCAGGCAATGGAGGAAAGGTGGATATGAGCAAGCAGCAAGAGAAATTACACTGGAAAAGTGGTGTACAGTATGTCATCAGAGACATGTATAAGTGGGGAAACCAAAGGTGGTCTGGTCACATAGCAAGAGTAAGAAATAGCCAATGAATAGCCCTGGAATACCAATAATATCAAGAGAACACAAGACAGGCCTCTAGCATATTGGGTGAAATTTATGCAAAGGCATGGACGAGAATTCCACAGTATGGGCAGAAAAGGATGATTTGGGATTAGCATTATTGAAGTGAATACTGATATCAATAAAGCCATTGATACATCGAGGGTACTGGAGTATATTGATAAGCTAGAGTGTCCAGAGAGGGGCAATCAGAACAGTGAAAGGCCTTTAATTCATTGCATACAAACATCATACTTAAGGAAACTGGGGTGTTTAACATGCAGAAGAGAAGATGTAGGGGGAACATGATATTTGAAGGATAGTTGAAGGAAAGGGTTAAACTTGTTTAGGATGGACCCAGAAGGCAGAACAAGGAGCACTAGAGGAATCACAGAATTCAGAATTACAAGGTACTTCAGTAGCCAACTGTTCCAACCTATACCTGCAAAAGAATCTTCCATACACTGTGGATATGGGAAGCCTTCAGTTTGTTTCCCATCTTTTCTGATAGGGCCAATTCAAAAGGCATCAATAAACAATAAATAAACCAGGAGAGATTTGCCCAAAATCACATAGGCAGTTTGTGTCTGAGGTTGGTAAACAAAAGTCATCAATCACAGCACACACACACACACACACACACACACACACACACACACACACACACACACACTAATGAATGAATTATCTTCCCCACTTAATACTAGCATCTATCCCTGCCCATCAGTTTCTCACTGTTGTTAAGCATTTCAAAAGAGAATGATTTTAATATCAAAGGTTTTTAAAGAGGCCCTTGGGAAAATTGATAAAGCTTTTGAATATTTTTACAACAATGAACCTCTTTCTGATGTCAAATGTGAAGTGAAGGAGGTCTTATCATGCTATCATACAATTTCTTCAGAAAAATTATTCCCCCCCCCCAATCAACACTTGTTTCATTCCTTATTCATCTTAAGAATTGGTACATAGTTGCAACTATAAAATCAATTTTGTTAAATAGAAGATATTTATATAAATTTTAGGGTTTTTTCAAGATGAAGTCCTAATTAATCCTTTTATTCATTTATTGCTATGAAATATTGTTCCCCATTTTAAGTAGATTCATTCAAGTTTTTTTTCTCAGTATCAATTATCCTAAGACAGGGGTAGGGAACCTGCCACATCGAGGCCACATGTGGCCTTTTGATTGAGTCCAAACTTCACAGAACAAATCCCCTTAGTAAAACAATTTGTTTTGTTAAACTTGGACTCAGTCAAAACACTGCATCCAAGGACCATATAGCCTCAAGGTTGCAGGTTCCCCAACCCTGTGCTAAGATAATAAGGACCTTCATTAAATTTCTGCTCTAATGCTTCACTGTGATATGAAGCAGCTCCTGGATGCTCCAAGACTAGGCAGTTGAATGCAAACTCTGGAGTCCCTGTCAAGCCGAAAAGTCATGGGGTAAAGCAGTAAACAAACTGCTGTCCTTTGAAGACCAGCTTTAAGTTTGGAGAGGCTCTTCTCCAGAAAGCTGCCCACCCAAGGATTCATAACTTTGGCCACAGCAACTCACAGCCTATCTGCTAATTGGCTTAGAAACTTTGCTCTGAAAGTAGGAGCAGCCCATCCCTCTTAAGGTATGAGTGAAAGACGCTACTCTAGGGAATAGGGACACAAACACTGAATCAGACTGTTCCTACCCTCAAAGAGCTTACACCCTAATGTGAAGAGTTAAAAGAATTGTATTAGAAATTGAAAGTGCTTATTCTGAAGGCAATCTATAAAATCTATACATTTAAAAAATCTTTTCCTCTAGGATGGGGTTCCATTATTGAACCATTGAATGCCAATGATTCCTTCCCAATATTCTTTCTTTAGTATGCTTCAGAAGCATTTTAGTTCATCTTTTTCTACATTTTGACTACTTCCAAAATCAGTCTCAAGCAAAAAAAGTTCCCTTCTCAGCATGAAAATATAAACCATGAGCTCATGCCATGGCAATGGCACTCAGTGAGAGTTTGGTGTAAATCGAAGAATGTGGGATTGGGAATCTAAGTAACTCCCTTGACTACTGGGGAACTACCTATCTTCAGACCAATCATCTACAGCTAACTACACAGCACCCTTTACTCATGTTATCTTGCCTAGGTCCGTTTCCTTATCTGTGGAATGAAAGGGTCAGATGAAATGAAATCTTAGGTGTCTTCTAGCTCTAAAATTCTGTGATCTTTTTCATTTGATAACTAGACTAGACTTGGTAACAAGACTAGAGGGAAGAATACCATGGTAGCAGCCTGTGCCCTCTGCATAGAATCTGAGAGTAGAAAATCATTCTATTCTTTTGAAGTTATAATAATTATTCAACATGGAGGAGCTATATACATTATAGATGAGGTTCAGGAGTTTCATTAAAGCTCTGAATCATTACAGCTCTACTACAGATTGACTCCTCCCCTTCTTCTCCCTTTCCCCTCCTCACTCAAGTATTATACATCCCAGGTTCTATCATTTTATAGGCAAGCTGAGCACAAGTCACACTGGCACATGGTCAGTGATGAGACTGGGCTAACCAGGAGGAGGGAGGAATAGAAATTGAGCCAGACGGAGCCAATTGTAAGAAGCTGAAAGAGTAGGCAAGCATGGGGTCAAGTTCAGGGAAGAGGAGACAGGAACTATAGCGGCAGACAAAGTCTACATTCTGGGATATCAACAAGAACGGCAGTAGCAAATGAGGTTAGTGAACGCTGATCCTTGAGCTGAGACTGTTTGCTGACTACTTTATTCTATCCCTGGGCATACAAGTGTTGATCATGGCCAGAATGAAGCCTGAGACCTGCATAAAAACCTGATTGATGCATGGAAAAAGACTACCTCACACCGAGGTCGGGGAAGTAAGTATGGAGGGCCGTACTGCCACAGTGTCTATGGAAGGGAATGATAGAATGCTAGAATTTAGAGCATTTTATGGATCCATTTTACATCTTCATTTTATAAATGAGGAAACTGAGGACCATAGAAGTAAAGTAATTTGTCCAGGTCACACAGCTAGTAAATGGCAGATATGGAATTTGAGCCCAGCCCCTCTAACTGGAACTCAAATGCTCTTACAAAACCATACAACCTCCCAATTTGCTTACTAGTCTATAAGTTACTTTATTTTTCCTACTTTGGGTGTGTATTTCTTAATGCGGACTAGAAAATGGGAGGTAAATCTTATACTTCTGAAATTTTAGTTTAGTTTATTGATGGTCTTTTCACAAAAATCATTTTGCAATGTACATTCCCTAATAGAATCCTTGCTAGTAACAAAGCAACACATCTAAGCACAACCAAGCAACATACCTGACAGTAGATGCAACATCCCATACCTACAATACTCCCTCTACCAAGGTCAAGGGAAGCACATTTCATCATCTGTTTTCTTTGGAGCCAAGATTGGCAATCCGTTTAATCTAAGTTCAGATGCATTTTAATATTGTTTATTATTTACATAATTGTAGTCTCAGTGTCCATGTATTACTTTCCTGATTCTGCTTCCTTTGCTTTGTATCAGATCACATGCGCTTTCCTCTGTCTGAATTATTCATATTTGTCATTTCTTAATGCCCAATAATATTCTATTACATTCATATACCATAATTTGTTCAGCTATTCCCCCAATCTGTAAGCACTTTATTTCTATTTTTTTTACTACCACAAAAAGTGCTGCTAGGAATATTTTAATATATGTGGTTCTTTTCTTTTGCCTTTGACCTCCTTAGGCTATGTGCCCAGTAGTATGATCACTGGGTCAAAGGATATAACAGTATAGTGACTTTTTTCACAATATTTCAAGTTGTTTTCTAGAATAGTTGGATCAACCTGTAGCCCTGTCAATCATATATTAGTGTGCCTATCTTCTTACAGCTCTTCCAACATTGACTTTTTCTGTCTTTTATCATCTTTACCAATTTGATCACCCCTGGAACTTTGTCTAATAGTTTATCACCAATGGGATTTGCTGACCAGATTTGTGGAGGTGGTCCAACTCCTGAACACAGGAACCCATGAAGAAGGATCTTTGGAGAACTTTTACTTTCTAGGCCTGCCATGGATTTTACGGTATTTCTCTTCTTCTCTCCTCCTCACCTACCCCCCAAAATAAATAAAATATCTACTTCATTGTTATCAAAAGTTCTGAAAAATGCCATGGTTGGTCTTTTTTTCCCTCCCCTTCTTTTTTTTTAAATCTATTTCAGAGACATATTATTGTTTTTTTCTGCTCTTTCATGAAGTGTGAAATTGCTCACACAGCTTTGGCTATGCTTCTTGGAGCTCTGGCCCATTTTTAAACCAAATACGTAAGTATACCTGATGAGAATACCTAACCACAGAAATAATTGTTCCTTTTAGTCTGGGCCAAACTGAAAATTTCTATAGAAACAGATGT
Organism: Phalanger gymnotis; assembly: GCA_028646595.1. NCBI lineage: Eukaryota > Metazoa > Chordata > Mammalia > Diprotodontia > Phalangeridae > Phalanger > Phalanger gymnotis. Next base: position 315,493,063 of record CM053623.1, on the reverse strand, counting down.
GACTTTCTCAGACAAATTGATCCAACTCTCTTCCTTCTCAAAACAGGAATCCTCTGCTATATTTCACTTTGCATGCCATCAAAAATTGCTTGGGCTTCCAAAAGAGAAAAGGTTTCTTCTTTTCCATGCTGTCAGTGGCCTCATTTTCTTTCCATTTCATGCCAGATTCTCAGGTGGGGAAAATTCATTGTCACTATTCAGATAATTACTTTGTTCACCCCACAGGGCAGTGGGAAATTCTCTCATACATTTATGAAATAGGGCCATGAGTTCTGTGGACCTTAGGTGTTGATGGAGAATAATTCACCCAGGAAAAGAGAAGAAAGTATGAGGCTAAACAATCAAGATTTTTTATGGAGAAATATGAGTCGAATGAAAGATTAGTGAAATAGTTGCCTAGATTTTTGTCTTGTTCTGAAAAGAGTTTAGCATCGTAACTTTTGAATTGGAAGGAACCTTAAAAACCATTTAGTCAATTCCCCCATTTCATAGATGAAGAAACTGAGCCCTGGAAAAGTAAAAGGGATTGCCCAAGGTCATACAGATGTTAAATGTCAAAGTCAGCAATTAAACCCGGCCATCTGACTCTAAAGGCAGCCTTCTTTGCAGATGTAAGAACAGAAAGTTTATTTTTAATGTGCTTCTAGGCTTATGCATAGTGCAGAGCTAAAATGACAGGGATCTTAGAAGTCCTACTCCCTCATTTTACAAATGAAGAAATTGAAGCCCATAAACATGAAATGACTTGCCAAGGGCAATACAGGCAGCAAGTGGCAGAGCCAGGATTCAATTCTGATATCAACTACTGTGATCTACTTATTGCCCCAGCAATGCTGAAAGTTTTCCTTTGGATACAAAGCTTTTCAAATGAAATATTTCTCTGATGGTGGAAAAGTTATGCTCTTCCAGATGCTGTATGAATTTGTCCATGTCAATTTAGCAAATATTTATTAAGTGTCTATTGCATGCTGGTTACTGTGTTAGGCAATGGGGATGACATGGAGCAGTGCCTGCTGCATCCTGGGTACTATACTAGGTACTGGGGATGACATGAAGCCAAAAAATAAAAGTCTCTTCCTTTAAGAGATAGACATTTAAGTAAATGCAACTTGTATACAAAAGAGTACAAAGCAACATCAAGGGAAGGAACAGTAACTGGTGAGGGAGGGAGAGGGGGAAATCAGGAAGCACTTGATGATAATAATAAAAATCATAGCATTTTATAGCATTTTAAGGTTTGTGAAACACTTTATAGTTTTAATTCATTTCATTTTCATAATTGCTCTAGTGATAGACACAATTATTTTCCTGTGTTTAGACACGAAGAAACTGAGACTCAGGGAGGTTAAGTAATTTGCCCAGAATCATGCAAGTAAGTGTCTAATGCAGGATTGGAACTCAGATCTTCCTGACTCCAAGTCCTGTACACTCTATCTCCTAGTCACCTAGCTACCTCAAAACATATCTTATATCGCTGGGAATCTTTGCTGGATTTAGTTATAGTCTTGAGAGCATATATAAAATATCAGATGGCCACAGAGTTCAAGGCTGTCTGCTGGCAAGGAGAATTATGCTTTTAGTTTTGTTTGGTAACTTCAAAGTAGGGCATTAAGCAGAAAAGGTAAGTCTATCTCTTTACAAAAAAAGAGAGAGAGAAAGAAATCTCTAGACATGAACTAGGATGTTTCTATTTGCTTCTATTTTTCTGAGTAAAAGGGCGTAGGATTCTGTAAGGATACCCATGAAGTGCTGAATTAGATAAGGGCAGGCTTTTACTTACATTGTTTTAATAAATCTATTTTCAGTGTACTTGTTCAAAAAGTTCTTTAATGTGTAAATACATTTTAATCTTGATATTGAGTACTCCTAGTTTTCTGGGCAGATCTGTTGCCATGCCATGCCATGTTGCCATGGTTTTATTTTTTTAAAGAATTTAGTAATAAGCCATTGAGATATTTTATAACTTGCACATCCTTTCTATGAAATAGTTCATGAGAGAATTAGGTTGTCAAGTGATAGGCCTCTCCTGAATACCTAAAACATTAAGAAGAGAGGGATCTAGAAGGATAGACTTCATCCATAAAAATATTAATAATAGAATCTGAAAAAGAAAAGTTGTGGGAATATAATTTAGTCTAAAATAAACACTCCTATTAAATAAAAATTCAAATCACCATAATCTATATCAAGTTCCTTGTTTTGGTCACAGAGAGTCTAATTATGCTATGATTGATTCTTTTTACTTCAGAATTCCAAAAGAGCCATTACTTCATGTTTGTGGGCCCTCCCTCCAGTGATGGAGATCAATCGCAATTCTCTCTGTACCTTAGTGAATGGTCTTCACGGCTTGTGACAAAACAACAATCACAAAAAACAAACCAAAAAAAAATAAATGAGGCCTCCAGCTTGGCAGGAATGACTAGAGATTGGGATTTACTGGGCTAGTCTTTAATGAAGGGGTCCCCTCCACATAAAAGGAGGACTTCAGTGGATGCAAGAGTTTCTTGTAATTGTGATTTCAGGATCCAGGTCATAACTGAAATCAGAAATCCCGCTATATCACCACCATACCCACTCCTATGACAGTGGAGGGGAAAATAAATGATGCGAAACCCATATGTTCCACAAAGGCACATACCCTGAACAAAGAGAATGGGTAATAAAATTGTAAATCCATATACCATTCCAGCAGTAATTCAAAGTTCTGTGATCTATTCACTTCCGTTATTGTCTCTGGGAGCTTGGTTTGAATCAACTTCACAGGCAGCCCAGGCAGATATATTTGACTCCAGGTGGAGAGAAGAATAAACACCTCCCATGAGATTTGGCTCCAAGATAATTGAGTGAATGAGGATGATTTAAAAGCTCATTGAGGGAGTCAGGTAGTGGACAACATAAGATTGGATCAAATCACATTTTATAGATAATAAATGGCCTAGCTGCCAGTCAAAATCCACTTAAGACTTTCAGAAGGAGTGAAAACAGGAACAGGAGATCATTTAAAAATGATGACCTGTCCCTTTTGGTAATTTTGTTTGGAGTTGGTCCAAACAGAAAATCAGGAGAAACCAATAGCTTGGAGCAAGATGTAAGCAAAGCATTGAGGCAGGTGTATGAAGGCTAGCAGGGAATGATGCTAACAATGATAATAATCATGACTCATATTTATATAAAGTGCATTAAGGTTTACAAAGTGCTTTCTGCACAACAGCCTAATGAAGTAGATAGTACAAATATCACTCTTCCCATTTTGCAAAGAAAGAAAGGAAGGCTTAGGGAGGGCGGGTGACTTCGAGAATCCAGCAGATAGCTAAATGTTGGAACCCTGATGAAAATCCAAGACTGCTGACTTGAAACCCAGTATTCTTTCCATTACCACGTATTCTGCTTCTAACATTCTGGTGCTCTTCCTTTGAATCACACTCAATTTCATAGAAATAGCCTCTTGTTGGGGAATGCAGGTGAGTAGTCTATAAAGTCAATTGGCAGAGAAAAAAAGAGTGACCGTTTTTACAATTTGCCCCAACTGGATGCCTATTCATTCTAATCCTAATTAAATTCCAACCCCATCATTAGCCTTTCCCAGAAAACACCAGGGGCTTGTCTTGTGTATCGATTTTGTCTATCCCATCTCTCTGGCTGTTGCAAATGGAAACACAAAAGAACTGTTTCCTAAACTACAAAAACATCTATGGACCAACAGGATCAGACAGATCTATTTGTTGGGTGGAAGATGCACTGGTAGGGGAATGGGACCTTTATTTTGTTAAAATGTGTTAATGCATTTTGTTTTGACACAGCAGGATTTTTAAACTAGGTTTTATGACTTAAAAAAACTGATAATTTCATTTCACTATAATTAGTTTTCTTTGTATTTTATTTTGTGCATTTGAAAGCATTATTCTGAGAATACATCTATAGGCTTCATCACATTGCCAAAGGGAATCTGTGCTACAAAATATTTTGAGAATCCCTGCCTAGAGTCTCTTGTTATCTCTGTTCCCAAACTGCTGGTGACCCCCAGGACCAGATTTCTTAGCTCCTCTAGGACCACTGAGCACCACTGGAGAAAGTCAGGAAATGGATGCTGATTTCAATTGATGCAAATTTCTGGTGCACAATTTCTTTTGGGCCCTTACTACAGCAAGGCAATCTTTCTATTATACTCTTATTGACTCTAATTCTTTGCAACAATTGTTCCAACCCTTTTCCTATGCCCTCAATTCCCCAACTATACCACTACCACCTCCTATTTTACTTAGAAGAAAAAGCACTGTATTTGGAGTCAAAGGGTTTGGATTTGAAACCAAGCTGTGCTGTTTGTTCTCTTGTGTAAATTTAGACAAGTTAAGTAAAATGAAGGTTTGGACTACATGATCCTAAGCATCCTTCTTGGCTCTAAATATAAATTTAGGATTGAGATGGGAATATTCTTAATTCCTCTCTTCTATTCCTTAAAATTTCTTTCTGTCAACACTAGCTTTCTTCCAGTTACAGAAAAATAAATATCCAAATTCCATTTACTATAGAATTCAGAATACGACTGCTATTCAGAGGTAAATGACAGAGGAGCATCAAGGTTTTTCTTTTGGGTTGGTCAATAAGCACCATGAAGGCAAAGATGTGGGCCATGACTGCTTCGTCCAAATTCATTTGCATGCCAAAGGTGACCTTCTTAAGAGGGAAGTTTTATTATCCCAGTCTCCACACAGCAACTAATAGGTTTGAGAGGTATAGGATCCTAATTATAGAAGTGACAAAAGTTACAAGGAATTTCCTTATCCTAAATCAGATAGCTGTCTGAAACTTTAATCAACTAGACATAATCATTCAAAAGAATAAACAAAATAAAATAAAAAATAAAAGAATAAACAATTTTAATCTGTTTTATTCTGCTAGCTTTGGTTGGCTACTGCCTGACCAGGATTAGTCAGCTCATAACACCAGGTATGTGTTGAAAGAACTATAGCTGTCTCAGTCAGGATTAGATGTTCTAACCATTGTAACCCAACTAGTGGTAGAAGAGAGCAGCAGCTGGCCCTGAAGGGCCTAGATAGCTGGACCTTATTGAATAAAGTAGCAGTGAATATCTCAATAACCCAGAGATAAACAGAGGTGCTTAACAGGGAAGTGCTATCTTTCCAAATCACTAAAGTTAATCTTTCTCCTTGCATCTTCTTTGGTCCTGCCTTTTCCAGGACCTCCCTCCAATAAATACCTTTCTCATATATCTTCAATTTCTCCTTCTCTAGTAGTTCTTTTCAAACTATGCTATTGTGAACCATGTGTTTTATTCATCTCCAGGACTGTAAGCCTATGAAGGCACAAACTGTCATCTTGTCTGAATTTTGTATCTCTCCCACTATTTCTTGCAGAGAGTTCTTGCTAAACGTGTTGGCTGAATTAAAGGGACTTGATAGTCACCTGCATGGAGGTGACAGATGAATCCCTGAGATTAAGTGTTTCTGCCTGTGATAAATGAAAGTCCGTTTGAATTTCACAAGTTTTATCTTTCACAAAGGCAATCAAATCTCAACAAATATACTTTTATCAATCAATAAACAAGTATTTATTGACCTTGACTCTGTTTTCATAATTATACTAGTTTACTGATTATAAACTAACAGATGAAAGACAGAAGCCAAGCTGTTAGCTTCAATAATGGAAGGCTAAACAGATGTACATAAAGTGTAAACAAATGTATAAATTTGATAAGTCTATAGCTATTGACCATTGGCTAGTACTTCCTTTTATATATCTTTGACTGATGGACATTAATCCAGTAGTATATAAGCTCCTTGAGGGCAAGAACAATGTTTCATTTTGTCTTTGTATTACCAGCATATAATGCATTGCCTTATGCATAGCAAGTACTTAGAAATGCTTGTTGGATTGGAATTCTCAACATTTCCTCAGCTAGTACCACATTAAATTAATCAAGGGAGACATTAGTTTGAAAGCAATGTACTTAGAGGTTAAACTAAGAGAAATAATAAACCAGCATAGAATCATGATGGAAGATGGATTCAAAGGCAAGTACTTACTACAAAAGTATAGTAGGCTCTGGTTAAGAGTAGTGTCAAGGAAAGGGGTAGATCGAATGTTGATAAAAATGCTAAAGAAAAGGCAGAATTGCTTAGTTTTTATTTTTCTCCTATTTTCTCTGCCAGAGAGCATGCTCTTTGGCTTAGAAAGAACAAAAATTGACAAACAGGGAACAGATATGTACGGAGAGTCAGAAAGCACCTAGCTGCCTTCAATGAGTTCAAGGGCAACATCCCTTGCCCCCTTGTTCTATCACCAAGGCATCAATGAATGGCTTGCTGAACCTCAGCTCTGGGTTACTTACCCTAGTATCTGCTTTCATGTGCTGTTTGATGAGGCTAGAAAAAGTCACCTATCCATGATGATTGTGTCTACTCTTTATTTCAGTTATCAAATATCAACTGGGCCCTCATTTCAGTATGGCAGCCCTTTTACCGTTCCTGATTGATTCTCTCACACTCTCCACAGTGGCTCAAACTTTTTATGCCACTTTCTCCCCCTTCCCACTCTTCTGAAGCTCTTGCCTCCTACTTTAACGAAAAGAGATCTGCCATGAGCATCTTCTTTTCTTTTACTCCACATTTCAAAGCCCCTCTATATATATTCACCCTACCCCACCTACCCTACACTTCTTTTTTTCTTTTATTCCAAACTTCGAAGATGTGGTGGTCCTTCTTGTCAAGGTAAATTCACCTTTATGTGTGCCCTCGATATCCTACCCCTTCTGCCTCCCCCTTTCTCTATCTCTCTTTTGCCCCTCTGCCTCTCCTCTTTGCTTCACCCCACACACACATACCCCCTATCTCCAATATTTCTCCTTATCCATTAGCTCTTTCCCTGCTATCTAGAAACATGATCAGATACTCCCATCCCAAACAAAAAAGTAATTTCACTTAACTTTGCCATCATCTCTGAAAACAAGCATCCTACATCCCATCTCACTTCCACAAACAGATTCTTAAAAAGGATGATCTAAACTCGTTGTCTCCATTGCCTTACTCCCCACTTACTTCTCAACCCTTTTAACTTGGATTTCTGACTCCAAACCCTCTAATGAAAATTCCCCTTTGGTTACAATGATATTTTATTTCCTAAAGCCAATGGCCTTTTGCCTCCAGTCCCCATTCTACTTGACTGCTCTTCAATTTTAGGACATTGTCGATAAATTCCTTTTCCTGGGCACTCCATCTTCCTTTGATTTCATATATTCTCATAATTGTCCTGCTACTTCTGACTCTTTTCAATTCTCTTTCCTGGCTTATCTTCTTTCTCAGCCCCATTTAGCATGGGTGCTTCTTCAAGCTCTGTCCTGAGTCCTTAAATATTCTTTCTCTGTATCTCCTGGTATTATCAACTCCCATGGGTTCAACTATCATCTCTTTGTAGAGGATAACCAAATCTATACATGAAGTCATAATTTCTTTGCTAAACTCCAGTCCCATACAGCCCACCATCTGCTGGACTTCTAATTGGATGCTGCACTGACATCTCAACCTGATCCCATGTTTAAAAAAAAAGAAAAGAAAAGAAAAACAACTCATCAACTTCTCCTCTCTACCCACCCTTACTCCAATCTTCCTCATTTTTGTTAAAGATGCTACCATCCTTCCATTTACCTAAGTTGCTATCCTTAGTGTCATCCATGAGACTTGTCTTTCCTTCACTCTCATATCTGATAATTTACAGAGTCTCATCAATTAAAAGGTTTGGTTAATGAATAGATGGATGAATACTCTTCATTTTTAGACAAGCAACAAATTCTTTTGACTGTCTTTTATGCAGAGCTGTAAAGACACTATGGGGGAAATATAAAGGATTGAAGATAAAATTCTTACCATTGGTAAACTTATTATCTAGACTGGAAAATTACATACCCACAAACTATTCAAGAATATTTACAAAGCAATGAAATTGCATTCCTTGTGGAAAGGATGAGATAATATGAAGGACTGGATTATGTCATTTGCAGGGTTCAGTAAGAGTCGTGAAGTAGAAAAAGAGAGTACATTTAACTGCATCCATGTGGGACTACATTCAAGCTTTCCTAGTATGAGAGCCATTTTCCACCTCTTTTTTCTTTTTACTAATTCCAAAGAAAAGGTATTTTCTATATCCAAGAGCTAAAATGAAAATGTAACTGAAAATACAGTGGTCCTACATTATGAAGGTAGCCCTGAAATCTTAAAAGGGACTCTTGACTTTTATGTATATTCATGAGAGAAGAGAACATGTTTATTTCAAGGAACTTAAATACAAGATAAATGATGGGGTAGCAAGAATGCACCTGAGTTCCCTAAATGACTTGGAGCCAGCTGTTCCAGATAAATTATATCCTTGTGGTCTTCAAGAACTTAAATATATTGGTTATATTTGAAGAATCATGTAGAATGGAAAAAGTGCTTCAGGATTAGAGATTTCCCTAATTTTCGAAAAGGAAAAAGAAGTGAATTCTACAAACAATAAGTCCATGAAATTGATGTTGATTCCTAGAAAAATTCTGGAATGAATAAATGGCTTGTAAGAACTCAGAAAAGAAAAAGAAAGAAAAGCAATGATTGTTAGGAACTAGCATAGGTTCATTAACAAAAAGTGGTAAGAGACAAATCACATCTCATTTTAGATAGGGTTACTAGACTATCAGGTGAAGGTAAGGTCCTTAGAAGGTTAATGAATGTTTGTTAAATAACCAAATGAATGAACTCAGTCATGGTGGAATACCAGAGATACAGCATGAGAGATCACAGAGTACCACAGTGAATATACTATAAGAAGCATAGTAGAAACAACTAGCAATTCACAGATAATAATATTCAAGGAAAAAACAACAATGAAACCCATGATCTTAAAAGGGTAAATGCAAATGCACAAAATACAAGTAATAAACTTATCAACTGGAGGTTTTAATGTAAGGAGGTAAATTTGACCTCATAGGTATCTCTGAGACTTGGTAGAATGCGATTCATGACTGAAATAGGATTCTGGAAGGGTATGACTTTGGAAGGGTATGAAATGATATTTTATGATATGCAGAATGACCTGAGAATAGCATAGAATGTGGATAAGGATCCTCAGAAACAGAAATGAAAGTAATGTTATTATGGAGAAATACTAAAGATTAGATGGAGAAAATAGATGAGGAATTCAAGAACTACATTATAAGCCTCCTTGGGAAATATGATATAATAGTGAAGGGGGACTTTAGATATATGAGACAGCTAGTTGGCCTACTGCAATGGTATCAAAGTCAAATAGCAATGGGTCTTACATATGCCTTAAAAACTAAAAATTAACATTATCTGTTATATTGTATTATTTTTATTTATTTTGTTAAACATTTCCCAATTACATTTCAATCTGATTTAGCTACACTGGAGAGTTTACCTCTGATCTAATGGATAGATTATTGTTTGTGCTTTGTTCTTGAAGAAGACCAATGAAATCAGGATGGTGATATCTTAACTTGCAAATGAATTGGATTTAAGTGAGGCAGAGCTGTGCAAAGTCATCAGCCTCACTCTCTCCTCCAGGGACATTTGAATCCAGTGGCAAGGCAGACATAGGTCAGGATGACTGGAGATGACCCCAGATGCAGCAGGAGAACTTGTCCTTTTAAGCTAATGTCTTTCCCGGATCTCATTTTGTCTGAGGCAACACCTATTCAGTGATTTAAGGTTCGGTAAGAAATGAGGCAAAAGACAATAGTGAGAAGGTAGAATTATTCAAATCCCATTTTGCTTCTCTTTTCCCATCCAAGGAAAATGACCTTTTAACTGGGAAGGGTAGAACAAAAATGGTTAATAGTAAGTTCATATCCTAAGTAAAGCAAATGGTTAGAGAATTCCTAGTTACTCTCCATAAGTTTATAGTAGGATGCTTAAAGAATTGACAGATATGATTGCTGAATGATTTGGAAAGCTCATGGAGAATAGAAGATGTACCACAGAAATGGAAGGTCCTGATTTGCAGAAAAGGGAAGAAGTCAGAAAACTTCAATGTTTTTGGCAAAATTCTAAAATGTATTATTAAATTAATAGGTTATGAGAAATGCAATCAGTAATCTCTAAAAAGCCAGCATGGCTTGGGCAAGAACATCATAAAAGAATAACCTCATTTTCTATTTGAGTAACTAGAGTATAGATCAGGGAAATACTTCAGATATACCTTGATTTTGATAAAGAATTTAATGACTTTCATTTTATCCTATGTGTGAGATGAAAGGATATAGGCTAGGTACAGTTAGGTGGGTTCAGAACCCAAATCAGACCCAAAGAGAAATTTATAATGGGTTGATGCTACCTTGGAGATGAATCTCTTGAGAAATTCAACTAGAATTGGTTCTTGGCCCTAGCTGATAAACAGGTGTTGTTTTTTTTTTTAATCAGTCACTTGGTATAAATAACATAGAGCTCAAATGTGCAGATTAAGTGAAATCGGGAGGGTAACTGACAGATGACAAAAATTAATATCCAAAAAGACCCCCCACATATATGAAAGAAATTGATAAAGATAAATACAAAGAGCTAGAAGAAAGCTCAGAGGCCATGTCAGTCACTCCCCTCCCCCACCTGATGACACTGAGATTTAAGGAGGTCATATGAGTTACCCAAGAATCACAAAGTAATAAGAATCAGAGACATGAATTTGAACTCAGGTTCTCCGACTCCAGACCCAGTGGACTTTCTGCTACATCATACTGTCTTATTTGTGTCAAAAAATCAGCCTCACAAATAGAATATCAGGGAAGGTGGGCTACAGAACTAATGATGGAAAAAAGACCTAGGGATTATAATTGACTAGATTGTAAGGTCAAAAATGAGTCAACTGTGTGATATATTGACTCATTGTGATCATATGATATGTAATATGTGTCCAATCCAACTTGGTCTGCATTAAGAGAAGCCTAGGATTCAGAATTAGGTAAACAACTGTCCTTGACTATACTGTGTCCTTCTGAGACCACCTCAGAAGTTTGTGTTTAGTTCTGTGTGTCCCATTTTAGGAAAGACATTGACAAGCTGGAGTACCTCCAGAGGAGGGCAAGTAGAATAATGGGATAGACAGTGATATGTCATAGGAGAATCAGTTTTAGAAACTAGAGATAGTAAATCTGGAGAAGAGAAGGCTTGTATGGGGGACATAATTGTGGTCCTCAAATGTGAAAGAAAGGTTATCATGTGAAAGGATTAGATTTATTCTGCTTAGTCTCAAAGGGCAGAACAAGGAGCAAATACAAAAGTTCCAAGGAGGCAGATTTTAGCTTAACATGAGGAGAAAACTGCTAACAATTAAAGTTGTCCCGATACAGAATGAGTTGTTTTGGGCCGTGGTTAGTTTGTTATCGCTGATAGTCATAATAGTAATATAAATTACAATAGCAATAAAAAAATATTAACTCTTTTTCGAGTGTGCACACACACACACAAATATATGTATTTTTTTTCTTAGCTGTTACACTAGGTAGTATAGTGGATAGAGTGCTGAGTCTGGAGTCGGGAAGACCTGAGTTCAAATCCAGCCTCAGACATGTATCGGCTGTGTGACCCTAGGCAAGTCACTTAACTCCTGCCTACTTCAATTTCCTCATCTATAAAATGAGGATAATAGTATTACCTATCTCACAAGGTTGTTGTGAGGATTAAATGAGATAATATTTATAAAGTGCTTAGCACAGTGCCTGGCACATAGTAGACATTTAACAAATGCTTGTTTCCTCCTTTCCTGTAAGTATCAACATGTATTTCTCTAGATTCTCTTATCTTAAGACTTCTCCCATCATAATCCACCCTCCACACAGTTACCAAAATGATTTTCCTAAAATGCAGGTGTGATCATGTTTCACTCGTATACAAACACATACACAGACACACCACTTCACAAACTCCAGTAGCTCCCCTTTACCTTAAGGATCAAACATAATTTTCTGTGTTTGACACTTAGAGTTCTTCACAAGCCAGCCCCTTCCTCTTTTCCCAATCTTCTTCCCCTTCATCCCCTGCCTCACATTTTGTGATACAGAGATACTGGCCTCCCTGCTGTTCCACACACAGGATATTCCATCTCCTATCATCTCTCATCTCTGTGCCTTGGTACTGGCTGTTCTGCAAGCCTGGAATGAACTCTCTCCTCACCTCTGCCTTCTGGAATCAAGATTCAGCTCAAGTGCCACCCTCTTCAAGAAGTCTTTCCTGATCGTCCTAGCTATTAGCGCATCCCCTCTGAAAACCACCTTGTATTTTAAACCTATGCAATATATACTTGTGTATGTGCCCATTGTTCTCCTATTAGAATGTAAGCTACTTGACGGCTTCTATCTTTGTATTCCCAACACTTAGCACAGTGCCTGGCACATAGTACACATTTAATAAATGCTTGTTGATTGCACAATTGATTCATTGAAAGATTTCACTGACTTTTTTGGACTGAACTAAACAGCAAACTCCATCGAATAGAAGCATCTGGGGCTTCATAGGACTCCTTGTTCCATTTAGAATTGCACTCATGCTACTTTGGAGAATCAGAAATGAATGACAAACTGTAAATTTTCTAAGCAAGAAACTGGGAGAATGAACATTTTAAGACAAAATCCTATTACGTTGTTTCTGGTTAAGCTGTTAGAAAAAGTAGCGTGGTATAGGATATAAAGAACCAGCCTTGGAATCAGGAAAACCAGGATTCACATGAACTAGTCTCTGACATAAACTGACTGTGTGGCCTCAGGCAATTTTCTAAAAAGGTGTTGCCTATCTGCATTCCTGGAGGAAGTTTCCCCACAGGGTTGGACACAAAGAAAAAAAAAGTCTCTATCTATTTATATTTATATATCATATGGAAGGAAAACAGTCTCAATCTCTAGCTGTTTCTTAATATTATTAAGGAATGTTGTTGGCCAAATCATGCAGAGAAATCTCAATAAGTTTTTTTTTTTATCTCAGTTCATGAGCTTGAGGCTGTTCCTTTGGCATACTACCGGGGAAAGGGATCATAGAGCAGTGAATAAAAAAGGTGTAGGAACAGGACATGATGCTACTCCAAAGAATTCAAGGATCACCCTTGCTTATGACAGAAAGCTTCCAATGAGGATGACGACTATGCCCTTGCTCATTCAGCTCTAAGTTGAATGAAAAGCCAATTCGAATTCAGACAGCCCCCAAACATCATTGGCACAAAGAAGCAGCAGTTTAACTTTAAAATCTTTTCAATTTGTTGGCCTAAAGTAGCCCTTACTATTTTTATGTAAACATAAATGTAAACACAAACATTTATTCTGACGACCTTTTATTGCCATCAAAGCATAAATTGCCTGAATTTTTCCTATATTGCATAAAGCCCACAAATATTTCTGTAAAGGAGAGTCATGTAAAAGAAAATGTAGCACACTTTTTCATATACTGTACAATAGGTTTTCTCACTAAGAATGTATTTCAAACCTACTGTGAATAGCTAGTAATGATTATTATAGAATCACAGAATTGGAAAATTATAAGAGACTTCAGTGACCATTCCATCCAATCCATATCACATTAAAGTGAGAGGAATGTGAACACCCCAAAACTTTTTTATTCAAATCTTCTAACTTGGGAAGGCACTTTGATAGTGTGTAATTGATTATTACTGAAGTTTAATATTTTCTTCTTTGCCTCCGATAACTTGTGATTACTGTGAAAAGAATACTAGACTTAAAGAGGAAAAATTAGACTGTTAGTTTTCACTCTCCCAAGTAGGTCACAGATAGGGCACCTTACTTGGGTAAGTCACTGTTCTTATTTCTTCCCTGATTCACAGGATTGTTGTGAATGAAATGTCTTCCAACTGTAAAGGGTGCTCATAATAGTGAGCTGATAATAATCTTGATCACATTTAATTTTTTCTAGCACATTGATGAATCCACTAAGTCCTTATACTTTATTACTGGCTAATCAACAGCCATTGAATGAAAGAGAAATATTTGGTAGTTAATTGTTCAGAATTAAGGAGCTAGCTTCCTACAATGTGTAACTAGGAATGAGAATCCTAGAAGTGACCATGCCCACAAGTGAGCTGACAAAGAAGTAGCCAGATTGTAAGTGTCACACTCAAGTTGCAACTTGTTACCAGAGAAAAGGAAGGAATTCCTACTTTAAATTATACCTATATTAAATACTTTCAAATTCCAGGCTTTGATAGGGGCAAATGCTAACATACTCTGCCAAAATCAACATGTCCAAGTCAGTATTGGGTTTTTATATCAAATTAGCCAATGATTTATCTGAAAATCAGACTTTGATCATTCTCTATGGGGGGTAAGAAAGTTTCCACAGTCATTATGTAATAAAGGGATATATAGTTTCTCCAAATTACTATGGCTGTGTTGTTTAGAATGAAAATGAATGCTATATAATAAAACAGAGTTGACTCTGGAAAAGATAAAGATAAAGAGAAGGTCCTATGGAAACTTCAGAAAGTGAGATTAGTGTGTTGCTGAAAAAAAGGAAATTTTGTATTCCTTAGGGAAAGAAAAAAATAAAGTATTATCAGAACAAAAGAGACAAACTACTAAGTCAATGCAACATCAATTTTATTAGAAGAACTGTCCAAGATTTCCAAACCAAACACTTTGATGTTTCATAGGTTGGCTGTAGAATTAACTTAGGACATGTGTTCTTCCAAGTAAATGTTTCTTGGTTTCTTGATGTCCTAGTTTCTTAGATTCTTTATTTCTTAGTTTTAATAGTCATTTCAACATAGAGATACATCAATTAGGTACATATTAATTAGATATACATCTATTGAGTATATATTTATCAGTTGTTAACATAGCCACTTTAACATTCAATAGAGTATATTGTTTATAAATGCACACAAGATATGATGAATTTCAATGGATTTTATCTAGTTATCATATACTCTCGATTGAATTACTGTATCAGGGTCCTTTACTTGTCCCTTAGTGTTACATGATACTTGGTGTTTCAATGTAAAGTAGGCACCCTTTCATATCATTTTGTAACATTCTAGACTTTTTAGTGAAAACCAAACAGGTTGTACTGGAGGAAATCTCTTCCAATCAAATATATGTGCTTGTATATTATTTATAGTTACAATAATTTAGGTATTATTCTAATTACTCTGAAGAACTTTTGAGTCATGTTCCAAAATAGTCTTAAGTTATGGAAACGGCTTTTCATTTAATGTGTTTATGTCTTAATTTTCTAGGCTAACAGCTGAAAAATGGTTTTGTTTTCATTTACATGCAATGTTACATCAGGTTCTAGTCAATTAGTGGCAAATTAAATCTTCTTTTAAAGTCATGGATATTTAGGTGGGTACAAAGACCAGTCTGAACTGGCAAGAAATAATCTCTCTCCAAAAAAAAACCCCTTCATATTCTGAATGCTGATTTTGTATCTCCTCTCCTGTAGTCTATATAGTTCCAAAGTTAATGGACTCTTTTTTGGTTGGCCCGCTTTCTCTCCTTTACAGGGTGCAGAATAACTAATGAGAGTAGTATATGATTACTACATATGCTGATAATCAAGTTGTTGTTAAATATTCCATTGAAGTAAATATAATCTATGTCTTATATATTCCTATATTTGTTTCACAAATATGTTACATAACTGTAAGTATCGAGACTTTGGATAGAAACAGCTGATACAAGTAAATCCAAAGTCTGAACATTCTGATCTTAACTGCAATCACAGCCACAACCAAAACAGCAAGACAATCTAGGCAAAGCCATACATCCTAGAGGAGGAGAGGGTTACAGAATTGTGTGACAGGTTGTGCTTGGTGTTAAAACAGCTGTCACCTGGGTTCTGTAACCCTCACCCACTTCAGATCCTCTTCAGACCTCTTCTTCCTCCCCAGGAGCCTGGGAGGCCTCACCACCGGCTTGCCTATGAGATGTCTTGGAGTCATCCGTATTCATGGTGGACATAGCGATGGTCTCGTAGTCTTCATTACGGGACCTGAAATCACAGAAACGAATGAGAGCCTGCAAATCTTTCTGGAAATTCTTGTTAAGGAATCCATAGAAGACAGGGTTGACACAGGTGGAAATCATCGCCGTCAGGTGGCACAGGAGGAACAGCAGGTTGTGGTGGCAGATGGAGATCAACTTGTGGTTCCAGTCAAACACCGTGTTAAAGATGGTCAGAGGCATCCAGCAGATGGCAAAGGCCACCACAATGGAGAAAAGCATCACATTGATCCGGCGGGCTTCCTGGGCTCTATGCTTGTTCTCTCTGATCCTGTCCATCATGTCATTTCTCTTCTTCAGTCGAATATAGATCTATAGGAAACAAAACAAAAACATAGAAATGTTTTTTAGCTCAGGCCAGAGACCCATTTAGTAGAATTAAGGAAAAATGTAGATTAAAATATACGTTAAGAGGATAAAAGTATTTGTTACCTTGAGGTAGCAAACAAGAATGAACACCAGAGGCCCAAAGTACTGCAGCACCAAGAGAATAGTGGTGTAAGATAGCCTGTGCACATTAGATGGGAACAGATCGAAACAAACATACTTGTCCTTGAAGGTTGGGACAGTGACATTGTGGAATGGCTCATCAGTCAGCACCTGATAAATCACAAAAGGCAGGGAGGCAGCCACAGAGAGGAACCAGATCAGGGCAATTGCTAAAAATGCATGGACGTTAGTGGGTCTCCATCCTCGGGGGTTGACTATAAGCTGATGGCGCTCCAAAGCAATGAGAACCAAAGAGAAAATGGAGACAGTGATCGAGACACATTGCACAAAAGGATTTAGTTTGCACATGGCCTCACCAAAGATCCAGTGATCCATTAATGTGTAGACAAAAGTGAAGGGCAGACATACAAATGATACCAGAAGGTCAGAAAGGGACAGATTAACAATGAGAATGTTGGTCACATTTCTCAGCTCCTTTTGCTTTAGGATGATTCCTATCAAGGCCAGATTTCCAGAGACTCCCAGGAGTATGACAATGCCATAAGCTAATGCCATTGTAAATACCATGGTTACAGGTACACGGCATTTATTCTCTTCAATGGGTGCATATGGGGGGTGGGTGTCTGTATGGTTAAGAAATGACTCATTGAAAAAAGAGGGAAACAATGTGTAATTCATTTTGTCACTAATTGGTTATCTTTCTTTAAAGATGTTCAATCTTAATGTAAAGTGTGTTTACAAAAACTGGCTGCGAGCTCTTCATTTTCCTCAGTAACTTTGCATAACCTGTAAAGAGAAAGTGTACAAATTTGTTACTAATTTGGATTTTGTGCTTGGTAGTCATGCCAAAGAATGTCTTCTGCTTTCCCCCTTGGCCCTGTTTTAGAGTCAGTGTTTAAGTAAACCAAGATCATGTAAATACTTGCACCCATATTCTTGCAAACAGGAGTTTGCCTTTTGCACACTAATTGTTTGTGTTCCTTTTCTTTGGGGGGAGGTGGGGTGGTGCGGCAAAGGCCATAATGCTACCTTTTCTTTTTGTTTGTTAGGTTTTATTAGTATGAGTGCATTAATGGTTGGTACAGTAGATTCTGGGATTTGGGTTCAAGTCTCATTTATATCTTGTGTAACTTGGACAAGTCACTAAACTTCTATGGTGCTTCATTTCCTCATCTGTAATGTGAGGGGGTTTTGACCTCTAAGATCCCTTTTTCCTAAATCTATGATCATAAATCTCAAGGGGAAAATGGTAAAGGTGGAAGAAATAAAGTATATTATTACCTATTATGATTGTTGTCAGTAAAAGGGAAAGTATATGTGGCATGCTCTGTGGTCAATAATTATTTTTTTGTATTGAATGAAAGTGTGTATCAATGAGAACATTTTTGTATACCATACCTTTTAGCACTTGTCCATCTTGCTGATTAAATCAACAGTGATATTGAGTTAAAGGTGAATCTTCAACTCAGGATAATTTCAGAGAGAATTATCAGGAAAAGCAGAAAGAGTGGGAGGGGAAGGGACATATTTCACCTTCCTGAAAGAAAACGACATATACATTTAGGGGAAAACAAACAACAGGAGAAATAGGGACAGGGTGGGAAAATGGAGGGAGGGGGGAAGCTCTTTGAAAATCCATGACTTTAAATCAATTAAACTTCATGATGTAATTAATCCCTTGGAAACAAAAAATTTAAAATTTTTAAAAATAAAATTACCTATAATCACAAGTTGCTAAGTCATCCTGAATTTTGCAGGGGCCATTTTTAATGAATACCCAACCTGGACAGTTCACCATTTACTTATTTAGGAAAGGAAAAGGTAACAGCAAAAATAAATTAATGTGCAAAATTGGGGCTACTGTATTAGTTATATGATACTCTGTTACTTCACTGTAGGAGGGCGAACCAGCTCAGCTGACAGTTTATGAGCAACCAAAAAAAGACAAGTATTTACTGTAGCAACCCCCCCCCAAAAAAAACAAAGAAATAGACAGTCATGATCCTTTGAAGCTGAAATTTGAGGAGATTTTACAAAATATCAGCTGAACTTTATCTAACAAATTATAATTCTCCCTCTGGGGACCTTGGACTCTGCAAACTCAGGCCTGTTGCCTGTATGCACACCGCACAAATTAAACTGTTTCAGCAGACCCTGTAAATTTGTCAATTCATTTTCAAGCCATAAAATGAAGAGAAACATCTCTTACAGTACCAGCCTCCCGACCCCTCACATTATTCTCTTCCTTCATGATCCCTTTAGCAGCCCAAAAGAAGAACAAATACATTGAGCACAAATAATTCACTCACCCATCGAAAGGTAAAAAGAAGCGACAACTCACCTGAGCACTTGTTTTCTGGTTACTTTTGGAGAGCTCAGGTCTCTGTGATGACAGGGATGACACCAGTGACAACAGGATAATCAGGAGGGGTGTCAGATCTGGGAAGAAGAAAAGTTAAATTCTCTCTGTATGACCAAGATTAACCCCGGAAACACCTCTGGTCCATCTGGAAAAGAACACCACTGGGCTAAATATACCCGTTATATCACTCCCATTTTCATCGCATCCCTAATGCCAATGCTAACTTGGACCATTCAGGAGGACACAATTTTTCTGGGTGGGGTGGAGATGAATGGGGATAGACAGAAGCACTGGCCTTCAGGAAAACCTCTAGAAACATCAGCACACTCCCCAACCAAACTCTAAGTCAGCTACAGATGTCAGGTGACCAAAGTTGCTCCCAAAGCGCCCGTCATGCACTCGCAACCCAAACACCTGCTAAGTTGCTTAGAAGGGGAAGGCCCACAGACTCAGTTTCCCTAGAAGAAATCAGGAAATGCTGTCCTTGGGTCTTAGAGAAACAAAAGAGAAATTCGGGCAAAATGAAGTGCAAACTAAGAGCCCCGTTTAATCGCTCCTGGAAGTGTTTTCCTAAGTCCTTCCATCCCTGATATCCCTCCCTCATCCCCAGAGATCAGAAGAGGTTTTGAACAGCTTGCACAAACCTTCAGGCTGGACAGCTCAGGTCCTGGCCAAGACCAAGAGCAGCGTCGGGAACCCCCGAGCCCGGGAGTCAGCAACGCGCAGCTAAAAGCAATAAGGCAGATAGACCCTTAGGTTAAGGTTCTAAGAGACCCCAACTCCCAACTTCATTCCACTTTAGCTATCCCGCGGCGGTTCTCTGAATATCGTCAGTCTCCTACTCTCTCCCCCTCCCGCCTTGCCTTTCTTCGTCCCGCCCGTCAGCCCCGCTCTCCATCCATCCCTTTTGAAGGGAGACAGGAGAGTTACCTCCTCTTGAAGAAGATCTGTCCAGCTCTTTCCAAGAGAAGAAGATGGTGAGGACTGGAGAAGGGAGTAGGGAGCCGGGGGTATTTCTTCAGTTCGGGAGCCTAAGGGAGATTGATGGACAGGCTTGGGAACGCCCCCTTAAAGCTGAACTCCTCCTTAGCCAACGAATCGCATGATGCTGCACCCGACAGTGGTGCCAGAAGATCCCGCAACAAACACCCCACTTCAAAGTACATATCAGGGAGGGGGAGGGCTGCCTAGGATTTCTGAAAGAGATGCAACTAAGTAGAGAAACTATGTCTTCAGATATGAACATACATGAATACACGTAGGAGAAATGGGCACAAACCATCAACAGCCCCCGACTCAGAGACAGCCAGGCAATTATTAGGAAGAAAATTTATGATTTTAATCAATTCTACTGTATTTCCATTTTGTTTGCAGGTCGATGCCACCTTGTGGCGGAAATTATGAAGAACTGGGCAACTTGATGCGCATAGTAGAGTGTTTACCGACCGCAAAATCCAGGGGAATTGTCAGACGGATAATAGTAAATAAGATTTCTTTGCTTGCAATCGCACCTCTACATACCGTACTTCCCCTCGGCTGTCAAGCCCCAAACGCCTTTGGCTCTCCGAGGCTACCTCTCGGTCAAGGTCAGTAAGGCGCTCACACACACTGTGACCGCCACTTCCTAGCCGAGAAAAAAACGGACCCTGGGAAGTAAGGGCAGTGGATCCAGGACAAGACATCTCTCTTTCCCATAGACCGAGAAGGCCGAATTGACCGTAGGGCACATTCTTAGATGCAAAGATAGGGCACCAACTTGATTTTTGTCCTTTAGCATAGGTGCTTTACTTTTTGGGGGGAGGGGTAGCACTATATATAGAAGGGGTCCCTTCCTACGCAGGAAGAGTTAACTCGCTCCTCCTGGGGTCTACAGTTACCAAGTATTGAGGAGAACCGAGCCGATTGTACTTTGAAGACACTTGAATCGGCAAAACTCTCCTAGTTCACAGCCTGAGATCTCTCTGACTTATCAGTGAGGCAACCACGGCAGGCTTTTGACAAGTCTTGATTCCAGTAGGAAAAGCCAAAATATGTGTGTCTGCCATGCCGAAAATGAAGCCCTAATGCCCGATGACTAAAACAAACTACTAGGAAACCGAATTGTCAGAAAAGGCTGGCTGATAAAGACATTGCAGCCCAGAGTGGCTTTCCAGACTCTGAGAGGCTGGCTCTGTTATAAAAATCCTCCCTATTTTAGTGGTTCTCTAACATCAAGTTTCCACTTCTATCTTCAAACCAGAAAAAAAAAAAAGTTTCCAAGAGATATGGGACTCTTACAGCTTTGCATTGCTAAGACATCCTACTTGTCTTTTTAAGCCCAGTTCATAATTAAACAACTCTCTAAGCTTGTGTATATATTTTCAAAGACTAAGTCAGTGCAGTGCAAAATCAGCCAGGTCCCTCCAAGGTAGAAAGGCTTGTGGTCCCAGTCTCGGACTCTGGATCTCTCTTAGGAGGACCAGTCTACCTAACTGAGTTCATAAAGGCTCTTCAACAGAAGGTTCATGACCCCTGGGTGATGACCTTTCTTATCCAAAGCATCTCATGATATTCATTAATAACGCATGGAGGAACTTCAATTTGTGCTCACCTGGAAAAAGCTCCCATCCTTGATGTACTGAAGATTTTCAGTAAGTAAATTTTTTTATGTAGATAATGATGTGTATGCATGCATGAACATATATGTGTGTATGTATAGTTTTCACAAGAATCTCTCAGGTACAACAAATGCATTTGTAACTGGACAAATCTTTCATGTAGCAGAAAAGTACGATTTTGTACAAGTATGTGTGAATATGAAAATACATAAATCTAGAGATAAAATAGGAACTTTAAAAATCCAGGAAGGGTTAAACAGGTGAAAATTCCTAGTTATAGCCATAAAAACCTTTATAGATAATAAAAAAAGAAAAGGACATATTTGGGGACCCTTAAATTTTCTAAAACCAGATGCTCAACTCTTCCATTTATTTTCTATTCTTCCATTACTCTTCCATTTATTTTTTCTTTCCTTAATTCATAGCTTCTAGATTTTGAAGCACTCTTACCTCAAATTTCTATCATTAAAGGGCAAGCATATTTCAACTGTAGTTTTCAGCTCCAAAGTATAAGTTTCAAGTGAAGCGATTTACTTATTTACTAAGAATGAAACTTTTTATGATATTTTGCCATATTTCTATAAATAATTGGGGTTCAAGGAGACAGTTTGGTGATTATTTAACTTTCTAGATATTTCAGTGGTGTTGAGAGGCACAGAGAAATCATTGCAGTGCTGTTCTTATCTTGCCATTTCACTGAAAGTGAATTTCTAAGTTCCATTCACAACTAAACAAAATGGGTAAGTCTCTATTCCTGAAGTATTGATGTTAGAGACTGGTTCCATCATTAAACTTTGGAAGCAATACAACCTGTACTAAAATGTGATTTTCTCTGAATGAAATTTTGTGGTGGAAATTGAGATACTGATATATTAAACCAAAAGATTATTCATGCCATGAGAAAATTAGTCTTTTGAAGTATTTTGAAATCCATTTTCCTTTCTCTGTTGGCAATAAGATCCTCAAGAGAAATCAGTCACCGAAGATTTCTCACTAGTTAAGTAAGAATAAATCAGTAACCTGATGCCGAAAACACAGCATATCTATATATACCATGAGGTGGGATGAGAGAGTTAACATAAATAAGGAATTTTGGGTTCAGAAGCAACAGGCTATTAAATAGGTCCTCTGTTTCTAGAGCCAGATTATTCACTTCTTTAAAGCTAAAGAAACGTTCAGAAAAACCCTCCATCAGACTCTGGAGCCCCACAGGGTATAGCAACATACATTCTGGAGCTATAAAAACCTCTCCTGGTGCTTCTGCAAAGGGAAGTAGAAAACTTTAAAACCTCTGAGTAAACCTGGAGAGCATATTCTTTAGAAAGTTTATAAGAGTCTGACCACCAAACCCTGTACAGCAGAATTAGACTGAATTAGGCCAAAGTAGGCATTAATACCCTTAATTAAGAAGGTTTTATTTTCTCTTTCTATTAACTTCAGGTTCTATTGATCTATGTTCTTGAAAATGTTTTTTGCTGGCCATTTTTTAAGCTGAATCAGGACCTCCCTGAATGTCCTTTCTTGGGCAAGAGTCTAACTAATTTTTATTTACACTAATGATAGGCTGTGCCCACTTTAATTGAAAGTTTGCCACTGTACTCACAGCTATTATTTCTCCCTTCAACTTTTTCTTAATGTGTCAGTGATGGATTTCTGTTACAGAGATGAAAGACCACAATGGTGTTAGGCTTTGATACAGGAGCATGATTAGTTAAGGAACCTATGTAGTGAAAACCACAAATCAAGAAGCTATCGATGGTAGAAATTAGTCTGGGCTATATCATATACCTGAGGATGGTTGATGAGTCTCTCTAGACTGGTTTTGCCTGAACTGATTGGGTTGCTTTGGTCAAAAACTGATTTGACTGACTTTCTAACTAACTTTACTTACTATGGCTATACCAATCAATTAATTGAGTCAAAATGATACACCAAGCCATCTATGTTTACATATTCAACCTCAAAAGCATCTCCCTTATGTATGTGGGAGACCAAACAATATTGTTGGTTTTATTTATAGTTGAAATGATAAAAGGGGGCTTTACTTTAAGAAAAAAATGGCTAAATATTTTAATATCTCACAGCCATACCTTTGGTTACCCCCTATTTTCTTTATGTGCTTGAATTAGTGTTTTCAATTTTAGAAGGGTGGGCAAAAGAATATTAAGACCTTGAATTTATTCAGTAGTCTCAACACATTTTTTTTCTTCATCAAATAACTTCACCAAATAACTAGTCTCCTTGAAGAAGGCTCAACAGATATACATTGATACTGTCTCCTAGGATATCTATTTAAATAGTATACAGAAATTAATCCTTGATTGGGGTGGACTACCTTGTGTACCAATAGAATAGAGTCCCAAAAGGGACTAGATGTAGCTTTGGGACATACAAAAGTTAAACTCTGTCCAGTTACTCAACTTTGCTACTTTTTTTTCTGTTTAAGGCAAATATCCTTATTTGCCTTAACCCTTCTTATTGAAGCAAAGCAGGGAAGAAAGTTACCTCTAGCTATCGTGGAGATCTCACCCTTGGCCACATAATGGACTAGCCAGGGAGAAACTTACAAGGTAGTCACTCCAAATTTAGTGCTCAATGAAAAGAGGAAAAGTAATAATAAAACCCCACATCTTTCTAACATTTTGCTACATTTATAAAACATTTATATAAACATTGTTTATATACTGCTTAGCCTATTCCATATGATCCTTACAACCACCTTGCAAGGCAAGAAGTACAAGTATTAGCTCCATTTGCAAAAGAAGCCTAGATTCTGGAAGGTCAGACAACTTATCTATCTAAAGTCTCACACCTAACAGGAAGAGTCAGATCCCACTCTCAAGTCTCTTGATTGCAATACTCTGTTCACTGTACCAAACTACTCCTCCAAAAATGCAATACAATTATGACTAGATAATAGTTTTTCAAAATCCCATATTAATCTGACCTGTTTGCTTTGCTTACTCAAGGAGCTCATTCTGAATGTCTTTATAGAGGCATTTTCCCCTTGTTTATAATACAATATATCTCACATATCTTTTCATAGTTGTTTCTTTTGAGCTTTGCCATTTTCATATGCTTCTCTTATTTTCCCCCATGGTACTTGGAAACTCCTCAAAGCCGGGGACCGTGTCTTCTGCTTGTTTTTAATTAGGTGCACAATCTACTGCAAAGTAAGGAAACTGAACCAACTGATTTCCAAGGTCCCTTCCAGCTCTAAATATGTGATCTTAGCCTGATATGAGTAAACATATGTACTCAATGTATTTCTGGAAGTGCAAATTGTTTTAAACAATATTAAGCTTTGGACTGTGGCTTATCTTTTCAGCAGTTCTTATCTCTGCCCAGAATCTTTTTTTTTTTAGTACTCTAATCAAAACTAAAACTAAAAAAGAAAGAAAGAAAAAGGAAAGAAAAAATGTTTAATTCTCTTGCTACTTATAAATAGTTAAATTATTTTTAGGCTGGCAGAAATTTTTAGACTTGCAACCAATTTTTAAAAACATGTGCATATATGAATCTTGAAAAATTAATAGGCTAAGGAAGCTGATAAAAAAAACTGAAAAATAGATCTTTTTTGTTGCTCAGTAGCAGGAATTTTTTTTAAGGCTTGGATTTCATCTAAGAGAAATACCTTGCAAAAGCAGAGAAGGAGAGGAAGCATAGAAATCAAAGCCAATAAGTATTGTTTTTTAATCAAATAACTAGCCTACTGCCAATCCCATACTCTAGAGAAAAAAGTATTACAATGATTCATCTTATATACATGGGTTTATATTGATATGCTTTTGTATAAAATGTATAGGAAATATATGCATGTATATTAATATATAGAGAAATATGAGTAATATGATAATACAAGGCTTAATTACAGATTATTCATCTCTCCCCAATCTCTTTTATTGCACACACATGTATGTATGTACACATTATAAAATATGTACCAGTATTATGTCCTTTGGGTAGGGGATTGAAGGATGAAAATATTTGTAAATTACGTATAGGAATTCTTCAGCGCTTAATTTTTAATTTTTATGGTGTTGTAAGAAAATATTAAGACTACTTGAGACCCACTTTTGCTGGGTTATTATTTGGGGGGTGGGAAGATAATGCAACATATGTAGTGCCCAGTTAGATCCATAGAATTGACACTGAATTATTTAGAAAAATAATTCTAAGCAATTAAAGTACTTTTGGAGGGGGGAGTCTTCAGAAAATGCTATCTATTCCTAAACTACAGTAGTTGCCAATTTTAGAAGTTGCATATATGTGTTTATAAGACAGATTACATATATAAGATAGGTTGCATATATGTTTATAAGACAGACTGTTATGTCTCCTAGGAGTAAGTACAGAAAATGTCTCACAAAAAACCATCTTTTGGTTACTTATTGCATTGGCCTTTTCCATTTTTTTAAGAACTGAGGATATTTGGCAATGGTAAAATTATTGGATAATAGTAGAAGTTTAATTTATATAATGTCTTTTAAAATACCCTTTATATTATGTGAATAGTCTAAGATTTTTTAACCCTTATTTTACATATGAGAAAACTAAGTCTAAGAAATTAAATAACTTTATCAAGGTTATGACTGGTAAGTATTGAATCTGGGATTGGAACCCAGGTTTCTATTATTCAATGCTCCTTTCCATTATTCTAGACTTTCCCTCTAGGCATAGTTCTTAGCTTACCAAATAATTTTCAGAGTACCATATTTTTCTGTCCAGTTTCTGATCACATAATCTCCTTAAACATGAGGGTCTTTCTGTCTCTGTCTTCTAGTTGTGTTAAAATGCAATAAAATATTTGACCAAAGCTGTGGGCCCTGTTACTGATAAATTTAATCCAGATATGGATTTTGAGTATGTTTTGTTGAATAGCATATAAAAATACTGAGAATATTTTCTACTTTTCTTAAGGGTCCAAAGCTACCTTCAAAGGTAATAAAAGATCTTCCAAGCTTACTTTCCTATCTCAGGAGAAATCAGAACATCTGGAAAAGGGCTACCTACTTTTTTTCTTGCAGGACAAACAGGATTCTGCTTAATTTTTCAAATAAGAGTTTTCTGAGCCTTCAGTAGACATAGAGGGCAGAAAAAGTGAATATTATTAGTTTTGTACCTTTTCTCTCATTTGAATTTTACTATGTAAAACTTTTCCAAAATGAATTCTACAAATGCCAAAAGTTTTCCTTGCAATCCTCAAGGAAACACAGGGGAAAAGCCAAGAAAAAAAGTTACTTGGCATATTCTTGCAATTCACAAATTTCAAGTTTCTTTGAAAAAAGAATGAAGTTTGATTCATTATGTACAATAAACAACCTATATTATAGTGTCCATTTAAAGACTTAATTTGGAATAAAAATTTAGATCAGTTCAATTATTCAAAAGTATGTTTCTGTGTTGGGAAAAATGGGTAAGTTAATTTATATTTTCATTATGTTGACCTTTTCCTTTTAATGCTCTAGTTAGCACAGTTCCTGGCATATACTGAGCACTTAATAAATATTGATTGATTTGAATTGAATTAATTAATAATAACAGTTGCTTTATCTTAAAGGTTCATACCAGCAAAATAAAAGTTTCATGAGAAAGGGGGGATGTTAACTTATATCATCTAATTTCTATGATAGATAATTTTCTTTAGATGATTATGATGAAATTTGTTGGGAAGTTAGTGGGATTTAAAAAATTCCAAATGGATATTAAAGAATGCTACATATTTTGGAGGGGGGGAAGACATAAAGATTTCCAATTAGATTACAGTCCAAAAGAAAAAAAAAATCTGCATGAAAGGGAAAGCACTATACTGAAACCGGGGATAGACAACAGAAAGCTGCAAGCTGAATCCCCGGTCTAATCTAGTGAGAGACTACCGGTACTGTTTCTATTTGAATACATTTCAAGCACTGATGCTACGTGTGGTTTTATCAATGTCAGCCCCCCAACCCCTATAGCTCTCATTGCCAATTCTGATCTATGATTGTTAAGATTGTGAGAGACAGGAGAGACAGATAGGAATAAACTTTATGAAAGGGGGGGGGAGTGCCACGCAGGGGTGTTTATTAAAAGTTCACTCCCACAACTTTGGTTTGATCAGATACCAAATCATAAAGTTGGGTTTTTCTACATGGTTTGTCTAACAGGTCCCCACAGATGACCTGGGGAATGGTAACTACTTAACCAAGCAACAAGAAACTCCTTATGCTGCGACGACTCTTCGGTAAGAATGCGTAGCCGCAGCAGTTTTTATTGCCCCCAAAGAAGGTTTTGGACTTTGCATTTTTCCCCAGGGGACTTTTTTCCAGGGTTGACAGCACGCCAGCATGACCTCTCTGCTCGAGTTTACATACATATGGCACATGCATACGGTGTATAGCAAGCTTCAAAACTTAAGTACCATAAATATAGTAGCCATCGCTTAGTAAAAGTTAACGGGGAAAACCAACCACCCTTTCTCGCTGGGACTAGGGGGCTCCACATTCTGAAGCCCGCTACTTGGGAGAGGGCAGCAAGTCACTTCACTTCTCTGGCCTCAGTTTCCTCAAGTGTAGAATGTGAGAGAGAAGAGAAGATCTCCAGTGTCCCTTTACAGCTATAAATCCTATGGTTCTGGGATACCCAACCCCTCTCCTCATTTTGCGCACTGGCCGACGCACATTAACATTATTCCAAAGTCCCGGCCAATTCGGGACTCGCCGCAACAGCGAACCCTCAGCGAGGCAAGACTTTTGAAAGCCTGCCGGCCGGCCAGCCGGCGGGTGCGAAATCCCCAATTACATTTTTTTTTTCCTGTCCTTTTCCTTTGTGCCGGCTTTCCTATCCTGAAACTTGCACTTGGAAATAGTCCCGGCAAGCTTCGATCCCACCTTGGAGGCACTTTCTGCAGGACTACGCTAGTGTGAGGGATCTGCGAACAATTTGCTGACCCTGGACCCTCACCAAAGCATGACTTACGCACCCCTGCACCCCATCTCAGTGTGTTCTAGCCTGCACCCGGTTGCTTAGACTAGAAAGCGGGGTCCTTCTATTGATGCGCTTTTAAAATTAAGAGAAAATGTCTGAATCACGAGCGTTCGCACTCGATGCCTGAAAGCACTAGGGGATCCTGTCTTGGAGAGAGTAGCTGAGGGTATCCTCTGCAGACCCTGGGTGGCAGAGGGACGTGAGGGGCCACACAACAGTCTCCTAATGCAAGCGGACCGAAAAGTTAGGTTAGCTACACTCCCTGGCTCCGCCATGCAGAGGCAAGCACTGTGTACTGGTCACGCTAGGGAGGTGACCACCTGAAGGGCTTGAACTCCCCTTGCCCAAAAGCACCCTGTGAACCCCCCGAGCGGGATAAGTGGAGCATCAGCTCCTCCGCGACTGGGTCATCAGCTTCTCCCCAAGAACCCCAAGCTTTCAGGAGTAGGCTGCCGCGGCGTCTACAGCCGCAGGGTGCTGGGATTTGGGAAGTGACAACTGCAGAGGGGGAGCCCAAAGAGGGTCCTTGGGAGTCCCAGGCAAAGGAGCGAGATCGCGCCCGCAGTGACACCTTTCCAAATCGTGCGTCTTTCCCCTCCTCCCCTTCCCTCCTCCCCCTCCTCCCCTCTTCCCCCCTCCCTTCTGCCTCCTCCTTCCCTCCTCCTGGTCCTCTCTTCTCCACTCGGCTGGTCCCTCCCCCCCTTTCCTCTTCCCCCCTCCCATCCTCCCTCTTCCCCCCTCCCCTCCTCCCCCTACTCTTTATCATCCCCTGCTCCTCGTCTTTCTCCCCATATCCTTCTCCCTCTCCTACCAACACCACCACCACCACCTCCTCTCCTTCCTCCCCTTCCCCTTCCCTTTCCCCTCCCCTCCCACTACCTATTTCTCCGGCTTCTTTTCCAGCTGTCTCCGCTCCTGGAGAGCGAGGGAGCGAAGGCGCATTGACCACGCTGGATCCGGCACCCGGGCAGCTGGAAGACCTCGCGAGCGGCTGGGGGCGCTTCGAGGTACAGTCTCCTGTGAGTCTCAACCAGCCATCCACCTTCCGGGCAGGCAGGAGGCTGGGTAGATGGGCTCCGGGAAGGTGGGAGAATGGGGAGTTCGGGACCACTGGGGGAGAAAGCAGGCGCTGCAGCCGGGGAAAAAACGGCTTTTGCTCGGGGAGGGGCAGAAGGAGCTCCCACCCCTCTGCCGGTTCGGGGGCGGGTGTTTGGGCTCTGGAAGGAAGGAGGGAAGGAGGGAAGACCAGGATAGAAGGAGAACTGGGGAAAAAGAGGGATGAGACTGCCCGAGGAGGCAAATGAGGAAAAAGTGAGAGACGGCAGGAGAAGTAACCAGTTCGCAGGTCTCCCGGTATGGGAAGATAGCACCAGCCCTCAAAGACACCAATTGCGATAGCCGGGCGGGAGCGTCAGAGTTCCAAGAACATTACTAGCGCAGGTAGCAGTTTTTTTTTCAGCAAGGAAGAGAGCGAGGGTTGATAGAAGTCGCCTCAGTGATAGTAGCCCCCTTTTTCAGTCTAAATGCAAAATTCCATTTAAAAAGGTCAGCTGGGATCAGCGACAAAAGCGCTGAAGATAGGATTTTTTTTTTACTACCTCTGTGACCTTGGGCAAGTCATTTAACACTTCCTGAGCCTGTTTCCTTATCACAAAATAAACGGGTTAGACTAGCTGACCCCTAAGATTCCGTCCAGCTCTTAATCCAATGACAGCCTGTGCTTATTTAGCCACCCCCCCCACTCCAGGCTGACTCTGTCTCATGAACTCAAAATGCCATCAGGTGAGGCTATGCCAAGCCTCCAGGGGTTCCTCTCTAGGAGGTCCAGCTGAAAACCTGTCCAGCATCTGGATCAGGATAGGAAGGGGCTTTCATAAGATGTCTGTCCTGCTTTACAAAGCAGCCGACAAGTGCGTGCACTCAAATTCACACGCAAATTGTGAAGCAGGGAGGGAACTCCAATCAAAAACTTCAGAGCTTTTCAGTATTTCTTTAAATGAGCCGGTAAAAATAAGGAGCACTGCAAGTAGTCCAAGGTGTAGCAGAAAATGCTGCCGCCTCCAAATCAGATTGAAATGTCAAATATCACTTAAAATATGGAAGGGTACGCTGTTAGAAATGGGGAGGGGGGTGGGAAAGAGGGGAAGAGGAGGTGGTGGCTGGTAATCCTAACTGTATAAGTCTTTCCCAGTTTAAATGTCATCAGTTTACCTTTTAAAAAATGTCTGCATAAGGATTTGGGGATTTCTGTATACAGATAAAGTAAAATGCTAATGTTTGATATTTTTTATTAATGGGGGTAATTAGAAGGGAAATAATGAAATATATTCTATTACTTTTGCATGTTTGACATTCTCTATGATAACAAATAATTATATCTAGCAAATAATTATCTTAATCACAGGAACCTGCTTAATCAGAGTTTCTGAGTAAATTCAAGTCTGATTCTTTTCTCAGTCCTAACTTCTCTTATGATATACTTGAAGCTTTTTCAGGTTCTGATCAGGAAAACCCCATTCATCTCAGTATCATATATAGATTCATTCATAAATATTGAAATACAACTGTGGGAAGCCACAGTTTAAAGGGGATTTTAAATATTTCTTTCACTTTCATTCATTCATCAACTATGTATTGATCTCTTCCTATGCCTAAGAGACTTTTTTTTTCTCCTCAGTATTGAAGGATCTATGTAAACTGAGCAATGTCCTGGTACTAAGGTAGCATGTGAAGACTGTCTGAAGACTTAAATGATAGTTTCTGATTGTCTTGACTTTGTTTCCTCAGGCTGGTGATTGTGAATGTAGGGAATAAAAGGAATAAATGAGAAGGAAAATTGGAAATTGTATGTCAATATACATGAAGGTACTAGTATTTGTGACAAAAAGCTGTTGAAGTTATATTTCATGTGTTTAAATCTCGAATTGTATAGAAAAGTTCATATATTCATCACAATATTTTAATTACCTACAAAATATTTGTTTTATCATAGTTGTATCAATATATGCCAAGAATGCCCCCCACTCCAATAATTGTGACACTTTCTGGTGGTAGGATAGTTGTAGAGAAGATTTTGTTTAAAAAAATATATCAAAATGACTTTCCCTGTGTTGATTTTCTAAACTGTAATTTTCAGAAGGAACAAGTCATGGGGTTAATTTAAGGGAAAAAAAAAAACTTCAGGTTTTTCTGTTACAAGAGCAAATGAAAAATTTGCCTTTTCCATTATGATATAGTTTCCCTTGTTTAAAACACCAATTTGCAAGAAGAGGGACTTTAAGATCACAAATTTTCATGAAAAGATTAATGAAAAGACTTTCATGAAAAAAACCTTAGAAATTGAACAAAGTTCCTATTGAACAACACGCAGTCTTAAAAAATTATTTGGGTGGGGCTAATCAGGGAAGCCTTCCAGGAAGAGGTAAAATTGTTGAACATGTGATTCTAGTTTCTCTATCTTTTGGGAGAGATAATCCCAAGGATCTGAAGGATACTTCTTTCAAAACGTGAAGGACTCGATATGAGCCTTTTCCAGTACTATAATTGCTTCACTTAGAGCATTCGACAAAAATGCATTAAGCACCTATCATGTTCAAGGTGCCTAGCTATGTGTTCTGCATACAAAAATGAAATATCATAGCCTCTGCTCTCAAGGAGCTGACAGTCTGTTAGGTGTCACGCACACATACAAAAAGGTAATATAAAGTAAAATGTGAAGAGTAATTGACAGGTCAATAAAAGAACAAAAATATACGAAGAATGTGATGTAAGAGTTTCCAAAAGTTCACATCCAACTGGGATACTCATGGAAAACTTGAGAAACAGTAGAAAAATATACTGACCTTGGGGTCAGGAGACTTGTTCCAAACATTAGCTGTGTGACCCTTGATAAGTCATGTCAGCTCTTAGATCCTCAGTTTCCTCGTATTTAAAATGGAAATAGTAATATATGAAATATCTAGCTCATGGAGTTGAGAGGAAAGAGCTTTGTAAAATCTGAAGCATTGTTCAAATGTAAGCTATCATTGTAATTTTGCATACATTGTGCCAAATTAATCCTGGGTAAGTCATTTCATGCGTTGTATCTCAGTTTCCTCATGTATAAAATGAAAGAGTTTGGCTAGATTTTCTTTAAGATTACTTCTAGCTCTAGAGTCTATGACCTAGAGTGATAAGGATTGCTCGTTATAATATAGATAGATAGATAGATAGATAGATAGATAGATAGATAGATAGATAGATAGATAGATAGATAGATAGATAGATAGATATCACCATATTATAGTGATAAGGAACCTATTCGTAACCTCAAAGAGAGCACTTGGTTCAGTAACTATCAAACTATTAACTGTAATGAATTAATAGAGCTTGAAAAATCCCTGATCTTAACAAGGGAGTCTGATTTATAATTTGGAATAATCCAGTTCCTTTTCCCATTATGAATAAAAATTCCAGGTACTACTTGACATAAAAGGAATTGGTTTGGTTTAATAGTAACATTGATTTAATATTAGCTCTCTTCAGTTGGCACCAGGTATTCCCAATCTGGGCTGTAAGAAATTTTTTTTTTTAATGTTTTGGTAACCATATTTTAGTAGAATTGGTTATCTTTATAATTCTGTGGATTTAATTGCATCTAAAAACATTCTGAGAAGTTGTCCATAGATGTCAATAAACTACTAAAGCAGTCTATGATTTAAAAAAAGACACCCCTCCATGTTGAAAACTTTTCATGGGTTTCTTGCCCATATACTATAAATTTAATTTTTTTAAAAAAATTGTTAATTTGAAAAATAGTTCTCAAATTGAATTTGACAATGAACCTTTGATTGTGTGTATATATATATATGTGTGTGTGTGTATGTAGATATATATTTATAGATGTACAGATATAGATGTGTGTACACACATACACACATGCATTTGTTTTTATATTTCTTCAATTATTCCACAAGCATTTACTATGTGACAGGTATTGCATTAGGAAGTGGGTTTACAAATTCGTAACTGAGATGATTGCTTTGATTGATAAATTTACATTCTATTAGGCTGGTATTCTTAAACTAGAAAGAGTGAACTTGGTTTTTAAAAAAATTTTGGCAATTGTATTTCAATATGGTTGGTTTCCTTTGTAATTTGATGTATTTTATTTTGTGCACGTAAAAATACTATTTGGTAAAAGGGCTCATAGGCTTCATCAGATGGACAAAGGAATACATGACATCCAGAAACTGTGAAGAAGCCCTGTACTAAATAAAGGGAAGCACCCAAACTGTATAGTAACGGGCATTAATGGAGAGCGGGGGTGGAGGGGAATGCGATCAGGACATAATGCTCACTCTAATTCTTTAAGAATCTGATTTTGGAGGTGTGTGCCCTACCACCTCTGAGAAGATTGCCACTCCTCTAGACATTAGCAGGCATTTGAACTGTTGTAGCCTGAGAAATTCATCCCCCTATGACCTTCCTGGTGATGAGCCTCTTCCAACTTAGCTAGGTTGGTTGTTGGACAAGAGCCACATAGTCATTTCCATAGTGGAAGCCTTTGAGGCTTAGTAGGATTTATGCTTTCCATCTCGTGCTCTACTGGCATGATCTTTTGAAGTCAATCACACATCCAGGTCACAATGAGGCCCTAGAATAGTACTTTAGTAGAGAATTTCCATCATTCTCTATTAAAAAAAAAGAATGGGGTTCCTGCTTCTTCATTTTCCTTTTCCTTTTTTCTTGTATTCATGTGTAAAAGGAAATCTTAGAAAACCTCAAATATCATATGATCTTAGGATTTAGGGTAGAAAGGAACCACCTTCAAGAGTGGTGATTTGTGCACAGTCATTCAGCTAATAAGTAGTAAAACCAGGTTTCAAACCCAGGTTTTCTACTGATTAAAAAAATTCCAGTGCTCTTTTCCCTACACCATTACAAATTAAAATAGAAGACAAGCTATTAAAATAATCACTTTAATATAAAATAAATCATTCCAAATGACTTCATGTCTTGCATTTACTTGTATAAGGCACACATAAATTTTGGACCAGAAATAGGTCCAAAAAGGGACAACAAAATAGTCCACGTTCATATAGCAAGTCAGCAAACTCTTTCCTTCGAACCACCCTCTGAGATACATAGATGAGGATAATGAAGAGTTGGGAAAATCATCAAAGTGAGTAATTCAGATAACATACCTTATAATGCTTTGCACATTTTAAAGCAATATGTTAAAGGTACCTAAAAGCTGGTTCAGTGCCATAATTATGTTTCAGAAGACATATGGCGGTATATTGGATCATATAGTTCATATTTGAAATTTTTAAATTATATCATTTGTTTAATAATTGTTTAATTTCCATGTTAAAATTTCATTAATGAAGATTTGAAGGAATACAAACAACAATTTTGTGATCTAGATAGTCTATTATTATTCCCATTTTACAGATGTGGAAACTGAGCATCTAGAGGTAAGTGGCTTGTCATAGGTCACGCAGCTTATGGATGTCAAATTAGAATTTGTATCTACACCTTCATTCCTCAAAATACGATGTTCTTTTTACTACACCATACTGATGGGGGACAGGGGGAAGGAAGTTGAGTAGAGTTCCCTGACATTTCTAAATTTCTAAAAATAATCTGAATTCTGCAGCTATTTCAGAATAGCTATTTTCAATCTAGCTTAGGATGGCTGGGGAACAACAGCAATAATCATAGCTTTCATTTGTAAAGTGCATTGTGGCTTTTAAAGCACATTGTCACACATTATCTCATTTGACCCTTTCAGAAATTCTGTGAGGCAGGCAGAAATGGCTATTATTGTTATTTTTTACAGGTGAGGAAACTGAAGTTCAGAGAGGTTAGCTATTAAAATTCAGCAACTAGCAAGTGGTGTGCCGGAGACTACAATCCAGGTCTTCTGGCTTGGCATCATTTTGCTTTTCGAGTCAGTAAAACTAAAATGCTTCCTTTTGCATTTTGTAAAATATATACATACATACATATATATATATACATATATATATATATATATACACATATGGAGGGAGGGGAGGAGAGCTAGAAAGAGAGAGCAAGAGAGAGCGAGAGCGAGAGAGAGAGAGAGAGAGAGAGAGAGAGAAAGAGAGAGATTGTCTATTTTTCTTCACAAAATACTAAATGATTACAGTAAATAAATAAATTGCCTTCCATTATTCCATTATTCAAATTATTTCATTGAAAACACTGACAGATGGATTTAAGCCCTTTCATTTAATAGAAAACAGCTATGTTTCACAAACTTGTGTAAAAATAACTAGGATTCTTAACCGTGAGGTTAACCATTTGCGGGAAAAGGACCCTAAGCTGGACTCCCTCCTGGACTATATTCATTGATGGTAGTTTCAACCTTGTGCTTTAAGCCAAATTTTTATTATTATAGCCACCTCATATTTTAATCCCCCTTCTCTACCTTAGTTATGGTGGCCATTAATGTGTCTGTTTCTGTATGAGAAACACCCCTAAATCATACAACCCAAGCAGTCTATAAGTAACATCAGCAATTGCAGAAATATTCCCCCACTTCTCCCTCGCTTGGCTTGGTATGAAAAAGACCATTACTGACTATAACCCACCATCTAGGTAATAGCTCATTTCTTTAGTATTTTAAAAGCTAGGGACATTGTATAAGTTCATTCTAGATAGTGAATTAAGAAAAGAAAAATGGAGCAAAAGCCCTGTTAAAAAGGGAATTTAAGCAAGGATTGAATATTGGGCAGATCAAAAATTAGTTCAAGTCCAGAAGGTCAGCTGAATTTAGGAGGTGAAGTTAAAATAGTATTCAATTCATTACTATTTATAAATTCATTGATGATCAATGAATTATGCTATTAACAGAAACATAGAATGTTTAGTCTGAAAACACTTTAGATTACTAACAAAGCAAAGCACTTTTAAGATCATCTTATCCAACTACTTCATTTTACAGGTGAGGAAACTGAGGCCCAGAGAGCTTAAGAGAGCAGTGTGTCTAAAGTCACATAGTGAATTCATTAGAGTCTGTTCCAACAGAAGCAATCTACCTCTCATTTTACTCTTTTGGTAGAAATAAATAACATCACCTACATGGGGGATTTAATATGAAGTATAAACACATGTTTAAAGTTGGTGCACAGAATAAAGCCAGATCTAGTCGGTGAAAAAAAAAATGAAGTACAGAGATAGGAATCATTCAATGAGTTTGATTACATAATTTAGGACCAGTATCCAGTTTTGTATTTTGTATGACTAGGACCTGGGCTATCTTAAAACTCAAATAAGAGAGATTACTAATCTTTACATTAGATTAGACATATGTGGTCCACAGAAATGTGCTTTCAAAAAACAAATTTTAAGAAATATTTAGCATTTTAAGGTTATTTTGATATGAGAATCAGTCAT
This sequence comes from Phalanger gymnotis, assembly GCA_028646595.1. NCBI lineage: Eukaryota > Metazoa > Chordata > Mammalia > Diprotodontia > Phalangeridae > Phalanger > Phalanger gymnotis. The sequence continues at coordinate 315,456,279 of CM053623.1, read as the reverse complement.
ACCTTTTTTTTTAACGTTGAAGCAGTGACAATGAGTCTATGAGTTAATTGGTCTCTGACCAGTGAGCAATTTACTTCCAGAAAGTGACTCATTATAGAATCAGTACATTTAGTGGGGTGTCATTCCACTATTAGAAGTTCACAAACCAACTTCTCCCAGTACCCTTCTCTCCAAATGACTTCTCTTATGTTATATGTGGCAATGTGTCACTGGGATCCCGATTGCTATAGAGACTCAGACTAACTAATTCCACAGAGGCTCATCACAAGAATGCTGGTCATTGGGAAATGAATTCCTTGGCCACAACTTGGCACGTGAAATTTTAAAAAAAATGCAAAATGGTCTTCAGTCTGTGTAACCCACTTTTGATTCTGCAGTGAGGATGGTGGAATAGTAGAAACGGAAGAGACAGTGCTAAGAATCACAGTTTTTAGACCATTTATATAAGCATTAATTTAACTTTTGTTACTCTAATTGTAAGGACTTTGTCTAAAACCAATGAATTAATATACTACTGGAGGAACTGAAACACTAATGTTGCATTTTCACTATAAATAAAATCATGAGATGTAAAGAAATTTCAGCTAAATGGAAGGATGATTTACAGGTTTTCCTTGGAGAGGAAAATAAAGGAGTTGGTGGAGTTGGTTTCTTTGTGCACCACAGGCCATAAGCAACACCATTTCATGGGAAACTTGGTCGTCTTGCCTTGCAGTGCTCATGATGAGTGTAAACAAGAACACCGTGAAGATAATTGCATCTCCTGCACCAACATCTGTTGCAGAGGATGAAGAGGTAGAGAAATTCTATGAAGAGCTTGACAGGACCCTCCAAACCAAGTCACATATACCTTGATACTTGGTAAAGTCAGTGGGAAGGTAGGCACAGGGGAGGATGGTGGCAAAATAGGCTAGAAAATGTGGTTCAGGGTTAAGAAATTGAAAAGACAAAGAGCCCATAGACTGCAAAGTGTGAAAATGATTTTAAAATCAGCTACATGTGTGTAGTCAACCAGCAACCAATTGGAGTAAAGGTCACAATCAATGCCAAATTAAATTTTGGTTGGTGAAGGGATAAAAAGGATGAGAAGACAGTGCATGCAATTATAACAGCTCTAACCTGATCTATTCCAGCAAGTGTTTGACCCCGAAAACTAGGAAATGGATAGAGGTAAAAACATAGACTCTGATAATGACCATTTCTTACAGAAGTTTAACCCATCTAACACAGTAACCACAATGAAGAGACCCAAACTGCCCAGAAATTATCTGAGCCTCTTATTATCAATGTGACCTTGGGTAAGTTACCTAAACTTTTTGGACCTCAGTTTCCTCATTTCTAAAATGAGTGAGTTGGACTATTTCAAGTCCCTTTTAATCTCTAAATCTATGATCCCTTTGCCCTTGTCAAGTGGAAAAACATGGTAGCCAAGGGCAACACCAGCTTAGCATACAAATTCATTTGTAAAACATTACAAGGGAGAAGGCCCAAGGTTATGAGGAGTATTACCTGATAAAAAATAAAAGCAGTGAAGAAGAAAACAAGATTGTGGAAAACTGGGTGTGAGTATCAATTAAGACAGACATCTCAAGAGCATTTATAGGTGGAATGGGAAAGACAACACCACATAGAAAAGGAAACTGATGTATCAGTGTTTCTATAGTAATCTGTTATTGTCGATGACAGTGAGGCCACCACAAGGGAACTCTAAATACGTCAGTACTTGAAAGACTATATAAGGAAGTAGAAATGATTCCTAAGAAGATGAATTCAGGAAGAGTGGCTGGACCAGAGTCAGGTACACACAATACAGATGAAATCTGTGCTGGAGGCAAAGAGTACTTGGCTCAGTTTTCAAGGTGTTGCATAGGATGAAAAAGAGCAAACAACTAAAAAAACTCTATATAGGTAGTATTATTACCCCCTCTCCACAAACAGTGGTCAGGAGGACATCAGCAGCTGATCCATATGCATAATTTCTCATCTTTCTAAAATCTTTACGAGAATGATCTCATAAAATTATAGAATCTCAGAGTTAGAAGAGACCTCAGGGATGATCTTGTCCAGGAGTTCTTAACCTGGAGTCCATGAAATTGTTTTGTTAAATATTATGATGACACTATCTTTTGTAATCTTAGACATTTTATGAATTTACAAACATGATTCTGAGGAAAAGTCTGATGACTTCGCTAGACTGCCAATGACATATACACAAAGAAGTTAAGAACCCCTGATATGGCCCAATCTATACCTGATTGAAAAACCCTTTTCAGCATCCCCAACAAATTACTCTTTGTAGGTTTGCCTTCAAATTTGTAACAGGGGCAACTCATTCCACTTTTGAATCACTCTATCTGAAAGTTTTTCTTTAGATCAATCCTAATTCTTCCCCCCTCCTACTTCTGCTTCTAATTCTGTTCAGTGTGGCTGAACAGAATAAGTTTAATTTCTCTTGTACATGTTAGCCTTTCAAATGCTTAAAGATATTTAAAAGATATTTAAATAAAGATATTTAAAGATAATGATTAAAGATATTGGGACTACCTGTCCTCCCTCCCTCCCCATACCACCAAATTTTTTTCTCCACCAGGTTAAACATCATAGGTGCTTTCTGTTGATTATGAGAAAGTATAATATCAAAGGTTTCACCAGCCTGTGTGCCCTTCTCTGAATACTTTCCAGTTTCTTAATATTCTTCCCAAAATATATCACTCAGAACTATATACAATATTCCAGATGCAATCTAAGCAGGTCAGATCTGTTACCTCCCTTGAGCTGGATACTGTACTCTTCTTAACATTAGCTTTGACATTACATTAGCTTTTTAGCTACCTTTTGGGCACTACTGATTTGTATAGAGCTTTCAGTTCATGAAAACCCCAGATCTTGTCTTAGATGAATGAAGATGGTTATAGTATGACTATATGACCATACCTCCCAGATGTTGTATTTAGGAGGTTGAGTTCTTGAGTGTAAGTGTAGACTTTACTTTCACCCATATGAAATTTGCTCTTTGGCCCAACAATCTAGCCTGTTATAATTTTTTTGAACCCTGATTATTATTCAGTGCAGTAATGAGATGCCTCAGCTTTGTGTCAATCTAAATACATATTGAAGAGATACTTCAGGAAAATATGAGATGTAAACAGGCATAGTCACATATTTGGCTAAAATGTGACAAGATTCCATTTTGTTTATTGTTTGTTGATCTTTTTTAAAAGGATTTGGCATAACGGAACAAAAACAGAAGTTTTAAGCCTCTATTATAGCAGAGTATCTACCATGAACATGATAAAATCATACAAGACTCCTTGGTAGATACAACTATGGATATAACTTTGTTTAATGATCCTCTAAAGAGCAATCTGTAGTAAGATATAAAATGGGAAGACTGCATTGTGCTCCCTAAAGGTGTTCATCACCATCATGGAGGATGCCATGGGAAATCCAAATGGAAGAGGAATTACTTATATGTGGTGAAGTCCACCAAATGTTTCTGCCTATAGGTAACCTTTTTCTAACTGCATCAACCCACAGATGGCAGAGAAGGGCTATCTGTCCAAGAAAGAAAGAGGGAGGGGTACAAGACAGCCCAGATGCTGTGCTCATACCCACAGATGGTTAAAAAGCTTATAAAGAAGCCTCCTTTCTATTTTGAGATTCTCTGTGGAGGATTTCCAGGAGATCACAGACTCAGAGTTGAGAGAGCCTTTGAAAGTCTTCTAGTTCAACCCCCTCATTTTACAGATGAGGAAACTGAGGCCCAGAACAAGTAAGTGATTTGCCCAAGGTACACAGGTAGTAAGTGGTAGAGTCAGATTTTGAACCCAGTTTCTCCAATGCAATGCATCAAATGGACAAGAATCATACAGGATAAGAAGGCGTGGATAGGTTACGATCTTCACGATTGAAGGGAGTATCCACACTGATGAGATCCTGGATCCACTGAAGTTTCAAAGTAATGTGTGCAACACAGAAGTCTATGTCATTTGTTTATGGATATACCTATGCATCAGGGTCTAGGAGTGGAGACTTTATTGGACTAAGAATTCTGTTCTCTTTTTGGATGCATCACTGGCTTGCTTTATAACCTGAGCAAGGCCATTTATATTAGTAAACTCATAAGTTTCTTCTTTTGAAATGTTCTTGCTAGCTATATGTATCAAAATGTTGTAAAAGGCAAATCACTCATTCATTTGTTTGTTCAATGTTTATTGAGTGACTTCAGTGTAAATAACATGGAGATTCTTGGAGATGGATGCTAGCAAGGTGGTGGTGTTATAAAAAGAGAATTGTCCTTCTCCCCCTAACTCTCATTCATATTGGAATGATATGTTCTATGCAGTTTTAGTTCTCCACTTGTCAGGATTTTTATATGGACAATGTATACAAAATTCAAAGAACATATTTTAATAATGTACTATTATTAACTTAACTTGGAATCTTAAAAAAAGTATTGGAATCTTATATTGGTGTTAATTTTGTATCCAGTTTTGTGATGGCCTGGTTTTCTTATGCCAAGTTCAAATAAAAAGTATAGGAATACAGCTTAGGAATATGCAGAGTTTGTTAAAGGCCCATTAAGGCCTCAGATTTAATAAATTTAGTAATCTGTTGACTGATTGAAATCAATATATAGACAACCAAAAGACTATTGTATGACAAAACTATTGTTTATGGATCATACTAATACGTGATGTGATTATAACGCATCAAGATGGATTGAGTAAACCAGTCACTGAATGATTTTGCCATCTTGCAATCTGTTTTTCAGGCCTTATTACTGACATAGCCTAAATCTGATAATGTTTATGTTATTGGTATTTTTATGTAATTCCATCCATCCATCCACCCATCCATTCATCCATTTGTTGCACAAGACACTGTTGGGCACTGGAGGAAACAAAGATGAACAAGACTCTGTCCCTACCCTCAAAGTGCTTATATATTTTAGCAAGGGGTCGAAGACAAGCACATGAAAAAGCTATAATACAATGTAGAATGTGATAAATGCCACATAAGAAACATCAAGTGCTATGAGTTTGTTGGAGAGAAAGATCATATCTGATTTGGGAGGATCACAGAAGGTTTCATGAATTCAGTGCAATAAACATTTGCCAAGCATCAATTGTGTGCAAGGAGGTGACATCTGAGTTAGGTCCTGATTTAAATAGATATTTGCTGATTTTCTAAAAGTCAGTTTATCTATCAGGGACCTATAAGTATTGGTTCTGTTGACCATGGAACTATCTTAATGAGTGCCTGAAAAATCTCCTTTTGTATTACCTTCCTACATATATGCACACACACATAGACTCAGAATCATTTCCTATATCATTCAAAAGATGACAATGTATCCTACAGTGTCACATGTTAGAAAAGATGAAAGACTTGAACTTACTATGATTTTTCTTGGCATATGTAGCGCTACACGTAGGATGAGTTAAAAGTTGTCAGTGATTTTGCCTGCAAATTTAACAAAGCAATGGAAGGAGAACTGAATTAAAAAGTTTGGTTCACTCTATGGATTTAGATTTGTAATCCCATAAACTTTTTTTTTCTTTTCCACATCACTAATCAATATCTTTCTGGTTTTAAGCAGGGCTACGCCATGGATTTAGAACCTGAAGACTATGATAATCGAACTCTCACAAGTGAGAACGGCACCGAGATGGCCACGGCATCCTACGATCCTGATTGGGGTGGTGGTGGTAATAAGACCCGTATAGATGATGTACAGGTCTTTGTCATTGGGCTATACTCGACCATAAGTCTGCTTGGTTTTATGGGGAACATGCTTATCCTTATGGCCCTCATGAAAAAATGCAAACAAAAGACGATTGTAAACTTCTTCATTGGAAACTTGGCCTTCTCTGATATCTTGGTCGTGCTATTTTGTTCACCTTTCACACTGTCTGCTCTCTTGCTAGACCAGTGGGTGCTCGGTGAACTCATGTGCCGTCTTATGCCTTTCCTACAATGTACATCGGTGCTGGTTTCAACTTTAATCTTAATCTCAATTGCTATCGTCAGGTACCAAAGGATAAAGTATCCCCTTTCCAAAAGTTTGAGCATCAGACAGGGCTGTTATTTGGTTGGCCTTTCCTGGGCCATTGGCTTTGTGATTTGTTCCCCTCTTCCCATCTTCTACAGGCTTGTAGAACCCAATGGGAATAATGGTACAAATACTACTGCCCCTAAGTATGTATGTATTGAGGCCTGGCCGAAGGAGTCATACAGAATTGCCTTTTCTCTGTGTTTGCTGGTGGTTCAGTACATACTGCCCTTGATTTGTCTGATTGTGAGTCATACCAGTGTTTGCCGGAGCATTACTTGCAAGATGTCTACTAGGGAGATGAAGAGGAGGCTTGAGGAGAAGGAGAAGAGGGAGAGGAAGGAGAAGAAGGAGAAGGAGAAGAAGGAGAAGAAGGAGAGAAAGGAGAGGGAGAAGAGGGAGAAGAAGGGGAAGAAGGATATGGTTGACACAATGGAGATGAAGGATATGAGAGAGACAAGAGAGATGATGGGCGGAGATATGAGAGATCCAAGTGACAGAGAAGATTACTTTGATGATGACCTGGATGACATAGAGGACTTAGAGGGCACGATGGACATGAAGGATATAATGGAATTGAGGGAGTTGAAGAGGGAATTGAGAGAGAGGAGAAACAGGAGAGAGCGGATGGGTAGGAGAGGGAGGAGGAAGATGAGAGAACTAGCGGACATGGAAGATGTTGAAGAAGTGATGGACCTTACTGAAATGATCGAAATGCGAGAAATTAGTACCCCGAGGAATGTGAGGGATATGAGAGACATGAGGAATGTGGAGGAGATAGAGAACATGATAGAAATGAGAGAGGTGAGGGACGTGAGGGACACAGAGGACATAGAAGATGTGAATGACACAATGGAAATGAGAGACATGGGGCACGTGAGGGGCATGAAAGACATGAGGGACCCGAGAGAGATGAGGGACCCGAGAAACATGAGGGACCCGAGAGACATGAGGGACCCGAGAGAGATGAGGGGCATGAAGGACCGAAGGGATGAGATGAGAGACACAAAGGAAAGGAGAGGGAGGAGTTGGAAAAGGGGAAGGAGGGGAAGGAAGGGAATGAGGGAAATGGAAATTGAGGAGATTGAGGAGATTGAGGAATTGGGTTCAATGTATGGTATGTATGAGATGGAAGAGATGGAAGAGATGAATGAGCTGGGTGAGCTGAATGATCCGAATAATGGAGACGATGATTTGGATGACATGGAAGGCTATGCAGCCAAGAACAGCGGCCACCATATTCAGCTCCCCAAGTTCCAAAGATGGAGCTACACATTAAGCCGAAAACACCGCAAGATGTACAACAAGAAATCATGCGTCGTACCTGTTTTACGCCATCCTCCTCCTCCTCCAGAGGTACCACCCAAAGAGATCGAAGAAGAAGAAGAAGAAGCAGCAGAACCTGAGAGGTGCAAGCTGACCAATGCCAGTAAGATCATACCGGGGGTGCCCATCTGCTTTGTGATTAAACCTGAAGAAAAGCAGTTAGAAGAACCGGAAATGCTGACCATATCCCGCTCCATCTCGAGGATCAGAAAGAGATCTCGACGAGTCGTCTATCGTTTAACCATACTGATAATTGTGTTTGCTGTCAGCTGGATGCCTCTGCATCTTTTCCATGTTGTTACTGATTTTAATGCTGGCCTTCTGTCTAATAGGCATTTCCGATTGGTGTACTGTATTTGTCATTTGCTTGGTATGTTGTCTTGTTGCCTTAATCCCGTGCTGTATGGGTTCCTTAACAATGGCATAAAAGCAGATTTGATGGCTCTTTTGCGCTGCGTTTAGAATCTGCTATATTTAGAATCTGCCATTTAAAGGTTGAAAAAAGAAAGAACAAAAGCTACGCTTCTCTAAAATATACATATATATATATATTTATGGCTGCTTTACAACAAATATATTTTATTGCATGCAGATTTATTTATGCAGGAGAAACAGATGCTCTGGATATGAATTTATTGGTGCCTAATGAGTAAAAGACCATTTATTGACCCGCTATATAATATTACCATTTCATGTAGATATCGTGTGACAGAATCATGAATGTCAATCAAACTGCAACTTCATTGTAAAATGTTGTCCTATTGTGTATTATTTCATCTGTACCGTACAAGCAGCTGAATATAGTCATCATCCCAAGACTCAGAGAAGAAAGAAAACCTGCAAAATATTTAATGGACAAAACCTGAATTAATTATTATTGTGATGTTTAAATAAGACTTCTTGTTTGTGTGTTTCTTGATGTAACAGCTAAAAGTTGTGTGTGTTTTTGTGTCTGCTCTGTGGAAAATGCAGAAACTATTCAACTTTTGCCAGTTGAATCCTAGCTAAATGAGAAGTCCATACTTTAAGAGGTGGTACATCATATTGACTGTTAGGGGACCTTGTGAAAACACTGAAAAGAAAAAATGTTTTCCCCCCTACAGTTATGCTGTAAGAGATGGTACATTGTATTGACCGTTAGGGGCCACTGTGGAAATTCCTAAAAGGAAAAATGTTTTACCCCCTAGAGTTATGCTTTAAGCAATGGTACATTGTATTGACAATTAGGGGACACCGTGGAAATACCTAAATGGAAAAAATGTTTTCCCCCCTCGAGTTATGTTTGTGTCAGATGGTTAATTTGACCTTATGTTCTGAAACAATGATGTTGTAACCTAAAGATGGACTAAAACTCTTTGGCTAAACATGTACAGAAATATTCTATTAAATGTTACTGCAATGAAGGTCGTGGCTTCATGTGTGCTTTTTATTCTCCAAAGTCTCAGGGCCTACTACAATTTCATGCTGAGTCAAGTAGTTCAAAGCATTAAACAGCTGATATTAAAAAATCTAAGGGATCTGGAATGTAAGATAGCTCAAGCATTTTTCTTCCTAAGCCAAGACATATAGAGCCATTGGCACATTTCATACTATCTTTATGTTGTACATAGAAAAAGTAGATTTTCTTCCTGGGAACATGATATTAGGTTACTTTTTAAAGGCAAAAGGACTTCCTTTGGTCCATGTTATCTAGTTCTCCAGCCAATTTCATTGCCCTTTGGAAAGGAGATAACATTGGTTACTTTCAGAGATCCCCAAAGCAGGTAATTTCATAGAAAATAACATGTAAGTTCCACTAGATTGGTAAAATTCATTGGTCCAGAGCGCTTACACTTTTTAATATCAGAAACTTGTTTAACTTCCCCAACGTATAACACCTAAAAATTTTAAATACCCAAATATTGATGAGAAGAGGGTACTGGAGATCTTAGATAACATTAGGAATATTTAGGTGTCTCCTTCTACCCCTTCCAGTCAAGTCAGCTAAACAGCTAAAATAAGAATTTCTTTACATTTTTTGTTCAAGATGGATGTTTAATCAAACCCACTTTTCAAGGATTTTTGTTCATCTTATTTCCTTTATATTTTTTTCTTACATGCTCCTTGATTTTGTTCATTCAAACCTTCATGAAAAATATATAGGAGGAATATCTAAAAATGAAATTCAAACCAGTCAACTTTATTCATTTTGAACAACTGGTAAAAACTGATTAATTAGGTATGAAGGTCTAAATATGAGATAAATTGAAGTTTGGGGGTTGTGTATATATTCACAATAAAATACAAAATACATTTGCTGAGTGCCTGTTATATACCAGGCATTGCTAAGCACTAAAGATACAAAGTAGGGTGAAAGACAGCTCCTGCCCTCAAGGAACTTATAATTTAATGGAGGAGACAACATACAAAAGGAAACTAAAAGTGGAGGGGGCTTGAGGGTTTGATAAGAGACCTTCAGCTGAGTAGGAAATGATGAGACGGCTGCACCAGGTACCTCCTTGAGCAAAACATATGGGATGAGCTCTCTACCCTACTCTCTACTCTTTCCAATAAGGAGAGAGGGGTCCTGGGGCAAGGGTGAGGGGCACTGAAGAGATGATGAAATTTTACAGAAAGATGAGTTACTGGAGACATTGGTGAAGTCCAGGAGATCAGCCAGGTGGGAAATGATGAATTGTATGCACTGGGTCCCTTTCTTAGAATGTTAAATATTTTAATTATTTAATATTTAACTATTACTTCCTCCTATGATTTTGCATCATCAAGAACTGGCTGAAAACATGAATAACAAGTACAGAAACAGGCCCCAGAATGATTGAGGGAATTGAGCAGTTTTCATGGGAAGAGAGGCTGAAAGGAGCTTAGAACTCAAATTCTGTTAAAATTGAAGAAAATATTATTAAAGCCCATAAAATCCTAAAGGGTATAGGGAATAGGGTAAATACAAACTTGTTCTGCACATCTATTGATACTAAACCAAGAAAGTACCACTTGAAGTCCTAAGTAAGTAGTTTTGTGTATATGTTCAGTCATGTCTCCCTGACCCCATCCATGGGGTTTTCCGGCCAAAGATACTAAAGTGGTTTGTCACTGCCTTCTGTGGTGGATTAAAGCAAACAGAGGTTAACTGTCCTGCCCAGGGTCACACAGCTAGTAAAGGTCTAAGGCTGGATTTGAACTCCAGGCCCGCTGCCCAGTAGCAGCCTCAATAAGTAGTTTTACAAGCTAAAAAGGAGTATGACAGAAAGATAACCGGGTGGGATATCACAGTTTGTGATACATCCTCTTGAAGAGCTATTGTAAATTCAGTTTATTCCAATATTTGATTTTAATGGCTCTCCTAGCTGAAGAAGACATCTCATGAAGATCCATAGATTCAAATGGAATATGTGCATCACTGAATCATGACTTTTCAATCCACCAAGTAAGGAAGATTTTTTTATATGTTTAATGAACAAATTGCCATTTTCTATGAGGTCAATCAAGGTTGCAAACTATTCAGAAGGTATTGTTTATTTTTATATTTTTAACAAATTCCCTCAAAACTCACTGAGTCTCTTTATTTGGAAGATTTTTAAACAAGTTATAGAAATTAGATTTTCAAGTTTTAAAAGCATTCAGAGAGAAGTAACCCCAGATACTCCCCTTGGGGGGGTTCTCCCCTGCCCACTCTTCTTTGGCCCATGGGTGTAAGGGAACAGGAAAAGGGATTACTTTCCGGCCCTATGTGATGTGGTGTGGTTTTTTTCCCCTGACCTATGACTGCATCTTTTGGAGAGGAGAAGAAGGAGGAAGGATGTTCAAGACATATTACTTCCTAAGTAATGCCCCTCTCCCATAAGCCCTTCTTAAATGAGTGTATTCTACCTGCCATCCTTCCCCCCTTCCCCATCTCCGTCTTGTGTAAACTGAGGTACATGACATGCCAGAGGACCTCTTGAACTCCTTCCAAGCCTCCCTTCTCATTGGTGACTGTTCCCTTTACAACAGTGAAAGGAGGGACCCTAACTGGCCTTAATGCCTTGGACAGGAAGAATGGGAAGAATTGTCCCTAGTAAGACAGAAGTGAGTGAGGAAGTGAGAAGTCATACCTGTAAGAGTGCTTGTTTGTTTATTCCTTAGGATCTAGGGATGGTAGGGAACATGGTAGTAAATTCCCATGGCCCCACCTGACTCATACCTTCCATAGTAAAATTTCTCAACACAGCCCTTTGATTTCTTAGCCCTGTCTAAGGGATCTCACTGTGGATGGCCTTTGGATGGGAGCTAGACATGCCCCAAGTCTACTAGAAACACCTTCTGTGCATCATTCTCTGTGTCATCTGTGCCCTGGTGCTCATGGCTAGGTGGGTGGAGTGAATGTAGGAGAGTAGGGGATCCTGTTCAATTGAGGGGCAAGGGATAAGAAGTCCCACATATGTCAGAGTGTCCTGGAGGTAGCCGTTGTCCTGAGAGTGTGCATACTTGACCTGTCAGGATCAGTATAAAGTCTCTATACTTCTTCTAGGACCCACATCCTCTCCTGAAGAACTGTTTCCAGGCAGATCTATGAAGTGTAGAGGGCTAAATACCCAGGAGTCAGTAAATGTTTAACAACCAGCTCTCAGAGGGGGCAGAATGTAAGAATGACATGCTTTTAAGTTTAATTGCATTATTAACGTTTCCCTCATCACTTTCTTAAGTCTAGAATATCAACAAAACATTAAATCATGCCCTGATTTGTCAGTTTCTGAGATGTAGATACTCTCACTGAAAATTTAACAATAAACTCAGCTGAGCCGGTGAGTTGAGTCCAGCACACCCCTGACACTGTCATTCTCTCCCTTCTTAGCACTTTCCCCTCTTTTCTTTCCCTGAATGATTGTTTCCAACCCAATTGTGACCCCAGTAGACAGTGTCTCAAACTTGAGCTTCTTTCTCCTGGAGCATTGAGGCTGCTTGTATCTGGGGTCTTGGAAATAGCTTCTTGATTTGCACACGATGGTAATGAGTCAATGCAAAAAAAATCAATAAACAAACCAAAAGATGAAAAGCTTATCAACAGAGGAGACAAAGAGCCTTGAGGGAAAAAGCCCACCCAACAACCAACTCAAAAGCTAGAGCCAAATTGAAGAATTATCAAGACAAGTTCAGAGGTCAAAGAAGTCAAGGAGAAACATAGAGGAGTGAGAAGCAGGCTGACAGCTACAGGTCAGTTTTTAGGAAGTCAACTCTGCTTTAGTGATATGCACCATTTAATGGCCAGGCTTGCATATTCCAGCCACATTTCCTTTGGTTCCTTAAAGGGACAAGGGTGCCAACTATTAGGACACATTCACCACCTTTCCCAACATCCATCTATTGGGTCATTGAATTTAATTAAACTGAATTGTGTGTCTCTATTTAATGAATTTTCCAAAAACCCTGCTTCAATATAGGAAGCAAGAGTTCCTTCCGAAGGCAGAGTCCCTGGCTACTCTAGGATCAGCTCAATGCCCTCTTTGGGAACATAACCAGATCTACAAAACAGCATGTTTGACTGTCACTAGAGAACTATACCAATGGAGAAACTGGTCTACTACAATGATAGAGGTGATAGAGAGGAGGAGTCCAGGAAGGATGCAACCAAGAAAATGCCAAGGAAGTTTCCTGTCTGGCCTGGCTAATGTTCCTCTTAACCAGCAGAGAGACAACCAAAAGGCCTTAGGCAGATGGGGTTTTGGATTTGAGAGTGAGGAAAGAATTGGGAACTTTAAATCAGGAGAGGTTCTACTTTCGGCTCTATAGGTCAAACCCCAAGAAGTGTCTAGAGTCTCAATGATTTTGACCCTTTCTGGACCTAGTGCTGGGTCTATGCCAGAAACCTATAACTCCTCAGGGGCTGAAGGGAGGTTCTATTCCAGTTAGATTCTAGCACCTTCATTTATCTACATATACTTCAAAGTCAGGCACTGGCACCAAAGAAAGGGGTGATAGCATGGGGTGGGGAGCCTGTGGCCTCAAGGCCACATGTGGTCCTCTAGGTTCTCAAGTACAGCCCTTTGACGGAATCCAAACTTCACAGAAGAAATCCCCTTCATAAAAGGATTTGTTCTGTAAAACTTGGACTCAGTCAAAAGGCTGTACCCAAGAACCTAGGTGGCCTAGAGGCTCCAGGTTCTATAGTGCATTGGTAATAGCTCTGGATTAGGAGTCAGAGGACCTGGGTTTGAATTCTATTTCTATTGTTTGAATACAAAGACTGCTTAATTTTGATCATAGTATCTACATAGTACTTGGCATGTATTAGGTGCTTAATAATTATTAAATTTAATTAAAGAGCCTCAGTTATTTTGTTGTTGTTTCTTCAGGAAAAGTGCTTCTTACAAAAGTGCAGCTACAAAATACAGAGACCCCTGCAACATTAACTTGTCTTCAGTGCTCTTAGACATTCTACCTTCCCTTTGTGATGGTGGGCAAGCAAACTAACTTCCTTGGACCTAAATTCTGAATGGCCTCTTAGGGCCTTTCCAGCTCTAAATCAATGATCCTGTAAACAAGGAAAAAAGAGAAGATGCAGGTCAACCCATTATGGAGAAAATGGGATGGAAAAGGAAGAGCGATTGTTTGGTTCCCATCCTCTTCCCCTCTCTAGAATAAGGACAAAGATGAAAAATTGGAGGAGAAGGTAAAAAGGCAGAATTGTCAAAAAAAAAAAAGGAATATCAAAACAGCTAGCATAGTGATGCAGAAGCAGTGTAAGGGGAAATGAGTTTCTAGATTCTGAGAAGACCTCATAAATCTTAGGCAAGAAAGCAAGCAATCCCGAATCTCATTTAAAAACCATCCTCAAACTCTTGTCTTTCAGTAATACTAGATTGTTGCTATATTTTCAATAGCCGTAGAATCATCCGAGAAGTACATTTAATTAATCCTTTAAAAACATAAATAAGCTTTTAAATAGAATGTCTTTAGGCCCTGACATATAAAATGTAGACATCTCTTTTCATACTTGACATTGAATACTTAGCAGAAAATGAATATTAAAAGACTTTCTTGGGTTGGAGGCACAAAGGAACCAGGGGAAAATCTACACAGGATCTTTAAAACCCACAAAAATCCATTAATTAGTAGATAAATATAATATCCCCCAAGAACTCCTCTCTTTGAGGACTTCAAAGTATAAAGCAAGCATAATCCATAGATTATAGTTTGTGACAGCAGAATGGTGTTCAGCTCAAATTTTCAGTGATTTGTGAGTTTGTGTCTGTTAGAGGAACTCATCACTATTGCTGTTGTTTTGCAAGTGCTTTTGTTGTTATACTCATCATACTAAAGAATATTTGAGCCCAAAAGGACATTAGAGATCTTCTAGTTCAACCCATTTATTTTCCAATTGATGTAACATGACCACAGACTTCTAGGAAGTGACTTCACCAAGGTCCTACAAAAGAGTTCTAGGACTTGAACCCACCTGTTCATTTTTACATCATATACTGTTTCTGCCATGCCTGTCTGCCTCCCTTAGAAGATGCTATTAGAGCCTAGGGATGGCTCAGAACCTGGAAAGATAACATTCCTATGAACAATGAAGGGAGGATTTCTAACTCAATTCAACAAACTTTTTTTAAAGCACTGCTTATGTGCCAAGTACCATGTGGATGCAGTGACCAAAACTGAGAAGTCCTTGCCCTCAAGCAGCTCACAATCTTATATACATTCTCTGGGCAGGACACATAGAAAATAAATGATACTGGGATAAATCTAGCACCTGCTGGCTGGTAAATTGAAATCTCAGGACCTCACATAGGGCAGAGAGAAGGAACTCTCTAAAAATACAGAGAAACTTAACAGAGACTAATGTAGTGCTATACTGGAAGCTAAAACATCAGCAGGAATTAATAGATCAACTTGGAAGTCAGTAATCTGGAATGAGACAGCAGAAACTTAAGATTTCATAACTCTTAAAGGCAAAGGTTGCAACCTGCATCAGGGCCATGAACTCATGGGTAGTGTCTCTGTGGATAAAATGTGGAAGGAACATTTATTGTATATCTAGGACTTTGTCTCATCCTGTACACAGTGTTATTATCATAGACAATAGGACAGCAGAGACCTAGGTTCATAGAAGGCACTAAAAAATACTTGATGGAATAATAATAATTTTAAATAGAATAAAGTAAAATTGACATCTCATATCCTGTCTCTAGTAAAGAATCCATGAGAAGATTCAGTTACTTACCAAAGAAATGGCCAATGGTTCTAGTAATTGTTGATAGCTAATTTGGGAGTCTCCTCCATGATCAGAGCTAGGATTAGGGTGGGGTGACTGAAGCTTTGCCCTAGTATATTGAAGTAAAAGGGTACTGATAGCACTTTCAGTCCTTTAATGGTATAGAAACAACAGAGCTTAATACTTAGCAAGAAAAATCAGTGAAAATGAGAAGCTGCCAGATGGTGGGTTGTGGTGAATTTATCTCCTGCCTAGCCCTGCTCCTTCCATTCCCCACATTCCGATCCAAGGACCTCCTCAGGAGTAATCCTATGCTAGTGTCTCAGCATCTTTATACTCCTCTGCAGGATAGGGTCCCTCCTCCTTGCCCTAATCTCCACACCATACTTGTACGAAGTATTTGCAGTACTTTCAACATGTAAAAAAATTGCTCATTCACAGTTAGGTCCCCTGTGCCATCATTTCACTGACATACATAGAAGAAGAGAAGAGCTGCTTGGACAGGAAAAATGCTTATTGTTTGCAACGGATTCTCTCTTGCTGAGTTCCCATCTCCTGTCAGGAGTCTGCCTATGTAATGATAACTGACATTTATATTGTGCTTTAAGGTCTTGAATCAAGAAAACTATGTATTAGATAGAGAGATGGCCTCAGAAAAAGACCTGGCTTTAAAAATCTGTTTCCAGTACATATTGGCTGTGAGACTCTGGGCAAGTCACTTAATCTCTCAATGCTCCAAGTATAAATAGTAGAGAAAATGCCATTCTATCTATATCGGTAGAGAGGATTTCCTCTGAGGCTTCCTTAAGCCAATGAAATCACAGGTCTTGTACCACTCCATGCCCCCCAAAAAGTTATTTTCAAAGCACTTTACCTCATTCAATGCTGCTAACAACCAACAAAGTGACAAGGTAATATGTGATTTACTTATAACTTATATAATATATAATTGATATATTATTCATTGCGCCGTTATTATATTATATATTATTATGTTGTGTTATATTAATATAGATATAATTTAATTATACTATAAGTGATTATAAATGATTAACTAGTCTTTCTGGCTCCCAGGCCAGGGCTCTCTAGCTTTTGAGCCACACTGCACTTTGTTGTAGTAATGAACTGATCTGGCTTCTCCTAGTCTTAGCTTCCAGGTCTTTTTCTTAGCTGCCTGCCTAGGATAAGGGCTGCCATGAAAGTCTCCTAAGCTAAGGAGCTTTAAACCATTCCCTTCCTTAATTTAGCTTTCACTTCTGATTGCTTTCCATTTTATAAAAAGCAGGCTACAATTCATCCTGTCTACTTTCAATGATATACCAATCTACAGAATATTCAATCATTGTGGAATAAGGGCTGTCTTATTAATCTTTGTGATTATATTGCCTCACATTTTAAATAAGTTTTCACTGATGTCACATTTTTTCAGATGATCATCATTTCTTCTAGTATCCCTCCCCTTTCCTTCCCAAAGAGTCTTTCCATATAACTTAGTATTTTGAAAGACAAAAAAGAAGAGGAAATCAAAATCATTACATAAAAATGAATATATCAAAGCTATAAAAATCCATCAAACATATCAAAATATATTAAATAAGTCCAAATATTGATGCACATTAAAAATATCTGAAAATATGAATGCTCCACAACATATGTGGCCATCCGAGCTCCGCAAAGGGGTGACTTGTCTTCTTTGGAATGATGCTTTTAAAAAATAATTTTGCATGAGGCAAAGCCAAGATGGCAGTGTGAAAACAGGGATGTGCTTGAGCTCTCCCCCAAATCCCTCCAAATACCTGCAAAAACAGCTCCAAACAAATTCTAGAGCTACGGAATCCACAAAATTATGGTATGAAACAAGTCTCCAGCCCAAGATGGCATGGGTGGTCACTGGGAAGGGTCTGTCACATGGTGCTGAGAGTGCAGCACAGTTCAGCATGGGCTGGTGCCAGGACAGACCAGGCTGGATCAGAATGGGCAGTGCAGGCCTCAGGGCATTGAATCACTGGTAGCTATAATGGTTTCCAGACTTCTCAACCCAGAAATGCCAAAGACAACACAGCAGGTCAGTGGGAAAATTGTTGGACCTGGGTGAGAGAGGGCTGCAGTCCAGCTCCAGCCATGGAGCAGTGGAAGTGGCTGAAGCAGCAGCAGCAGCAGCAGCAATGGTGGCTGTTTCTGGAGCTCCAAGCCCACAGGTGGCCGATCAGAGCACGAGGGCAAGGATCTCTTTGCTGTCAGTGAGGCAGCATTCTCTTGCTTTGCGGTCCTGGTTGGTGTTCCCTGCAGGAAGAGGAGGAGTGCTGATGTGGCAGAGCTTGTTGTA
Source organism: Phalanger gymnotis (assembly GCA_028646595.1). Classification (NCBI taxonomy): domain Eukaryota; kingdom Metazoa; phylum Chordata; class Mammalia; order Diprotodontia; family Phalangeridae; genus Phalanger; species Phalanger gymnotis. The sequence continues at coordinate 315,438,381 of CM053623.1, read as the reverse complement.
GCTGTGGAGAGAGAGTCCTCCTGGTAGTTACATGGCAGAAAGGAGTGCTTGCACTCACAGAACAGAGTACAGGCCAGCAGAAAAGTATCATAACACCTCAGAATAGAAGTAGCTCTGAAAACAGCAGCACAAAACCCTGGAGCTTGTGACAGAGCACTCTCCACTATGAAAGCATTCATACCCTGACAAAGAGCTCAAAAGTTAAGTAATTGGCTGGGGAAATGAGCAGGCAGTATAAAAGGACTCAGACTATAGAATGTTACTTTGGTGACAAAAAAGATCAAAACATACAGCCAGAAGAAGTCAACAAAGTCAAACATCCTACATCAAAAGACTCCAAGAAAAATATGAATTGGTCTCAGGCCATGGAAGAGCTCAAAAAGGATTTGGAAAATCAAATAAGAGAGGTAGAGGAAAAATTGGGAAGAGAAGTGAGAGTTAGACAAGAAAATCATGAAAAACAAGTCAACAGCTTGCTAAAGGAGACCTCAAAAATACCGAAGAAAATAACACCTTAAAAAATAGAGTAACCCAAATGGCAAAAGAGCTCCAAAAAGCCAATGAGGAGAAGAATGCCTTAAAAGGCAGAAATAGCCTAATGCAAAAGGAGGTCCAAAAGATCATTGAAGAAACTAATGCCATAAAAATTGGAATGGAGGAAGCAGAAGCTAATGACTTTTTGAGAAATCAAGAATTATAAAACAGAAACAAAAGAATGAAAAAACGCAAGACAATGTGTAATATCTCATTGGAAAAACCACTGACCTGGAGAATAGGTCCAGAAGAGATAATCTAAAAATTATTGGAGTACTTGAAAGCCACGAACAAAAAAAAACAGCCTAGACATCATTTTTCAAGAAATTATCAAGGAAAACTGCCTTGATATTCTAGAACCAGAGGCTAAAATAGAAATTGTAAGAATCCACTGGTTGCCTCTTGAAAAAAGTACCCAAAAGAAAACTCCTAGGAATATTGTAGCCAAATTCCAGAGTTCCCAGGTCAAGAAGAAAATATTGCAAGCAGTCAGAAAGAAATAATTTGAGTATCGTGGAAATAAAATGAGGATAACACAAGATATAGCAACTTCTGTTCTAAGGGATTGAAGGGCTTAGAATATGATATTCCAGAGGTCAAAGGAGTTAGGCTTAAAACCAAGAATCACCTACCTAGCAAAACTGAGTATAATATTTCATGGCAAAATATAGAGTTTCAATGAAATAGAGGACTTTCAATTATTCTTGATGAAAAGACTAGAGCTGAATAGAAAATTGGACTTTCAAATACGAGTCAAGAGAAACATGAAAAGGTAAACAGGAAAGAGGAATCATAAGGGACTTACTAAAGTTGAACTGTTTACATTCCTACATGGAAAGATGATATTTGTAACTCATGAGACCTTTCTCTGTATTAGGACAGTTGAAGGGTATATATGCAGAGAGAGAGAGAGAGAGAGAGAGAGAGAGAGAGAGAGAGGGAGGGAGAGGGAGAGAGCACAGAGTGAGTTGAATATAAAGGGATTGATATCTAAAAAAATAAAGTTAAGGAGTGATAGAGGAATATATTGGGAGAAGGAAAAAGGGAGCGATAGAATGGGGTAAATCATCTCACATAAAAGTAGCAAGAAAAAACTGTTATAATGGAAGGGAAGAGGGGGTAGATGAAAGGGAACGAGTGAACCTTACTCTCATCGGATTTGGTTTAAGGATGAAATAACATACACATGCAATGGGGTATAATTGGGTATTTTACCCTAAAGGAAAGTAGAGGTAAGAGGATAAGGGGTGGGGGGGAATGACCAAAGGTATAGCAGATTGGGGGAGGAGGTAGTCAAAAGCAAAAACTTTTGAAAAGGGACAGAGTAAAAGGAGAAAATTGAATAAAGGGGAACAGGATAGGATGGAGGAAAATAGTCTTTTACAACATGACTACTATGGAAGTGTTTTGCATAATGATACATGTATAACCTATATTAAATTGCTTGCCTTCTCAAGGAAGGTAGGTGAAGAGGGAATAAGGGAGAGAATTTGGATCTCAAAGTTCTAAAAACAAATGTTAAACAATTTGTTTTTACCTGCAACTGGGAAATATGATATACAGGCAATGGGGTATAGAAATCTATCTTGCCCTACAAGAAAGTAAGGGGAAAGGGGATGGGGAGGAGTGGGGTGATAGAAGAGAGGGCAGACTGGAGAAAGATCAATCGGAATATATGTTATCTTGGGGTGGAGGAGGGTAGAGATGGGGAGAAAATTTGTAATTCAAAATCTTATGGAAATGAAAGTTGAAAACTAAAAATTAAATTTTAAAAAATAATTAATTAAAAATTTAAAAATAATTTTGCAATATTCACTTATAATTTTGGTGATTATTCTTTCTGTTTACATTGTAGTCACTGTGTATATTGTTTTCTTAGGTCTGCTCATTGCAGTTTGCAAAGGGGATGCAGGCTGTCATCTCATATCTCTCTTCTTTCAACCCATGCTTGTTTTTTATAATTTTGCAACATTTACTTATGATTTCTTTGGTGATTGTTCTTTCTGTTTACATTTTAGTCATTGTGAATATTGTTTTCTTGACTCTGCTTACTTCATTCCACATAGGTTCATGTAAATCTTCCCATAATCCTCTCTGTTTATCATATTTGTCATTTGTTAGTTTCAGTGAAGTACAGCAAAGTAATATTCCACTACATTCCTGCACCACACTTAACCATTCCCCAACTAATGTATTACATCACATTTATAGTGTACTGTCTTAAGAACAAACTTCTGAGATAGACAGTTCTAGTATTGTGCTCTCATTTTATATACAGGTAGACTGAGGCTTCCCCCCCCCTGCCCCCGCCCAGAACTGTGATTTCATCCATTTAGGGAGCTCTCAGATAAGGAAGCCCTCCAGATTGGTAATTTTTGTAATTTTAGAGTTGCCAGGGTCATTGAGAGATTAAGTACTTTCTGAGAGGCATTGTTGTTTGTTGTTCATCCTTCATTCTTGAAGAGGACCAATAACATTGGGACAGAGCTATGCAAAGTCATCAACCTCACTCTTTCCTGCAGAATCATTGGAGTCCAGTGGCAAGACATAGGTAAAGATGGCTGGTGAGAGACATACAGCCAGGAAGTGTTAAAGGTAGACTTAAACCCAGGTGTGCCTGATTCCAAAGTGTTCACTTTTCACTCAAAATGAGGAATATAAAAGTTAAGTGACACTTAGTAGTTAAATAACCTCAGGAAAGCTCAGGGTTTAAGGCTGGAAAGGAATTAGAGATTTTTCTCATGGCAACCTTCTTACTTTGCAAAGGTGGATAGGTCTAGAGAGGTTAATTGACTAAGCTAAGTTATTTAGTAAAGTAGTAGTAAATAGGTAAAGCCAGGTTTGAGAGATATCTTGGACCATTCAATAGAGTATGGAGTGCTGAACAGTCAGATTCAAATCATATCTTAGATATTTATTAGCTAAGCAACCTTGGGAAAGTTACTTAATCTTCTGGACTTCAGTGTTTCTTCATCCTTAAAATAATGAGATTAGATTTAATGATCTCTAGGCAGCTAGGGAGAAGGAGGGCACAGTGAATATAGCTCTGGACCTGTATTCAGGAAGATCTAAGTTAAAAAAAAATAGCCTCAGAAATTTACTACCTGTGTGACCTTGGGCAAGTCACTTAAGTTGCTCTTTGTCTGCATCAGTTTCCTCAACTATAAAATGGGGATGATAATAATAGAACTTACTTCCCAGGATTGCTATAAGGATCAAATGAAATAATATTTGTAAAGCACTTAGCACAATGCTTGACACATAGTAGGCTCTTAATAAATGCTTATTTCCTTCTTCTTTCCCTCCTTTCTTCCTTCCTTCCTTCCATCCTGCTTTAACTCCATGACTCATATAAAACCGGTCTCTCTCAGTCCAACTTGAAGGTTTTGTGACTACATCATCCCGAAGTGCTTTTTAGCACCTCTTTTTTTTTCCTGTAAAATTATAGGATATTCAATTAGCTCTCTAAGGTGCCAAAGGTTTACTTTCTGTGGGTTTGTTCACAGCCACAGTTACTGTCAGAGACCAGATTTAAAACTGACTCTGAGTTCTAAATTCAGTTTTCCCCCCATTATCACACTGTCTGCCAGTGTTTTGCAATAGTAGGAGCTTAATAACTATTTGTCCAACTGAATTTAATTAACTAAGTTACTATTAGCAGCTATTGATTAGGTAGCAAAATCTCTATAGTTAACAGTTTTTCGGATAGGTTCCCTGAATAATTTTATCATTAACATCTCTGGAATAAAGAGCTAGGAATTTTAAAGGTCATTGGGAATAGGGGAGGGGAGGCTGGTCAAAAAAGTTCTATTTTTAACTTGGGTTTTCTGACAAGACTTTTGCCTCCAGTGTTCCATCTAGTCCCTAGGACCTGGGGTTTCTCAGATCTCATTGTAAGTTAGCCTCCTTCCTACTAGGGAGTCAAACTGCATCGCTGACTTTGTTTTCTTTTGGTACTTTTCTTGCATCTTTTTCTTTCTTTTTATTTTCGTAACTCGATTAGAAACTTGGACAGATTACCCCCTGCCTTTATTTTGATGATTTTCCTCAAAGAATAGTGAGCCTGTCACTGGAGAGTACTCACTTCCCTGGTTCCTAAAAGAACATGATAATGGAAAGATAACAGTTTGCCCCTGGGTTGAACGCGAGAACTCTGTTTTCATTAGAAAGTCTTGATCGAAAGCAGTGGTACCTTTAACTAAAACACAGAGTCCCTCCAGGAGCTCACATAGCAGCTACTTGTCTTTCAGAGCCCTCCCTCAATTTCTTTTTCTTTTAGAAAGGACTTCCAACTTTTCAGTCCCCACCATATCCAAGCCCAGGTCTAAGCCTCTATCTCTCAGAGACACACACTCCACTAAAAAGCAGAACGGTATGAAGGGAGACAGAAGAAGAGTGATATAGTGTAAGAAAAAACCATTTCTATGAAGCTATGTGACTTTGGACACATCATGGACACTTTCAGCCTTAATTTTGTCATCTGTAAATGGAGATAATACCAAAGGGCTTTTATGGACAAAAGACTTAGTGAGTTACAAAATACTTAGTGAGATAAAAACTTCCATTGTTGATGCTGTGGTCACAGCAATGGATCAGTGATTTCATGTGTGTGACTGGTTCAGAAACTCCCTCCGTAGACTAAGCAGGTACAAGATCAGCCCTTCATCTGTGACTTATAGTGTTAGATAGTTGTTCAGGGCATGGAGAAAGTGAGCATCTTGTCCTGAACATCATATAGCTAGTATGTGTCAAACTCAGATTTGACTCCAAGACTGAACATAGTATTAAAAATGTTACTTGTTACATCAAGTTTTTTGTCCATTTTGCTTGTTTTTTAATTGGATCTACGATTTTGTTATCCTAAGGAAATCCCATGGAGTCTGAACCAAGATGGCAGAGAAAAGGCAGCAATTCAGCTTAATCTTCCTAACATTCATTTCCAAACAACTTTAAAATAATTCCCCAAATCAAATTCTGGAGTGTCAGAGCCAACAAAAGGTCATGATGAAGTAATTTTCCCTGCCGAAGGCAACTTAGGAGATCAGCAGGAGAGGTCTGTGATACCAGGGTGAGGGCTGGCCCAGAATACCGTGGTGGAACACCAGCAATGGGCCTTGGAGGTGGCTGTGGCAGCAATAGCAGTAGCTTTGGGAGCTCTCAGCCCAAAGATGATAAGGAGGGAGGGAGTTGAACAACTTGTCAGAAGAGATTACAGGGGGACTTTTGCTGCCAGTGGTTGGCACGAGGCCTGTGTTTGGCAAATCTATTGCCCATACACAGTTCTAGATTGCAGTTACAGAGTGGAGAGGAGTGCTAGAGGTCAGCCACAAGGTAGTGGGGGCCTTGGTCTCAGTTTCAAGGCTAAGAGGAGTGCTAATACTTCTGGCTACAGGGGAGCAGGGGCCCTTTCTGAGAAAAGACTACTGTACAGATCAGAAGAACAGTGACCACAGCTCTTCGCAGATCACATCGTCTTGGAAGCATTGAAAACTTGTAGACCCCCAGAAGGAGCTCTGAAAATAGCAGTACAAAAAAGCCTGAAGCTTGGGACAATGTCTCCCCACATCGTGGGGAGCAGAGTCCTGCTTTAACATAAAGTTCAAAGTTAAGAAATAAACTGGAAAAATGAGCAAATAACAAAAAAAATCTTAGCCATAAAGAGCTAATATGTTAAAGAGAAAAATCAAGACACGAACTCAGAAAAACACAATGAAGTAAAACCACCTACAAACAACATCTTAGAGAAAAATACTAATTGGACACAAACCCAACAAGAATTCTTAGAAGACTTAAAGAAAGAGATGAGAGTAGTAGAGAAAAATTGAAAAAAGAACTGAGAGTGATGCAAGAAAATTATTGGGAAAGAAGAATTAACAACTTAGTAAGAGAAGCACACCAAAAAAAATTAAAGAAAAATAACACCTTAAAACATAATTGGTCTAATGATAAAAGAGGCACAAAAATTCGTTGATGAAAATAACTTTTATGAAGCAAAATTAACCAAATGGAGAAAGAGGAATAAAAGCTCATTGAAGAAACTAATTCCTTAAAAATCATAATTGGGCAAGTGGAAATAACTCTATAAGATATCTGGAAGCAATAAAAAAGGTCAAAAGAGTGAAAAAAATAAAAGAAAATGTGAACTATCTTATCAGAAAAACAATTGACCTGGAAAATAGATTGAGGAGTGATAATTTAAAAATCACTGGATGACCTGAAGGCTGTGATTAAAAAAAAACCCAAGACAAAAAATCTATAAAGGAAAACTACCTACCTATCTTGGTTCCAGAGAGTAAAATAGAAATTGGAAGAAACCACCTACCACCTCCTGAATGAGATCTCAAAATGAAAACTCCCAGGAATATTATAGCCAAATTCCAGAGCTCCCAGATCAAGGAGAAAGTATTTCAAGCATCCAGAAAGAAACGATTCAAATGTCATGGAGTCATTGGGGTCACACAAGATTTAGTAGCTTCCACGTTAAAGGCTTGTAGTAGATATTTTGGAAGGCAAAAGAGCTAGGATTACAGCCAAGATTGGCCTACCCAATGAAACTGAGTGTAATCCTTCAGGGGAAAAATGTATATCTAATGAAATAGAGGACTTTCAAGATTTCCTGACCAGAGCTAAATAGAAAATTTGACATTCAAATACATAAGCTAAGCATAAAAATGTAAACATGAAAGAGAAGTCATGATGGACTAATTAAAATTAAACTGGTTACATTCCTACATTGGAAAGTGATACATGCAACTCCTAGGAACTTTATCATAATTAGGACAGTTAGACATAATCTACATAGACAGAGGGCATGAAACAGTTATGTTGGGATGATATAAAAAATAAAGAGGTGAGAGAGGGATGCACTAAGAGAAGGAGGAAGAAAAGGAAATGGGGGAAATTATCTCACAAAAAGAAGCATGCAAGGAAAAGCTTTAACAGCAGAAGGGAGAGTGGAGGGGGAATGAGCAATGCTTGAACCTCACTCATCAAAATTGGTTCAAAGAGGGAAGAATACATGCACATATATATAATATATATACACATATGCATATGTACATGTATACATACAAATATTATATATTATATATATGTACACACATATACATATATACACACAAACTCAGTTAGATAGAAATCTATCTTACCCAGCAGGGAAGTAAGAAGGGAAGGGGATAAGAGAAAGGAGGGGTGATAAAAAGGAGTATGGATCAAGGGAGGCAGTGATCAGAAGGAAATAAAGACCCTTGATGAGAGACAGGGTAAAAAGAGAGAGAAGGGTAAATATGAAAAAATAACGTGGCTCAATTATCTTAGAAAGGCATGATAAGACTTTCATGAAATGATGAAGAGTGAGATGAGCAGAACCAAGAGAACATTGCATACAATACCAGCAATATTGTTTTAAGAATAACTTTGAACAACTAAATCATTTTGACTATTATAAATATGAAAATTTAAAATAAAGGACATATGAAGAAAGACACTATCTGCATCCAGAGAAAGGACTGATAAATAGAATTATGTATAGAATAATTTTACATGTATATATGTGTATGGTGTATGTGTGCATATATATACACACACACACACACACGCACACATTCAAACATGTTGAGGTTTAGTCTCTGCCCACCTAGGGACAAAAACTGTTGTGGTTTCATGATGCATTGTGGTAGAACCATCTTAAAGAATTCAGAGTCATACCATCTCTAATCCAAGTATAGGCATTTATTGAGATTGACGCCTCTCATGGAGCGGGCTAACTTCCAAGAGGAACCATCAGCTTCAGATCGATTTTTAAGATGCAATTACATAAAATAAATTTACATAGAATACAGGAATATGATTAATATTAAAAAGGCAAGAGGAATTTGTTAAGATATTAGATAATGGAGGAGGGGTCCTATCCTCAGTAGAACTGTGCAGGGGATATCGTAGCATGTGTCCCTTCTACAGTTTGGTGGTCAAGCATTCTAGTCATGCTGCTCTCCATTTGGCTAGCTATTGTGGTCCTGTCTTGGGCTAAATGGATAATGTGATTGTGATTGCACATCTGTTTGCGTGGCAAAGGGTCTATGGGACAGTGCTGGGTTTCTATCACATAGACACGCCTGCTGTTTCTCACACACCTGTTGTTCTAGTGAGCAGTGAGGCATAAGTTAGGACATTGATGGGGAAGTGAGGGAGAAGAAGTAGGTAGGTATGGTAGGCCTGTAATGAAGTTAGAATTTGATGTTGGGGCAACTATTAGGACTCCATCAGACGCACACACATATAACAATTTGTGTCTGATGGTACCCATCTCTAGGGCAGGGGAAGGGGAAGAGGGAAAGAAAAAAAGGAAAACGAAAGAAATTTACATAATAACTTTGCTGTATATTTGGAAGGAATCAAGTTGTACATGGCAGATTCGTAGTTTCATGTGTAATCTTTTTTTTATTATATATGCTATGGAAATGCTTATTTTGTTCCATGAATTGAAAATAAAATAAATTTAAAATCTAAAAAAGAAAATAAGATGGAAGAAAATATACAGTAATCATAACTGTGAATGTGAATGGGACAATGAATATCAAAATAATTTACAGCAGGTTTCTTTGATAAAGGCCTCATTTCTCAAATATGTAGGGAACTGAGTTGTATTTATAAAAAAATAAGAGCCACTCCTCAAATGATAAATGATCAAATGACATGACCAGAAAGTTTTTAGAAGAAATTAAAAATATCTATACCTATATGAAAAAATGTTCTAAACTTATTGATTAGAGAAATGTATATTAAAATAACTTTGAGGTACCACTTCATCCTTTTCAGAAATGACGAAGGGGATATGAGAAAATAGGTACATTAATGAACTGTTGGTGGAATTGTGAACTCATCCATTCATTCAGGAGAACAATTTGGAACTATGCACAAAGGGCTATAAAACTGTGTATACCCAGCAATACCACTATAGTTCTGTATCCCAAAGAGATGAAAGAAAAAGGAAACATACCTAAATGTACATAAATATGTATAGCAGCTCTTTTTGTGGTGGCAAAAAATTGAAAATTGAGGGGATATCTATCAATTTGGGAATGGCTGAACAAGTTGTAGCATATGATTGTGATGGAGTACTATTGTGCTATGAGAAATGAGAAAGATGATAGTTTCAGAAAAATCTGGGAAGATCTATCTGAATGTATTCAAAGTGAAGTGAGCAGAATCAAGAAATCATTGTATACAGTAACAGCAATACTGTAATAATCAGCTGTTAAAGAGTTGGCTACTCTGATCAATACAATGATCCAAGACAATTTCAAAGGACTCATGATGAAAATTGCTATGTACTTCCAGAGAAAGAACGGATGAAGTCTGACTGCAAATTGAAGTACAATTTTCTCACTTTATTTTTCTTTTTTTTTCAAAATGCCTAATATGGAAATATGTTATACATGTTTCACATTCTCAGTGGGTGGTAGAGGGCCTGAAGGGAAGGAGAGAATTTGGAACTCTAAAAAATTTTTAAGGTTAAAAATAAATAAATAATAAATTGGGGGAGGGGGGAATGGGAAAAAGAAATGCATATTATCATCCAGTCTGTAGCTTATAGTCTTAGAGAGCCTCCTGGCACTAAGAACTTAAGTGACTTGTCCATGGTCATAGAGTCAATTTGTGTCAAAGCCAGAACTTGAGTTCAGGTCATCTTGACTCTGAGGTCAGCTCTTTGTAAGTTACTTAAAATTGTCACTTTTGACCTAAATGTTAGATATTAACAATCGCAACCTCCAATTGTTCTAAATGAAGCTCATATTAGATTCTCTACACATTGATAACAATTCACATTTGTATAGATCTTTAAGGTTTACAAAGAACTTTTCTCAGGAGAATCTCAAAAGGTGGGTGCTACAAATATGACACCTATTTTACAGATAATGAAATCAAATCTCAGAGGTTAAATTCCAAGATCACAAACCTAATAAATATCAGAGACAAGTCTTGTTCCTAACTCTTCCTGATTTCAAGTCTAGCACTCATGTCATAAGATCAATAGTGATCTTACCCTTGTCAATATCACAATTAGCTTGAAAATGTCAAATTTGCAAAGTCTCTCCCCAAACAGCCTACTCCACTACTCCTTTACTAGAGGAGCCAAGACTGACACAAAAATTTTAAAATGTGAGACGTAAATGCAGATTTGTGTTTGTGTGTTTGTTTGCAGCCCCTTCCACAATCGTGGGCACTCTATAATCTACTCAAAGTTTAAGGTACACTTTGAATCAGCATCCACAAAAAAAAAACAAAAAACCCTGCCCCTAAATTTTTCTTTTACCAGCGCAATCAGAGGGCACATTGCTTCAAAGCAAAAAATATTCAATTGACTAGTATAGCAAAATAAACAAGGAAAATCACACCACAAATACATAAGAAACCCTCTCTCTCATAAATCTCTCTGCCTCTAGGGAACATGTGTGAATGATGAGGGCAATTCATGGTCCTGGGTTTACTTATATTCCAGCTGGAGTCCCTCTCCAGCTGTCAATATATTTATTTGGTACTCCACCATAGAACTACTGATGTCATCTGCTGGTCTGAGAATGTCAATGAATTAAGACTTTCAGTGCTGCCAGATGGATATGTCCATTGTGGAACTCTTTCACTGTGATGTTCTCTACTGGTCCTCCATAGCTCTGCATAATTTGATTTCTTCTATGGGCTGCTTTCTTTAGTCCTTTCCTCCTCTCTGATTCATTCAGATGGTCTTTTACTGAATTGCAGCTATAATATTAACTATCCTCCTCAGAGAAGGGTCTATTTCAACTCTTTTTTTGTTTCAAAACTACCAAGTCACAATCTCAGTATAAACTCTTAGAATTAGACTAGGTTTTGAACTCCTTTTTTTCTGTCTTAGGTTCCTGCTCTTTGAAGTCTCTATGCTATTTGGAGTTTGATGAAAAAGTTTATTTCAACCACCATCCTCTGTTAATACCTGGATCTATTAAAATGCTTTTTGGGGGGGTTTATTAGAGAGAATGGAGAGGGAGATTCCATCCAAGATGGCTGCCTGAATAAGAGGTAGACCAGTCAGTTCCCTTATATCTACTTCAGCAAAAGTCTGAATTCATACTAGAGTAAATAACAAACAAGAAATACAGTGACAAACTCTTGTGACTTTTCCACCCCAGAACTGCACAAAAAGACACCTAGGGGGGCAGAGTCAAGATGGCAGAGTGAAAGCAGCAACTCACCAGAGTTCTCCTATAAATTCTGTTGGGTCCCTCTAAGAAGTGAATGTGAACAAATTTTGAGGAGGGGGAATCCACTGGGAGATAGTGTGTTTCAGATTTCCAGCCCAGGACAGGAAGGGAAGGTTGACAGGAAGGATTTGTTCCACCTGGCTGGGAGATCACAGAATATGCAGGCTATACCAGCACAGACTTGGTCATAGTGGAGCAGAAGCTAGCCAATCCCATGAACTCAATCACTGGTAGCAGTAGTGATCACCAAACTTCTCAGCACAGATGAGGTTCTCTCAGAACTGAGTGAAACAGAAGCACAGGGCCTGTGGCACATGCAGCAGCTACTCCTGGGGACATAGGCCCATAGATACATCACATATTTGAATTTCTGGGAGATGTGATGGCAAAGTAAAGCAAGTTATCTTGTTCCCTACCTTATTAACCTTGAAAAACCTAGAGAATATTGCCACATAAAAAATCCTGGAATAGTGAATCATAGGAGTACAGCAGTCTTTTAGCTCAGGGGGCTAGGGAGATTAAAGGGAAGGGTCCCTTTGTAGTGGCTAAAGGGGTCCACGGTGAGACCAGAGTTGTTCCAGTAAGCCTCACCTCAGCAGACCAGCAAGAGATCCTGAGCCCCGGGGTGGGGGGTGGAGTCAGCAAGTGCCAACACCAGGACCCCGGGCGTACCTCTGCACAGTGAGGGGATCAGCAGACACCAGCACCAGTGCTCACCAGTGACTGAGCCAATCCAGTCCTAGGGGAGGAAGTGACTTCCAGAGGCCAGACCACCCCTCCCCCACACCTCATGCTGTGAGCTTCAGTGTAAACCTAGGGAAACTCAGAAAGACCTGGCCTCAGCACACATCAGCTGGCTCCAGCTCAGCACCAGGTGAGCAGTATTTATACATACATACATACATACATATGTATATTTATACATACATACATACATATATATATCTTTTAGCTGACAGAACCAGAGGGTATAGTATGCAAAACCAGTAATCAGGACCCTAGCTCCCACCACAAGAGGCATGAGACAGAGCACCCTGTGTTCCAGAGGCAGAGATTCACTTTGAAAGCCAGGAAAAAGACAACCACCATGAATAAGAAACAAACTAGAAAAGTAAAGACCACTGAATAGTACTATGGGGACAGGGAAGATTAAAATATGAATTCAGAAGAGGACAACATTGACACTATATCCATATCTTAAACCTCAAAAGGGAATATGAACTGGTCTCAATCCCAAAAAGAATTCTTGGAAGAGTTCAATAAGGAATTTAAAAACAAAATTATAGAAGTAGAAGAAAAATTGACCAATGATTTTAAAAATAAAAATGACAAAATAAAAAAAAAATCACTGAAGATAATGATTTCTTAAAAAGTAAAATTGTCCAAATGGATAAGGAGATACAGAGTCTATCTAGAGAAAATAACTCCTTAAAAGGAAAAAAAAATGACCAAATGAGAAAAGGGGTACAAAAGCTAATTGAAGAGAATAATTCTTTAAAAATTAGAATTGGGCGGGGGGGCAGAGCCAAGATGGTGGCTGGGAAGCAGTGACTGGCATGAGCTCCCCACCAAGTCCCTCCAAAAACCTATAAAAAAATGGCTCTGAACCAATTCTAGAGCTGCAGAACCTACAAAGTGGCAGAGGGAAGCAGGGCCCCAGCCCAGGACAGCCTGGATGGTCTCTGGGTAAGGTCTGTTCCACACAGAGCTCCCAGCCCCCAGCGGAGGGGAGCAGAGGGGAGCGGAGGGGAGCGGAGCTGAGCCCAGCGCGCACGGTGCGAACAGTCCAGACGTGGACCTACCAGACCAGGAGATGAGCGGAGAGTGCCCTGGCATCCTGAAATACTGCTCTGTGGCATGTACCAGACCTCTCAACCCACAAAGAGCAAAGAGATCAGAGAAGGTTAGTGGGAAAAGCT
>CM053623.1:315411570-315424188 GCA_028646595.1 Phalanger gymnotis | reverse complement strand
GAAAATCAATGCTGAAAACCAAACATGTCAAAAATAAATTAAAATAAAAAAAAAGAAAATAGAAAAAAAAATTAGAATTGGGCAAGTAGAAGCTAATGACTCTATGAGGCATCAAGAGTCAGTCAAACAAAATTTAAAGAATAAAAAGTAGAAGAAAATGTAAAATATCTCTTTGGAAAAACAACTGACTTTAAAAACAGATCCAGGAGAGAAAATCTAAGAATTATTGGTCTACTGGAAAGCCATGAAGAAAAAAAAGAACCTGGACAGTATTTTCCAAGAAATCATCAAGGAAAACTTCACTGAAGTCCTAGAACCAGAGGGCAAAATAGTAATCAAAAGAATCCACCAATCACCTCCTGAAAGAGATCCCAAATTGAAGATGCCAAAGAATATTGTATCCAAATTCCAGAATTATCAGGTTAAGGAGAAAATACTACAAAAACAGCCAAAAAAAAATCCAAATATCAAGGAACTACGGTCAGGGTCACATAGGGTCTTGTAGCATTTACATTAAAAGACCATAGGGATTGGAATAAAATATTCCATAAAGCAAAGGAGCTTGGACTATAACTAAGGATCAGCTACCTAGCAAAATTGATCATAATCTTTCAGGTAAGGAGATGGACATTCAATGAAATAAGAAATTTCCAGACCTTCCTGATGAAAAGACCAGAGCTCAATGGAAAATTTGATCTTCTAATACAAGATTCAAGAGAGACATGAAAAGGTAAACAGGAAAAAAAATAGGGAAAAAAACCCTTGTTATTCAATAAGGCCAAATTGTTTACATTCCTAGATGGGAGGATGATACTTGTTAATCTTGAGAATTGTATATTTATCGCACTTAAAAGGGATATACATGGATAGAGGGAATGGGTATAAATTAACTGATGTGATGATAAAAAGCCTAACTAAATGGTACAAAGGGATTGTAATTGGAGAAGAGGAAAAGAGGAGTCAGAAAAAGGTAAATTACATCACATGAAAAGACACAAAAACAGTAGAGGAAAAGAAGGGAGGGAGATGAGCATTATTTCAGCTTTACTCATTGGATTTGATTCAAAGAGGGAATAACATACGCTGTTAAGTATAGAAATCTAACTCATCCTACAGGCAGTAGGATGGGAAAGGGGAAAGCAAAGGGTGGTGCTGGTTAGAAGGGAGAGAAGCAGTAAAGGAAAAAGGTCAGATAAGGGAGAAGGCTAATAGGAAGGGAAAATTGAGGGAGGTGGTGGTGAAAAGCAAAACTCTTTGGAGAGGGAGAAGGGAGAAGGGAGAAATAAAAGCATAAATGGGGGTGGGAAATAGAATGGAGAAAAAGACACAGCTTGTAAACATAACTGTGAATATGAATGGGATGAGCTCTAATTTAAAACAGAAGTGGATAGCAGAATGGATTAAAAACCATAATCGTACAATATGTTGTTTACAAGAAACACATTTGAAACAGGAAAATATACACAGGATAAAGATAAAAGGCTGAAGTAGAATATATTATGCTTCAGCTGAAGTTAAAAATAAAAGCAGGGGTAGCAATCCTAATCTCAGACAAAGTTAAAGCAAAGATGCATCTAAATAAAAGAGCTAAGGAAGGAAACTATATCCTGCTAAAAGGCACCATAGACAATGAAGTAATATCATTACTTAACATATATGCACCAAGTGGTATGGCATCTAAATTCGTAGAGGAAAAGTTAAGGGAGTTACAGCAGAAATAGATAGTAAAACTATACTAGTGTAGGATTTCAACTTCCCCCTCTCTGAACTTGATAAATTTAACCTCAAAATAAACAAGAAAGAAGTTAAGGAGGTGAATAGAATTTTAGAAAAGGTAGATATGATAGACTTCTGGAGAAAACTGAATGGGGATAGAAAGCAATATACCTTTTTTGCTCAGAATTTCATGGCACATACACAAAAAGTGACCATGTATAAAGGGCACAAAAACCTCACAATCCAGGGCAGAAAGGCAGACATAGTCAATGAATCCTGTTCAGATCATGATGCAATAAAAATTACTTATAGTAAAGGGCCATGGAAAGACAGACTAAAAATTAATTGGAAACTAAACAGTCTAATTTTAAAGAATGAGTGGGTCAAATAACAAATCATAGAAACAATCAATAACTTCATTCAAGAGGATGACAATAATGAGACAGCATACCAAAACTTATGGGATGCAGCAAAAGCAGATATCTGTGAATGCTTACGTGAATGAGATGGAGAAAAAAAGTTCAATGAATTGGACATGCAACTGAAAAAAACTAGGGGAAAAAGAACAAATTGAAAATCCCCAATTAAATACCAAATTAGAAATACTGAAAGCCAAAGGATAGATAATAAAATTGAAATCCAGAAAACTATTGAACTAATAAATAAAGCTAAGAGCTGGTTTTATGAAAAAAAAAACAATAAAATCGATAAACCTTTGGTCAATCTGGTTAAAAAAAAAGAAAGAAGAAAACCAAATTACCAGTATCAAAAATAAAAAGGGTGAATTCACCTACAATGAACAGGAAATTAAAACAATAATAAGGAATTATTTTGCCCAATTGTATGGCCATAAATTTGATAATCTTAGGGAAATGGATGAATACTTACAAAAATACAAATTCCCTGGAGTAACAGAAGAGTAAGTAAAATACTTAAATAACCCCATCTCAGAAAAAGAAATTGAAAAATCCATCAGTGAACTCCCTAGGAACAAAACTCCAGGGACAGACGGATTTACAAGCAAATTCTATAAAGAACTATTAGTTCCCATTCTTTATTGACTATTTGGGAAAATAGATGAGGAAGGAGACCTACCAGACTCTTTTTATGACATGAATATGGTACTAAGACCTAAACCAGGAAGAGTTAAAACAGAAAAAGAAAATTATAGACCAATTTCCCTAATGAATATAGCTGCAACAATTTTAAATAAAATACTAGCAAAAAGATTGCAACAACTTATCACAAAAATAATACACTATGACCAGGTAGTATTTATTCCAGGAATTCAAGGCTGGTTCAATATTAGGAAAACTATCAGTATAATTGTCCATAAAAACAAAAAAAAACTAGCAGAAACCATATGATTATCTCAAGAGATGTAGAAAAAACTTTTGACAAAATACAACACCCATTCCTATTAAAAACACTAGAGAGCATAGGAATAAATGGAACCTTCCTTAAAATGATAAATAGCCTCTACCTAAAACCATCAGCAAGCATTATATGTAATAGGGATAATTTGGATGCATTTCTAATAAGATTAAGGGTGAAACAAGGATGTCAATTATCACCCCTATTATTCAATTTGGCACTAGAAATGTTAGCTTCAGCAGTAAGAGAAGAAAAAGAAATTGAAGGAATTAGAATAGGCAAAGAAGAAACTAAGCTATCACTCTTTGTAGAAGATATGATGATATACTTAGAGAATCCTAGAGAATCAAGTAAAAAACTACTTGAAATAATAAATAACTTTGTCAAAGTAGCAGGATATAAAATAAACCCACATAAATCCTTGGCATTCCTATACATTACTAACAAAGCCCAATAGCAAGACCTAGGAAGAGAAGTTCCATTTAAAGTTACTGTAGACACTATAAAATATTTGGGAGTCTACCTGCCAAGACAAATCCAGGACCTATATGAACACAATTACAAAACACTTTTCACACAAATAAAATCAGATCTAAATAAATGGAAAAGCATCCATTGATTGTGGTTAGGTCTAGCTAATATAACAAAACTGATCATTTTAAATTTACTTATTTACTGCCATACCAATACAACTACCAAAAATTATTTTATAGAGCTGGATAAAATAATAACAAAATTCTCTGAAGAACAAAAGATCCAGATTATCAAGGGAATTAATTAAAAGAAATATTAGGGAAGATGGCCTAGCCATACCATATCTAAAACTATATTACAAAGCAGCAATCATCAAAACTACTTGGTACTGGCTAACAGAGTGGTGGAGCAGTGGAGTAGGATAGGTACACAAGACGCCATAGTCAATGACTATAGTAATCTACTCTTTGATAAACCCAAAGAGTCCAGCTTCTGGGATAAGAACTCACTATTTCACAAAAACTGCTGGGAAAACTGGAAAATAGTATGGCAGAAACTGGGCATAGATCAGCATCTTACACCATATACCAAAATAAAGTCAAAATGGGTTAATGATTTAGATATAAAGGCTGATACTATAAATGATTTGGGAGAGTAAAGAGTAGTTTACTTGTTGGATTTATGGAGAAGAGAAGAATTTATGACCAAACAAGAGATAGAGAGCATTACAAAATGCAAAATGTATAATTCTGATTACATTAAATTGAAAAGTTTTTGTATAAACAAAGCCAATGTAACCAAGATTAGGAGGGAGGCAAAAAATTGGGAAAGAATTTTTACAACCAGCATCACTGATAAAGGCCTCATTTCTAAAATATATAGAGAACTGAGTCAAATTTATAAGAATACAAGTCATTCCCTAATTGATAAATGGTCAAAGGATATGAACAGCCATTTTTCAGAGGAAGGAATTAAAGATATCTATAGTCATATGAAAAATGCTCTAAATCACTATTGATTAGAGAAATGCAAATCAAAACAACTCTTATGTACCATGTCTCACCTGTCAGATTGGCTAACATAACAAAACAGGAAAGTTATAAATGCTAGAAAGGATATGGGAAAATTAGAACCATTGTTGGTAGAGTTGTGAACTGATCCAACCTTTCTGAAGAGCAATTTGGAACTTTGTCCAAAGGGCTATAAAAATGTGCATATTCTCTGACCCAGCAATACCACTCTTGCATTGTATCTCAAAGAGATCATGCAAGTGGGAAAAGGATCCATACGTTAAAAAATATTTATAGCAGCTCTTTTGTGATTGAAAATAATTGGAAATCAAGGGGATGCCAATCAATTGGGGAATGGCTAAAAAAGTTGTAGTATATGAATGTAATGGAATACTATTGTGCTATAAGAAATGAGGAACAAATGGACACCATAATAACCTGGAGAGACTTATATGATCTGATACTGAGTGAGGAGAGCAGAACCAGGAAAACATTATATATGATTATAGACAGACAGTATCTGTAAGGACTAACTTTGATAGACTTGGCTCTTCTCAGCAATGCAAGTTTCCAAGACAACTCCAAAAGAGTCATGAAGGAAAAAGCGATTCACATCCAGAGAATGAATTATGGAGTCTGAATGCAGATTGAAGCAAACTATTTGCTCTCTTTTTTTGTTTATTTGTTTTTATTTTTGTTTCTGTTTTGTTTCTTCTTTCTTGTGATTCATGCCATTGGTTGTAGTTCTTCTTTACAACCTGACTGTTGTGAAAATATCTTTAGTGTGAAGGTATATGCTAAACTTATATCGGATTGCATGCCATCTTGGGTGGGGAGGGGAAAGGAGAAGGAGGAGGAGACAGTTTGAAACTCAAATACTTGAGGAATTTAATGTTGTAAACTAAAACTAAAAATTAATTAATGAAAAAGTTTAAAAATTTTTTTTAAAAGACACCTGGAAGGCTACAGGCAATAAACAACCTCCCTCCCCATGCCTCCCCACCACTTGAGTCAAACTGTACCAGTGCTTGCCAAAACAACCAGAGACAAGTTACCTGTGGGGCTCTATGTCAAGTAGCAGTGAGGGTAGATGACTCCCCAGAGAAGGCCCTAGACAAGATAGTCAGAATGCCTCGATGTGGAGACCTTGAAAACTCCAGGATATGGCATCAGGTATCAATCCTTGGGTAGTGCAGTGATATAGCACTCAGACTGGGACCTTGAAGATCCAGTACCATGAACCTTCAAGATCCATGGGAGGGGGATAGGGTCTCACTCTGGAAAGTAAAGTCCAGCATAGGAACCCAGAGGACCAAGGTGACATCAAGCAAGATTTTCCCTCATACCCAGAAGCACAGCCGAAGAACAGCTTCACCCTGATACAAAGCTTCAATTCAAAAACTAAAGCTGGAAAGATGGTTAAGTCAAGAAAAATAATGATCATTATTAGAGTAGTATTGCATATATAGAGATCCCAAAAAGAAGGATGAATACAATTTAAATCAGATCCTGGAAGGAAAAATTGCATTTCCCACAATTCCATGAAAACCTAGAATAAATGAAACAAGAAACAAAAAAAAAAATGAAATAAGAATGCTATAGAAAAGAATTGGAAGGGGATTAGTGCAGAAGAGAAAATAGTGAACCTTATCCAAGAAATAGAATCCCTGAAAACTAGAATAAACCAACCAGAATCAATGACTCCCTAAGAAAGTAAAAAAAATATTAATACTAAATTAAAATATTAAAGAAATGGAGAAAATGTAAAATATCAGATACTCAAATCAAATTTTCTAGAAAATACTTCAAAGAGAAACAATTTAAGAAACTCAGCAAGAGGTCACTATTTAACAAAAATTGCTGAGAAAACTAGAAAGTAGTCTGGCAAAAGCTAGGTATAGACCAACATACCAAGATAAGTTCAAAATTAGCATAAGATTTGGACATAAAGGGTAACATCAAAGGCAAATTAAAGGAGAATGGAAGAAATTATTTGACAGATCTATGATTAGAACAATTCCAGTTCCTCACTAAATGAGAAATAGAAGGGTTCACAGGAGGAAAAATAGATAATTTTGATTATATAAAATTAAAAATATTTTAGACAAACAAAATTAATTCATCTAAAATTAGAAGAAAAGTAGGAAACTTGGAGAAAAAAATCTTTGCAGCAAAGTTCTCTGATAAAGATCTAATTTAGCTGAGATAAAGTTACAAGAATAAGAGACTTTCACTAATTGATAAATATATAGTCAAATAAATAGTCAAAAGATATGAATAGGCAGTTTTCAGAGGAAGGAATCAAATTTTCAATAGTCATATGAAAAAATGCTTTATATCACTAATTAGGAAAATGCAAATTAAAACAGCTCTGAGGTACTACCTCATGCTCATCAGATTAGCTTAAGGTAACCAAAAAAATGGAAAATGACAAATGCTGGAGGGATTGTGGCAATAGAGGTACACTAATGTACTGTTTGTGGATCTGTGAAGTAGTCCAATCATCCTGAAAGAAATCTTGAACTATGCCCTATGTTCTAGTGATAATACAGATAACACACATATATGTATGTATGTATGTGTGTGTGTATATATGTATACACACACACACACACATATATATATATACATACACATATATATCCTAGAGACATAAAAAAGAAGAGGAAAGGACCCATACATCCCTTAATATTTATATTAAATATTTTAGCAGCCCTTTTTGTGATAGCAAAGAGTTGGAAACTGAGGGGAAATCCATTAACTGAAGAGTGGTTGAACAAGCTATGGTATATGAATGCAATGGAATATTATTGTAAGAAATTATGAAGCGGATAGCTTCAGAAAAACCTGAGAAGACTTATATGAACCAGTGCAAACTGATATGAACAAAACCAGGAGAACAAATTATGTAGTAATAGCAATACTGCAAAGATAATCAACTTTAAAAGACTTAGGAACTTTGATCAGCACAATCACCAACCACAAGTCCAAAAGACTCTTGATGAAACATGTTATCTCCCTCCTGATGGAGAGCTGATGGACTCAGAGTCCAGACTGAAGCACATCTTCTTCTCTTTCTTCTTTTTGACATGGCTAATGAGGGAGTTTGTTTTGAATGACTATACACATTTATTTATAATGGGTTTTGTTTTTTCCTGACTTCTCTATAAATGACAAAAAGAAGGGAAGAGGAGATAAATTTGGAACTGAAAATAAAACAAAATTGAATAAAAAAAAAGAGAATCATTGGAATCATTGAAAACCATGATAAAATTTTTAAAAAGCCTGGACTCCACATTCTAATAACTCATATATGAAAACCTCCCAAATCTACCAGTCAGAGGATCAGGTGAAGACAGAAAGAATCCACTAATCGCCTCCTGAAGGAAACCCCAAAAGGAAAAATCCTGAGATTATCATAGCAAAATCTAGAACTCACAATGTCAAATGAAAATTACTACAAGAATTTGGCAAGAAGCTGTTCAAATACCAGAGAATAGTCAGGATCACACAAGACCTGGCAGCTTCTACTATAAATAGAATAAATCTTGGAATAAAATGTTTCAAGAGATCAAAGAAATGAGCTTACAATCAAGAATAATTTATCCTTCAAAGCTGAATATTGCAGCATGGGAAGGGGGAATGGACCTTTAATGGAACTGGGAACTTTCAAGCATTTCCGGGGTGGGGGGCGGGGCAGTACCTAGAGCCAAAGAAGGAACTTTGAAATACAAACACAAGAGTTAAGAGAAACGTAGAATGGTAAATTTATTTGAGCAACTAGAAGAAGGTGATAGAGTGCTTACATTCTATTGGAGAAGAAACAAGAGTTCCTTCAGAATATCAAATGGTATTGTGGAAACCACAACAATGTTGAAAAACATTATCTACCTAGAGAGTGAACTGATGAATTCTGAGTGCAAATTGAAACATTTTTTCACTTTCTTTGTTTTTCTTGCTTTTTCTTACTGCAATATGGCTAATGTGGAAATGTGTTTGGCATGATTTCATATGTATAATGGGTATCATATTTTTGTGTTCTCAATATGTCAAGTGCTTTGTAAACCTTAAAGCACTATATAGATGCTAGCTATTACTTATATGTATGTATATATAATACAGATACACATTTGTTTTGCTTGACTATACTTATTTTATGAAGTTTTTTTCTCTTTCTTTTTATAGGTTTTTAAAATAGGGTGGTGGTTAGGTAGGGGAATTAGGCTGGGGGAAGGGGTAGAAGGAAGAAGACAACTGAAAACTGAAAATAAAAAATTTAATTAAAAAAAGAGTATTGAAGGAGCCAAATAAGAAAAATATTGGTCTTGGAAATAGATTGTTTCTGTTCTGAGGGTCTGAAGAAGGAAATAAAAAAGAGGGTAAAAAGACAAATGCATTACTACAGAAAGGAGAAATAAGGGGGTGGAATTTGCTATTTCTCACAATAGGATGTATGAGAAGAATGTTATAAATATGGAAGAAGGGTGATAGGAACAGATATAAAATCAACTTCATTCTTATCATAAACAGACATACAAGAGTTGAAAATACACACACAGGTATCAACAGTTTGCTGTACAAATACAACCCAGAAACAAGTAGGGATGGGTGTTGTGGAGGGGAGGTTGATTAACCCAGGGAGGGAATAGTCACAAGCAAAACAAACTTATTCATCCTAGAAGGTGCATTAAAAGGCGGGGTGGGGGAAGCACAATAATCTAAGGCAGGACTTTCTTTTTATTTTTTAAAATATATTTGTTTATTTAGTTTTTAGTTTTCCACATTCACTTTTATAAGATTATGAGTTACAAATTTTTTTTTCCTCTCTCCCTCCCTTTTCCCCTCCCTAAAATGGCAAGGAATCTGATGTAGGCTATACATTACAGTCATATTAAATATATTTCCACATTAGTTATGTTGTGAAAGAAGAATCAGAACAAAAGGGAAAAACCATGAGAAAGAACAAAACAATAACAAAAGTGAAAATAGTGATCTTCATTCAGACTCCATATTTCTTTCTCTGGATGTGGACAGCATTTCCATCATGAGTCTTTTGTAATTTTCTTAGATCATTGCATCGCTAAGAAGAGCTAAGTCTGTAAAAGTTGATCATTGCACAATGTTGCTGTTACTGTATACAATGTTCTCCTGGTTCTGCTCACTACACTCATCATCAGTTCATATATGTCTGTCCATGTTTTTCTTAAATTTGCCTGGTCATCATTAATAGAAGACAACAAACACACACACACACACACACACACACACACACAAATATACACACAAAAGGAAGCTAAAAATTAGGGAGATGAAAAGGGAAAGGTAACAAACATGGGGACATGGTGGAAAAATCAGAGATGTTTTAGAGTCACGCAGCCAGGTGAGGAATGAGGAAATGTTCTGAACTGACCTCCCTCCTTAAATGGAGATTTTGGAGATCAGAGGTACAGAAAGTAGCAATAAGGTACAGTACCAAAGCTGATGAGATATTGCAGGATGATGACCAGTTTCTAGCAATGACCCTTTTTTTCAAACAGTACTATTGCTAACTTCCATTCCTAACCAAGCCCCCAAAATTTAAAAACCTAGAAAAACAAAGATGAGAAACTTGTAAAAAAAAAAAAAGTAACATAGACAAGCAAATAATACTTGTAAAAAAACAAGTATAGACAAGCAAAACAAATGTGCATTTGTATTATATACACACTTATGCAAATACATAATAGCTGACATCTGTGTGGTGTTTTAATGTTTGCAAAGCACTTTACATATGTCAATTCACTTGATTCTTACAACAACCCTATAAAGTGGGTGTTATTATCTTCATTTTACAGATGAGGAAAGCAAGGCGCAGAGAGGTTAAATAACTTGCTCAGGATGATATAGCTAGTAAGTGTTTGAGGCAGTTGAGTGTTTGAGAGTTTAACTCTGGTCTTCCTGATTCCAAGTCCAGTGATCTATCCTCTCTGCTACCCAGCTGCCAGATAGGTGTAAATAGGTACATATGTGTATTATGTATATATACATACACATATGCGTGTATGTATATATACTCCCATTTTGTTTCATTCTTTCAACCAGTCAGAATATATTTCCTAATCTTATTGTCAAAATTGTACTGGTTGTGCTTCCTTTTAAATTTGTCTGTTTTCTTTTGTGTATTCAAAATAATATTACAACAGTTTTTATGACATTAAAGTGACTGTTAGATGTTTGCTTGGTATAGTTAAGATATATGTGTGCTAAATCTGATGTGGGGGGTGTTGGGGGAAAAGGATGGGTATAAGCATTTATATAGCACCTACTATTTGTCAGGCACTGTCGTAAGTACATTACAAACATTATCTCACTTGAGTCTCAAGATAGCCTGGGAGATAGATGCTATTATTATTTTACAATTGAGGAAACTGAAGTAAACAGAGGTTAAGTGACTGTTAATTTAAACTCAGGTCTTCCTGACTGCAGGCTGGTCCTCTGTTCATTTCCCCACCAGCTGACTCTGTGTTTACAGAGTCATAGCTAAGAAGTAACCCCATTGAGATCAGAGTCTTTGTATCTCTTTATTTTTCTAGATACAATGAAATATGGTAGATAGAATGTTGGATTTGGCATCAAGAAGAACAATAACCAAGCAGAGTGCCTCCAGGCAGAAATTATGTCTTACATTTTAATCTCTGTGTCTTGAGATTGAATCACAGTCCTTTGTCCCAGTCAACTATGTGATTTAGAAATCTGCAAGCTATTCTCTGGTTGGCCTTGCAAATGAATGAGCCATAACAAAAGGTAATCCAAGTAAAAAAGATTAATGTCTTCTGTCCACTTTGTCTACATTCCCAAATAGCATTGATGCTATAGTTTCCCAAGGAAAAACCTCATTGGCTCCCTATATTTCCTGAGTGACTTTGGGGTAAATCAGTTAATCTAAGCTCCAATTTTCTCAACTGTAAATGGAGCTAATAATATATTATTTCACAGGGCTGTTTTCAGGATCAGATGTGATAATGAATATAATGCGATATGTGTTAATGATGTTTTTTTACTATTGATTTTCTTTCTTTTTCTTTTTTGAAGATATCAAAATCAATTTTATTTTAAAGTTTACAAATCTGAGGTGAAGAATCCCTACTAAGTGATCTCTTGAATCTTTCCTATGCAGGTTTTTCTGGCAGAGCAGGAATACATGGAAACCTCTTGAACCTACAGGAGACCCATGTGAAAATGTCAGGTATGACTTCTGTGAACAAAATACCACTCTCTGGATAATCTACTCTAGGTAAAGGAGTAGTGTTGTTTACTTACAACTATTCAAAGATGCATTGATGACTGGGGGCTTAATTGGATGTCTGTTAATTACGATGTTCTTCTTTCATCACTGACAACTCCTTCCTGCCTCATGAATGCATATGTGGGCAGGCTGTTTATGGCTTAATGTATCATCCTCTTGCCTCTCACCTTAATACTTCAATCCTTTAAAAAAAGAAAGGAAAAGAAGAAGAGAAAGAGAAAACTCCCAATTTGTAAAGCTCTTAATAGATATGATTTATGTAGAAGAGGGGAGTCAAACCATTCCTTAAGCACATGTTTGTATGTGATA
The DNA here is from genome assembly GCA_028646595.1 of Phalanger gymnotis. Lineage (NCBI taxonomy): Eukaryota > Metazoa > Chordata > Mammalia > Diprotodontia > Phalangeridae > Phalanger > Phalanger gymnotis. Next base: position 315,412,020 of record CM053623.1, on the reverse strand, counting down.
GCCCAGGAGTTGCAAGAGTGGTAGATTGGATCAACCAGGATTTCTTTCTATAAATTCAATTTTATTTTTATTTCATCTTCAAGTTCTTTCCTTCCATCCCTCTCTCACCCATTGAAAAGGCAAGAAATACAATTTCATGTTGTATACAGTGTGAAATAATGCATAACATATTTCTGAATTAGCCATCTTCTGGAAAAAAAAAGAAAAAGAAAGAGGAAAAAATATGCTTCAATCTGTACTCTGAGTCCATTAGTTCAATAACTTGAGGTGGATAGTATTTTTTATTATGAGTCCTTTAAAATTGTGACAGAATATTGAATTGATCAGAGTAACTGTGCCAGTAAGGCAAAATGGGCTTAGTTTAACGGGTGTGGTTAAGGAGTTTGGCTTTTGTTTATGGTGAAAGTACTTTCACCTGTTAAACGCTAAGCCCCAGGCCCAAAGCCCTAA
>CM053623.1:315382021-315411470 GCA_028646595.1 Phalanger gymnotis | reverse complement strand
TCTGGTCTCTAGTCGTTGACTTGAGAACGCCAGAGGCTTGGCTGCGAGGAGAGGCGACAAAACTATAGCCGGAAAAAATCCGAAGCAGAGCCGACCCCTGTGTGGACCCAGGAGTTCGAGTGGTGAATATGATTTACGCCATCTTATTTTTTTGTGGCCTCCTGGCTACTCTTGTGAGGCGGGCCTACTGGGCCTGGAGACTTGTGTTCACAGTACTGGAACGGGGAGGTTGGTTCGCTAATTTGTTGCTCTGGGCCCTGAATAAATTTTTTGATGCCTTCTGCTTGGAGAATTCTGTATACCCAACGATTTCGAACCACTCTGATATTTATATGATCTTTTTTGAGATCATGAATTCGGCCTTCCTACTACAGTAACTTATTCTTTCATAGTTGATTATCTTTATAATATTGCAGTTACTGTGTAAATTGTTCTCATTCTATTCACTCCACTTTGCATTAATTCATTCAGTTCAGTCTTCACAGGTTTTTCCAAAACCTTCTCCTTCATCATTTTTTATGGAACAATAACATTCCATCGCAATCATAGACACAACTTATTTAGTTGATGGTATCACTGCAGTTTCCAATTTTTTGCCACCACCAAAAGAGCTGATATAAGTCTTTTGATACATAGGAGTCCTTTTCCTTTTCCTTTGATTTCTTTGGGAGTAAAGGCCTAGTAGTGACATTTCTGAGTTAAAAAGTATGTACGGTTTTATAGATTTGGGGGCACAGTTCCAAATTGCCTCCTGGAATGACTCAATTAGTTCACAGATCCACCAAGAGTGCATTAGTGTACCTATTTTTCTCACTTCCTCTCCAACATTTGTCATTTTCCTTTTCTGTCATCTTAGACAATCTGATGGTTGTGAACTAATACTTCAGAATTGTTTTAATTTGAATTTATCTAATTATTAGTGATTAGAACATTATTGATAGCTTTGTGATTAGAACACTATAGAAAGCTTTGATTTCTTCTTCTGAAAAATGCCTGTTTATATCCCTTGATCATTTAAATTTGAATTTAAGTTTGAGATCTTTATCAGAGAAACTTGTTGCAAAATTTCCTACTTTTCTTCTAATTTTGGCTACATTGGTTTTGTTTGTGAAAACCTTTTTTAATCTGATGTAGTTAAAATTATTCATTTTACCTTCTCTGAATCTCCTTATGTTTTCTGTAGACCTGACAAATAATTTCTTCCATGTGTTCTGACTTGCTTATGTCATCTTTTACATTTAAATCATGTACCCATTTTGAGCTTATTTTGGTATATGGTGTGAGATGTTGGTCTATGCCCAATTTGGGTGAGGTGACTTTGCAATTTTCCCAGCAGTTTTTGTCAAATAGTAAGTCCTTGCCCCAACTAATGGAATATTTGGGTTTGTCAAACACTAGGTCACTGTGTTCTTTTGCTTCTATATATCTTGTACCTAATCTGTTGCATTGGCCCACCATGCTATTTCTTATCCAGTACTAATTGTAGTATAAATTGAAATCTGGTACTACTAGGCCCTCTTCCTTCACATTTTTTTTTCATTGATTCTCTTGATATTCTTTACCTTTTGTTCTTCCAGATGAATTTTGTTATTATTTTATCTAGTTCTAGAAAGTAATTCTTTAGTAGCTTGATTGGTATGGCCCTGAATAAGTAAATTAACTGAGATAGTACTGTCATTTTTATTATATTAGCTAGGCCTACCTATCAGCAACAAATATTTCTCCAATTACTTAATCTGTGTGAAGAGTGTTTTGTAACTGTGTTCATTTAGTTCCTGTGTGTGTCATGGCAGGCAGACATCCAAGTATTTATAGTCTCCAGTTGTTGTAAATGGAATTTCTTCACCTTTTCCTGCTTAGTTTTGTTGATAATATATATAAATCTTGATAATTTCTGTGGGTTTATTTTATCTCCTGCAACTTTGCTGCAGTTGTTAATTGTTTCAGCTAGTTTTTTAGTTGACTCTCTAGGCTTCTCTAAGTATACCAGCATATCATCTGCTAAAAGATATAATTTTGTTTCCTCATTGTTATTCTTATTCCTTTGATTTATTTTTCTTCTCATTGCCATAACAAGGATTACCAGTACTATATTTAATAATAATGGTGATAACAAACATCTTTGCTTTGCCCCCCGATCTTATTGGAAAGGTTTTTACTTTATCCCTATTTCATATAATGCTTACTCTTGGTTTTAGAGATATAGTACTTATCATCTTAAGAAAAGCTCCATTTATGCTTATGTTTTTAATAGGAATGGGTGTTATCTTTGTCAAAATATTTTTTCTGCATCTACTGAAATAATCACACATTTTTTGTTGTTTTTGTTATAGACATGGTAAAGTATGCTTATTGCTTTCTTAATATTAAGCCAGCCCTGCGTTCTTTCTATAGATATAGCCTGGACATTGTATGTGATTTGTGATCTATTCCTGTAATCTCCTTGCTGGTATTTTATTTATTTTTTTGAATCAATATTCATTAGAGAAATTGACCTATTGTTTGCTTTCTCTGTTTTTACTCTCTCTGGTTTCTGTATCTGTATCAAAATTATATTTGTGCCAATATGCATTTAGTATAACTTTCTTTACCTATTTTTTCAAATAATTTGTATATTAATGGAATCATTTTTAACTGTCTGGTAGAGTGTCAAACCTATCCGATTGGCTAATATGACAGAAAAGGAAAATGACAGTTATTAGAGACAATGTGGAAAAAATAGGGACACTAATGTAGTATTGGTGGAATTGTGAACTAATCCAACCATTCTGGAGAGCAATTTGGAACTATGACCAAAAGGCTATCAAATTGCACGTGCTTTGATCCAGCAATGCCACTACTAGGTCTGTACCCCAAAGAGATCAAAGACAAAACAAAAAGACCTATACGTACAAAAATATTTATAGCAGTTCTTTTTAGTGGTGGCAAAGAGTTGTAAATTGAATGGATGTCCATCAAATGAGGAATGGCTTGTTAGTTGTGGTATATGATTGTGATAGAATACTATTGTACTATAACGAATGATGATAAAGTACTTTCAGAAAAACCTGGGAAGACTTACATGAACTGATGCAATGTAAAATAAGTAGAACAAAGGTAACATTATAGATAATAACAGCAATATTGTACAATAATCAACTGTGAATGACTTAGCTAGTTTCAGTAATTCAGTGATCCAAAACAATTCCAAAGGACTTCTAATGAAAAAATGTTGTTCACCTCCAGAGAAAGAACTGATGTTGTCTGAATACTAATTGAAACATACTTTTTTAAGCTTTCTTTATTATTCTTGTTTTTGTTATTATTTTTGTCTGTTTTTTTGCAACATAGTTAATATGGAAATGTTTTCCATGACTGCAAATGTGTAATCTATATCAAATTGCTTGTCTTCTCAGAAGGAGCAAGGTGCAGGAGGGAGGAGAAAATTTGCAACTCAAAATTTCAATAAATGAATGTTAAAAATATGCGTTATAGGTAATTGAGAAAAAAATAAAATAAAAACTAAATGTAAAAAAATCCTGTGTTAAATAGATGTCATCTAAAATTATTTTTTTAAAAATAAACATTCAATAGAATTCACTTTTAAATCCATCTGGTCCTGAAGTTTTTTCTTAGAGAGCTTATTTATGATTTGTTCTATTTTTTCTAAGATAGCATTATTTAAATATTTTATTTCCTCTTTGGTTAATCTGTATTATTTGTTAATGTTCCTCCATTTCATTTAGATTGTCAGTTTCTTTGGGATATAGTTAGTTAAGATAACTAACAATTGCTTTTATTTCACCTTCATTGATTTTGCCTTCACCCTTTTCATTTTTGATACAAGTAATTTGGTCTTTCTTTTAAAAAAATCAAATTAGTTGATTTATCTATTTTAAACAACTCCTAGTTTTATTTCTTATTTCAATTTTAAAAATTTTCAGTTTTCTTGATCTCCCCTTTGATTTTCATATTTTCTATTTTGATGTTTAATGGAGGGTATTAATTTGTAATTTTTCAAAAGGTGTGAGTGTTACTAATGATTTTAAAAATACCTGGGTTTCCAATGTTAAAGACTCCCAAAAGGCTGGGAATAGAAATCCAACAAATAGATTTTTTTTAAACTTGGAAAATTTTTTGGTAACATTCAGAACATGCCTGATATACACAAAATGCAGACATGTCCTTTGATGAGTCTTGGCCATATCTCTAATGAGATCTCTAATTCTGTAGAATTTGGATTTGAGAGAAGGAATCAACATAATAATAATAGCTAACATTTATATGGGCTTTAAGGTTTGCAAAGTAACTTACATGTGTAGGGGTATGGATCTGTTCATTATTCCATGCATTTAAAAGTAATTACCTTTGGAACTAATTTTGGAGCTTTGATTAAATCAAACAATTGGGACCTTTGCCTCTATATCCCCTTTAGTCAATTAAAACCATGTGAGAAACTAGTTCCCCCTTAAAGAACTTGTCTAAATGAAGAGATTATTTCAGGACAAGAGGAAGAAATCCTGAGGTTCTAATTTCAATACATTAGAGCAAGTGTGGAATTTCCAATATATCTTTGAGAAACAAAGGGAGGACTGGCTTATGGCATAGAAGGGAGATATCCAGGAAAATCTTTGACTCTTCCAGCATCTCAAAGAAGAAGTCCCTGGCTAAGAAGACCCAGTCTGAAGGAATTCCCAAGAAAGACATATTTCCTTCCTTAATTTCTCTTTCTTATACCTGTCTATCCACAGCCACTACAACCTCATTTACTGTTTCATTACTCAAATGTTTTCAGTAAACTGAATTTTGCCTCAACTAAAAAGTAGCCAGAGGTTAATTAGTAATTGACATAAATATAAAGTTAAGTGGGGAACCTAATCTTTGCCAAAATGTTGCGAATTTTCTTAATAGGGGCTCTAGGTTGAGCTCAGAACTTTTCATCTAAAAAACAAAGCAAAACAAAACAACTTTTTAAACCCAAAGAAAAGGGACCTAATTGGACCTATTATATTGCCCCTAGGTTTAAAATGAACAAATTATTGTAATTGGGTATTATACATGCTATTTCATTTGAATCTCAAAACAATCCTGTAAGTTAAGTATGATTATTATGCCATTTTACAGATAAGGAAACTGAAGCTAAGGGTCATATGTCTAGTAAGTATAAAATTCTACCATTGAGCTTCCTGATTCCAGTTCCAGCACTAGGCCACCCAGTTGTCCCATGATGATATTTAGAAAAGAGCACTGGCCTTAAACATAAACATGTCTATAGATGTGTGTGTGTGTGTGTGTGTGTGTGTGTGTGTGTGTGTGTGTGTGTGTAATCAATCACAGACAATACTTGAATTATCTTAGTGTTGTGAAGATGGTTGAAAATCTTAAAGCACTATAGAAATGTGTACTTTTATCACAAATACAACCCTCCTTTGTTGAGTTCTGATGCACATTTGAGAAAAAACAATTTTTAAGGCCAAATGTGGTATTGTAGAACCATCATCCAAGATGCTGAAGAGTCTGAGGATGGTGGATCCCTTGAACTAGGGAGTTGTGAGCTATAGTGGATTATGCTGATTGAGTGTCTGCACCACCTTTGGCCTTAATATGGTAAACTGAGGAGTAAGGGGGGGTGGTAATTGTCCAAGGAGGAGTGAACTGCCTCAGATTAGAAATGGAGCAGTCAAAGCCTTCAAGCCCATCAGTCCTGGAGTAAGTAACCCCTGCTCTTCTAGCCTAGGTGAGAAGGGAAGAATCAGTCTTAAGAAGAAAAAAGAGAGACTTCTGGGAGCCAAGATGGAGGAGTAAGTAGTAAGTCTCTCTCACGCTCCCTTATCGACCTCTAAAACTCCAGAAAACATTGCCCTAGGAAAAATCCTAGAACAGTGGAGCCAGAAGAAAGATGAGATATAGCAGTCTTTTACCCCAAGAGGCTTGAAGGATTAATGAGAAAGGTCCCTCTCACTCTGGTGGAAGAGGAGGAGTTAGAGGACAGGTGTCCTGGAGAGCCAGTGTCAAGCCCCACATCAGCAAACCTGGGGGAGATCTGTAGCCCCATGGTAATGGAGTGGGCAATCACCAACACCATGCCTTAGCACAGCCAGGGGAACCAGTAGACTACAGCTCAGAGAACTACCGTATGTGCCAGCAGACAGGTGTCCTCCAGCAGCTGAACCTTCCCATGCTTCAGAGCAGCTCCTGATGAGCAGATGTCCTCCAGGGGCCACAATGCCCCCCTACCCAGAGAGCTTTAGTGTAGCTCTGGAGAAACACAGAAAAACCCACCTGGCCTCAGTACATGCCAGCCAACTTCACTAGGATCCCAGCTCAGCACCAGGTAAGCTGCCAGACCCCTAGAGCATCCAACTGGCAGCATCTGAGGCCCCAGAAAATGAGGCCAGTAACTAAGCCCCTGGCCCCTAGCACAAGAAGCTTGGCACAGTGACCCCTGTACTCTATCAGGAAGTTTAAAAGCCAGGAAACAGGCAAACATCATGAACACAAAGCAGAAATGGACAATGACCATAGATTCTATGAAGACAGGGAAGATCAAAACACAAATTCAGAAGAGGACAACATTATTAAAATACTTATATCTGAAACCTCAGAGGGAAGTATGAACTGGTCTCAAGCCCCAAAGGTCTTCTTCGAAGAGCTCTAAAAAGATTTTAAAAGTTAAATAAAACAGGTAGAAGAAAAATTGGGAAAAGACATGAGCGTATGTAAGAGAGAGTCAATAGGGAAAAGGAAGGACAAAAATTGACTATGGAAAACAATTCCTTAAAAAATACAATTGGCCAAATAGGGAGGAAAAAGTACACCAAAGAAAACAATTCCTTAAAAAGTAGAATTGGCCAAATGGAAAAGGAGGTATAAAAGCTAACTGGAGAAAACAATTCATTAAAAATTAGAATTGGGCAAGTGGAAGCTAATGAGACAACAAGAATCATCAAACAAAATCAAAAGAATGAAAAAAATGGAAGAAAACATAAACTATTTCATTGGAAAAACAACTGACCTGGAAAATATGCCAAGGAGAGATAATTTAAGAATTACTGGTCAGCCTGAAAGCCATGATCAAAAAAAGAGCCTGGACAGTATCTTTCAAGAAATCCTCAAGTAAAACTGCCCTGAGGTCCTAGAACCAAAAGGTAAATTAGTCATCCAAAGAATCCACTGATCACCTCCTGAAAGAGATCCCAAATCAAAAATGCCAAGGAATATTGTAGTCAAATTCCAGAATTATCAGGTCAAGGAGAAAATACTGAAAGCAGACAGAAAGAAAAAATTCAAGCCTCATGGAATCACAGTCAGGATTATGCAGGACCTTGCAGCATCTATATTCAAAGATCAAAGGGTTTGGATTATGATATTTTGGTAGGTAAAGGAGCTCAGATTGCAACCAAGGATCAAATACTCAGCAAAACTGAGCATAATCTTTTTGGGGAGAAGATGGACATTCAATGAAATAGGGGACTTCCAAACATTCATGATGAAAAGACCAGAGCTCAACAGAAAATTTGATCTTCAAATATAAGACACAAGAGGGGCATTAAAAAGGTAAAAAGGCAAGAAAAAAATGTTATTCAATGAAGACAAACTGCTTACATGCCTGCATGGGAAGATGATACCTGTAACTCTTGAGAACTGTGTCGTTATTACAATATTTAGAAGGGTTATACATAGACAGAGGGCATGGGCATACGTTGAATTTGATGTAATGATAAAAAATCTAATTAAGAAGTGAAAAAGGATTGAACTGAAAGAAGAGAAAAGCAGGAGGCAGAAAAGGGTAAACTATATCACATGAAGAGGCACAAAGACCTATTACAGTAGAGGGAAAGAAGGGAGGGGGATGAGCATTGTTTGAATGTTAGTCTCATCAGATTTGGTTCAAAGAAGGAATAACAGACTCAGCTAGGTATAGCTCTATAGGAAGCAGGAGGGGAAAAGGGAAAGAAAAGGGAGGGGATTGATTGAAGAGAGGGTAGATTGAAGGAGATACTGGTCAGAAGCAAAATGTTAGTGAGGAGGGAAAAGGAGAAAGGAGAGAGAAAAGTATAAATGGGGAGAGATAGGATGGAGAGATAGGCACAGTTGGTAATGATAACTGTGAATGTGAATGGGATGAACTCTCCCACAAAACAGAAGCAGACAGCAGAGAGGATTAAAAAACAAAATGTCACAATATGTCATTTACGACAAACAAATTTGAAGCAAAAGGATACACACAAAGTAAAGGTAAAAGGCTGGAGTAGAATACATTGTGCTTCAGCTGAAGGGGAAAAAAAACCAGAGGTAGCAATCCTGATCTCAGATAAAGCAAAAGCAAAAATAGATCTAATTAAAATAGATAAGGAAGAAAACTACATCCTGCTAAAAGGTACCGTAGACAATGAAGTAATATCATTATTAAACATACATACACCAAGTAGTATACCATCTAAATTCTTAGAGGAGAAGTTAGGGGAGTTAAAAGAGTTAAAATAAGAAATAGCAAAACTATACTAGTAAGGGACCTCAACCTCCTCCTCTCAGAACTAGATAAATCTAACCACAAAATAAACAAGAAAGAAATTATGGAGGTGAATAGAATTTTAGAAAAGTTAGCTATGGTAGACCTCTGGAGAAAACTGAATGTGGATAGAAAGGAATATACCTTTTTCTCAGCAGTACATGAAACCTACACAAAAATTAACCATGTATTAGGGCATAAAAATGTCACAATCCAGTGCAGAAAGGCAGGAAAAAGGAAAGCTTTTTCAGATCATGATGAAATAAAAATTACATGTAATAAAGGACCATGGAACTAAAAGTTAACTGGAAACTAAATAATCTAATCCCAAAGAATGAGTGAGTCAAACAACAAATCATAGAAACAATCAATAATTTCACAGAAGAGAGGAACAATAATGAAAAAGCATAACAAAACTTATGGGATGCTGCCAAAGCAATTCTTAGAGTAAATTTTATATCTCTTAATGCTTACATGAATAAAATAGAGAAAGAGGAGATCAATGAATTGGGCATTCAACTAAAAAAGTTTAAAAAAGAATGATTAAAAACCACCAATTAAATGCCAAATTAGAAATTCTGAAAATCAAAGGAAATAAAATTGAAATTAAGAAAGCTATTGAACTAATAAATAAAACTAAGAGCTGGTTTTAAAAACAATAAAATAGATAAACCTTTGGTTAATTTGATTAAAACAAGGAAAGAAGAAAACCAAATTACCAGTATCACAAATGAAAAGGGTGAATTGGCTGTCAGTGAAGAGGAAATTAGGAACTATTTTGCCCAACTATATGCCAATAAATCTGACAATCTAAGTGAAATGGATGAATATTTACAAAAATATAAATTGCCCCAATTAACAGAAGAGGAAATAAAATATTTAAATAGGCCCATTTCAGAAAAAGAAATTGAACAAACCATCAATGAACTCCCTAAGAAAAAATCTCCAGGGGGCAGATGGCTTTACAAGTAAATTCTATCAAACATTTAAAGAACAATTAAGTCCAATACTCTGTAAACTAATTGAAAAAGAATATTTTTATGATACAAATATGCTGCTGATACCTAAACCAGGAAGAGCTGAAATAGAGAAATAAAATTTTAGGCCAATTTCACTAATGAATATTGATATAAATCTTTTAAATAAAATATTAGCAAAGAGAATATCCCAACTTATCATGAGGATAATACACTATGACCAGGTAGGAGTTATACCAGGAATACAGAGCTGATTCAATATTAGGAAAACTATCAGCATAATTGACCACATCAACAGCAAAACTAACAGAAATCACATGATTATCTTAATAGATGAAGAAAAAGCTTTTGACAACGTACGGTAAGGTTTTAACAATCTGGCTTGCAGCTTCTGTGGGGGTGCAAGATCTACCAACAACCAGCACCCAGAAAGCTGCCAGCACCCACCAAAGCATAGGTTCTTTTGATCTGCCTTAATAAGGAAAGCAAGGTGAAGGAGTTGTCAAGCTTACTTTAATTCAGCATACAAATATCATTCACTTAGTTCAGGAGAAAAAGCCAGCACCCTGAACTTCAGAGCAAATTACAAACAAAGTACAAACATCAACAGACAGACCCAATACAGATTCATAGTTACCAACATCTAGGTTCAGCCCAGGAGCTCAGAACAAGGGCTAGCCCAGAGTCATGCACCCCACCGCTGCTGCGGCAAAGAGCTCCTAGGAAGGAGGCCAACCCCTGGTTTTTATATCTTGGTCAGTGTCAAGGGTGAGTCACACATGCGACTCAACCACGTGACCTAAAATCAACACAAAGAGGTGACTTAAACCCACGTGGTCTAAGAGCCTCCACTGTCCCAGATATGTAAACTAGGCCCTCCCTGGAGTTAGCCCCACCTTGGTCTCTACCTTAGTTGCCAATCCACACCCACATAGGTTTTACACCTAATAGGGGTTTGGGCCTGGGGCTTAGCACTTAGTAAGATTCAATGAAATAGCTGAATTACTCAAAGCAAGCAAAAGCCAAACTCTTCAAGGGCACTCGTTCAACTAAGTGCTAAGGAGCCCATTTTGCTTACCAACACAAGTACTCATTTCTATTAAAAAACACTAGAGAGCACAGGAATAAAAGGAGTTTTTCTTAAAATGATAAATAGCATCTATCTTAAACCATCTCCAAGCATCATATGTAATGGGGATAAGTTAGAAACATTTAAAATGAGAATAGGGGTAAAATAAGGATGTCCATTATCACCATGGTTATTCAGTATTGTACTAGAAATGTTATCTTCAGCAATAAAAGAATAAAAAGAAATTGAAGGAATTAGAACAGGCAAAGAAGAAACAAAGTTATCACTCTTTGCAGATGATATGATGGTATACTGAGAGAATCCTGGAGAATCGAGCAAAACACTACTTGAAGTAATAAACAATTTTAGCAAAATTTCAGGATACAAAATAAACCCACATAAAACATTGGAATTTCTATATATTACTGACCAAGTCCAGCAGCAAAAGACAGAAAGATAAATTCCACTTAAAGTTACTGTAGATATCATAAAATATTTGGGAGTCTACCTGCCAAGACAAAATGAGGAACTATATGAATACAATTTCAAAACACTTTTCACACAAATAAAGTCAGATCTAAATAATTGGAAAAAATATCAGTTGCTCATGGGTAGACCAAGATGATAAAATTAAAAAGACAATTCTATCTAAATTAATTTATTTATTCAGTGCCATACCAATGAAACTACCAAAAACATTTTATAGAGCTAGAAAAAATAATAACAAATAAAGTCAAAATGGGTACACAATTTAGATGTAAAGGCTGATACTATAAGCAATTTGGAAGAGCAGGGAATAGTTTACTGTCACGGTTATGGAGAAGAGAAGAATTTATGACCAAACAAGAGATATAGAACATTATGAAATGAAAAATGGATAATTTTAATTACATTAATTTGAAAAAATTTGCATAAACAAAGTCAATGCAACCAAGATTAAAAGGGAAGCAGAAAGCTGGGAAACATTTTTTATAACCAGTATCTCTGATGAAACTTATTTCTAAAATATATAGAGAACTGAGTCAAACTTATAAGAATACAAATCATTCCCCAATTAATAAATGACCAAAGGATGTGGACAGTTTTCAGATGAAGAAATTAAAACTATCTATAGTCACATGAAAAACATGCTCTAAATCACTATTAATTAGAGAAATGCAAATCAAAGCAACTCTGAGGTACCATATCACACTTATCAGATTGGCTAACATGACAAAACAGGAAAATGATAAGTGATGGGAAAATTGATGTGGGGAAGAGTGATGTGGGAAAATTGGAACACTAAAGCAATGTTGGTGGAGTTGTGAACTGATCTAATCACTCTGGAGAGCAATTTGAAACTATGCCCAAAGGGCTATAAAATTGTGCACACCCTTTCACTCAGGAATACCACTTCTAGATCTGTATTCCATAGAGATCAAAAAGGGAAAAGGACCCACAATGTATAAAATTGTTTATAGCAGCTCTTTTTGTGGTGGCCCAAAACTGGACATTGAGGGGATGACCATCAGTTGAATAATGTCTGAACAAGTTGTGGTATATGAATATAATGGAATACTATTGTTCCATAAGAAATAATGACCAGGCAGACTTCAGAAAATCCTGAAAAGACTTGCATGAACTGATGCTTAGTGAAGTGAACAGAACCAGAACATTGTACACAATAACAACCACATTATATGATGACTAACTTTATACGCTTATTTCTTCTTAGCAATGCAAGGATCTAAGACAACTCCTTAAAAGACTCATGATGGAAAATGCTGTCCACATCCAGAAAAAGAACTATGGAATCTGAATACAGATCAAAGCATGCTATGTACTCCCTCTCTTTCTTTTTCGTTTCTTCTTTTCCGTGGTTCCTCCCATTGGTTCTAATTCTTCTTTACAACATAACTATTGTGAAAATATGTTTAATATAAATGTATATGTAGAGCCTATATTTGATTGCCTATTGTCTTGCAGAGGGGCAAGGAGAAGGAGAGGGAGAAATTTAGAATTCAAAATCTTATGGAAGTGAATGTTGAAAACCAAAAATAAATAAACAAATTATTTTAAAAAAATAAAATAAAAAAGGAAAAAGGGAAAATGTTTTTAATAACATAAATAAATCTGCAGGTTCCCTGACAAAATTTTTTTTAAAAGAGAAGTTGCAAATACAAAGATGTAGAATTTTTTCCCAGGCAGGTTTCATTTTATTTAGATTGCTTTAGATTCTTTACATCCTGGCTAGAACCATCCTTAGAGATCATGTAGTCAAACTCCTTCATTTTACAGCTGGGGAAACTGAGGCTCAGTAAGGTTAGGTGAGGAAATGGAAGCTCAGAAAGGTTGTGATTAAGTGACACAGGGATTCAAACCCCGGTCCAAAGCCTTCAAAAATCCCTTCTCCATCTCATGAGATTGCTTTAGGCCTGCCTTTCACTTTTGTGGTACTTAAAATCTTTTGCTTGTGTCTTTCGATTTATGTTTGCCTGGAGATTACTCCACATGGTGAAGCTTTAACAAGCTATCCATTTTCTTTCCCATTGGAAGCATCTTTCAATCTCCTTCTGAAAGAATAACACTTTTGAGACATTTGCTTTGGAGGAGTCTCTTATGTATTACTCGGCAGAATCTTGGACGCAGTTATCCAAGGATTCCCCCAAAGTCAGGTTCCACAAAAGTGGATCATTTGCACTTGTCTGATTTTCTCAAGAATTTTTTCCACTGCATATTGCAAACCATTTTCCACCAAATGTCTCTCCCTTGTTGAAAAACTCTAACTTTAGAACAGCTTTTTTTTTTAATATAGTCAAGAATGCTGAATATTTTGAGATCAATTTTCATGGTAAACAGCTTTTTTTTTTTTAACAAAACGTATCTTGCTATTCTAGCATGAAAGGAAAAAACGTAATGATAGCTAACATCTACATAGCACTTTGAGCTTTGCAGAGTGCTTTATATTTATTATCTCATGTGATCTTCAAAACAATCCTGTAAGATAAATACTATTAGTATTTATGACTTGACCAGGTCAAATAGATAGGAAGTGTGAGGTAGGAGCCAGATCACCCCGACTCCAAGCCCAGCATTCCATCCACTCACTAAAGCACCATCAAGTCAAACATTTATCGAGCACCTGTTATGTGCCAGGTCCTGTGATTAAGCACTGAAGATACAAAAAAAAGCAAAAACCAGTGCTACCTTCAGGGAACTCAATATAATGGGGGCTGGATCTGTGGAAATTTAACTTTTGAGGCACTAGTCAGGTTGAGGATTTCAAAGAACAGAGATTATAGCCCCACCTGCCGTAAGTAAGCTGACCATGGGGTTTATTGAGCAAAACAGATAGATATTATATTCATGCAGGAAGGACATAAGAAGACAGATATGAACATGCTTCTACTCCACCTCACTGTCACTTGTTGAATCTGTCTGGCCCAGGGAAATCAAGTTACATGTAGAACTGTTCCCAGAAAGCTGGTTTTGTCCAGACAATAATGATCCAAGCAGCAGATGGTCCAAAGACATTAGAGGTTGTGTGATTTTATCCTGAGGAAGACAATGGAAGACAGAGCTTCTTACAAATATGCCTATGTTGAGGTAAGAAGATAAAACTAAACATGAGAATGGATAAATAGCTCTGGCATCAGGTGCTGGACTTGTGCATTTCAATATATTCCTGCTGCATCTATCCACACGCATCCCCATCTCTGGCAAATTGTATCTCACATCTGTACTTTGGGTATAACTTCCCTCATTTTACAGGAAACTGATGCTCAGAAAGGGTTCAAGTCATGCAGCTATTTTCAAAGGTAGGACAAACAGAAATCTCACCTAACACTAAGTTCAGCAGTAATTCTACAACCCCAAATTGTCCATGCTTTCCTTTTCAAGTATTTTTTGTCTTAAAGCATTTGCTAAGGAGGCCATTTGTTTCCTCCCAGGCCTATATTCTTTACTTCTAATTGCTCCTAGCAGGTCATTAATGATAGTGTTAGTGGCACAGTTAAAGTGGGTAAATGGCTCTGGGGATAGACAGCCAATAAAATCACAGATCTTCTACTTCGCACTACCATTTATAATAATGTAATAGGAAATAGTTAATTCACTTTTAACTGCAAACCATACAGTAGCAAAAAGAACAAAGAAAAATAAAACTTCCAAGTACAAAATATGATAGTATTACTTTACAACTTAACAATGATAAATTTTCAGTTGTAACCATATGACGTATAGTATCATTGTTCCAGTTATTTCTAATTACCACCCTCAGGCTGTGATAGGCAACTGACAGCATGACTAAGAACACTGACATATTCAAAAGAGAGACTATTTTGCAACAATACATATTAAATAATGCTATAATATTTAACATTGCAGTTGTAAGTTAAACAAAAACCTTTGCCTTTTTACTTGATTGCTCAATATTAATCCATAATTTCACTATGAATATACCACTGGGAAAGTGACTAGTTTCCTAATTAAAATTAACTTCAGGCATCCTTATGAGAGTGCCTAAAATGCATGTAATATTTCTGTAATAAAATTGTGGTAATCAAGAAATTTGTGAAGCAGGCTAATGTTTCGGTGATTCTTCTCTCTCTTGAGTCTCCTCTACTTGTCTGATGACTCCCTTTCAATGTCTACTATGGGATAATCATCCTTTCCCAACCGAGTGTGGGTGTTACCCTGGCTCTCCCCTAGGTCTTTGTTTCTCTTTACATGTTCTCCTTTTGTGCTCTCATCTGCCCTCTTGGGTTCAATGATCATTTCCACGCATTGCCAAATTTTTATATAGAACCAGAATCTATCTTCTGAATTCTAGGCTCCTGCGGCCACCTTCCTCCTGGACATTTCTACCTAATTCAACACGTCCAAAATGGTACACATCCTCCTCTCTCGACCAAAATAAAACAAAATAACAAAAATGACAACAAAACATAACCATATCCGTCTTCCTTTTCTGTTGCAGATACATCTATCCTTATAATTATCAGGATCATAAACTCAAATCGATCTTTGACTTTTTGCTTTCACTCACTGCTATATCTAATCAGGTGCTGAGTCTCGCTAATTCTACCTCCACAACATATCTCATTTACAATAAATAATAATGGTTAACATTAATATGGCATTTTAAGGTTTGCGAAGTACTTCATAAATAACATCTCATTTTATCCTTACAGCAACCCTGAGCAATAGGTGCTATCGTTATTCCCATTTTACAGATAAAAAAATTGAGGGAGGAAGAGGTTAAATGACTTGCCCAGATCATACAGCTACTAAAGTCCCTGGGGCTGTATTTGAACAGTTTTTCCTGACTCCAAATCCTATTTCCTGACTCCAAATCCATTCTAGTTACCACCTACCTGCCTCAGGAACACAAATGCTCTTCTAGTTTTAGGCCTTATCATTTCTCATATGTGCTATTGTAATCCCCTCATAATTGGTGAAGGCAGCCAGGGGGCTGTTGGATAGAGTGCTGGGCCTGAAGTCAGTAAGACTCATCTTTGTGAGTTCAAATCCAGCTTCAGACACTTACTAGTGGTGTGACCCTGGGAAAGTCACTTACCCCTGTTTGCCTCAGTTTCCTCATCTGTCCAATGAGCTAAAGAAGGAATGGCAAACCACTCCAGTATCTATGCCAAGAAAACTCCAAATAGGATCACAAAGCGTAGAATACAACAGAACAACAACCACCTAATTGGTGACCCTATGTCACAGTTTTGTATTTAACTCATCTGAATTCATATCACATATCCCTGGCCAAATAAATTACCTCTTTGAAATCATGGAATGTTTCTTTTTTTCTTTGTATCTCAATGCTTAGTATAATGCATTGTGCATCATAGGAACTTAAAAAATAATTGTTGAATTGAATTAATTCTAGAATTGCTTTTAAAAAGGTAACCAGTCTGAGGTCATCTAAATTTCTAACATCAGTTGTGAACACATGTAACTTCAACTCTCCGTTCTGTGGTGAATTGATCTCCTTTAGCTAGAGAGGAATCAATTTCATTCTAATATCAGGCTACTGTAGGCAGACATTAAAGTTTTGTGGTTTTTTTTTGTTTTTGTTTTTTTTTTGCTGGGCCAAATATAGCACCAAAGCAAGAGTTTTGTATAATAAAAGCAAATAGAGAATAATGATCTAAACTCCTTAGCTTACTCTTTTTCTGGGTCAAGTCAATTTATATGCTACACCAGAGAGGATCTTGGGAATGTCTATCTCAAAATGAAATACTGGCCTGGAACAGAGGACTATGATGTCTGTAAAGACTTAGAGGTAGGAAAGAAAAGACTTAGTTTTAGCCTAAGTTCATTTTGCCTAGTTTTTGTTATCTGGGTATCATAGCTATAATAAATAGCTTTCCATTTGGCCTTTGGGGTTAGCCATTTTGGGTTTTGTGGGCAAAGAGGCAAAATCAAGTGTTATGTAAGCACTTGTATAACAAGAGAGAAAATAAATTTCCCTAATTTTTTAGTGATGAAGTTCAAAATATTGTAATAATAAGTTGTTGTTGTTCAGAGTTGGACTCAGGGAAATGAGTCTTCCTGACTCCAAGCCTAATACTTCATCCACTGCACCACCTAGCTGCCCTAATAATAATAAGTACATTTTAAAAATACAGTACTAATAAGAGGAATGGAATCTTTGGTTTTTTTAAAGGCTTAACATTTTACTTAATTGTGATTCAAAATTAATGCACCCTAGCATCAAAATCAATTACAAATGTTCATCTGTTAATGGTGATCTGTAATGAGATTTTACTTATTTCATTCACACATATGAGCATATGATTTCAATTGAGCACATTTACCACCTGTAAGGCTTTTGTGGAATTCTATTAGATTCTGCTCTTAAAAATTTCTTTTTAGTCTGTCATTACATTCCAGATTATTTCCAATTAAAGGGCTAGTGGAAGTTCTGCAATTGCATAGTTAAATGGATTTTGAAATATGGAGATTTTTTTCTGCACTTGTATTGAGATCTTAAGAACAAAACTAGAACTCTAGTTTGAGCTCAGAAAAAATATGTCCACTGAAAATTTATGTGGGAATGAAGATCTTGTTTTAACTTTTGACAGTACAGGAAGTATTTAAAGCAGCTTGGCATTACTTGTAATTCAAACAGTGTAAGTTGGCATCAAATTTACTATACTCTCAGTATAAGTTTAGAAAATAAATGCTATTTCACCTTATAACTTTATGTTAAATTTATTAAGAAACATTATCAAGTCTCCAGCAAAAGCTAATTTCAAAATCATTCAGTGTTCAATAATAGTGGTTGAAGATGCTTTTCATGTAGAAAAAAATTTCCATTTCAGCTCTGAGTTTAAAGTATTTTAATAAAACTTTTTTTCTCATTTTTTTCTTGTTTTGACATGATGGATATGTACTGGTAATAAAAAGTAAATAAAATTTTGTGGTATGATGCTACACATGGCACTCAAAATACTGTCAAATTATAATTATGTCACTGAGATTTGTAGTGCACCAAACAGCAGTGCAAATCTGACGAGAGGTCCACAACTCTGTCACAACCACTCAACTCTGCTTTTGTGTCTTGAAAACAGACATAGAGAATACATAAGAAAATGAGTGTGGCTATGTTCCAATGAAACTTTATTTATGGACACTAAAATTTGAATATAGTGTAATATAATTTTTGCATCATTCTTTTTTATTCTGCGCACACACACACACACACACACACACAAAATTTATAAATGTAAAGACCATTACTAGTTCACAGGACATATAAACACAGATGGTAGGCTGGATTTGGCCTGAAGACCATAGTTTGTTGACCCCCTGTCCTAGCAGACAAGAACTAAGATAACCTATAGCAAGTCATAATGAGACAAGGTTCAGAAGTCAGTGGTAGAGACAACGCCCAGTGTAGACTAAATACCTTGCAGTTATCATAAGACAAATGGGAACGCTTCAAAGCAATTAGTCCAGTAGTGATGCCTCTGCAGTTGGGAACATGCCCAGTAAAATCAGATTAATGACAACCACCGAAGGAATACATGGTTCTCCTTTGTCAGAGTTAAGAGTTAGTTGCCCCTCCATATGTGTATACTGGCTACATGTGTTTCCTCAACAAGCAGTTATTCATTTCTTATTATATGCCACAGGTGATACCTTATATGTGCCCATTCTCTCCACTGATGGTGTACACGTTTGTGGCAGAATATGAAAGGAATGTTCTCTTGTGACTTTCTTACCTTGTAATTTCATTAAATGCCTTTGTTTTGAACTTACTGTTTATTTTTTTTTTTTGGAGGGGGGAAAGCAGGGAAATTGGTGTTAATTGACTTGCTCAAAGTCACACAGTGAATAAGTGTGGCAAGTGTCTGAGGCTGGATTTGAACTCATGTCCTTCTGATTCCAGGGCCAGTGCTATACCCACTGTGCTAGCTACCCCAGAACTTACTGTTAGTGAATCAATGTCCTCTGACTTAGAAAAAAAAATATGTTGGTGGAAACTTGTGAGCTATGGTTTTTGATGGACTCATACCTACAGGGTACCAAGAACTAAACCTGTAGGTGCTACACTAATAATAATAGCTTACATAGTATATCATAATTAGAAATCACTTTAAATACATGATAGTACTTGAACTATAAATATTATTTCTTCTTTGCAGAAGAGGAAGTAGCATCAGAATGGTTAAGTAATTTGCCCAGAGTTACATATCTAGTAAGCAGTGGAGTCCATAATTAAGACAAGATCTTCTAACTAAAAATCAGGGGTATACTAGAAGTAGCTTGAACCAGCTCATTCAAGTCAATTGTTAAATTTCTGGTGCAAGCATTTATATATCTAAATTGGCAAACACTAAAAATCATCGGTTGGCTTATAGTTCTGTTGATCGTCTAACCTTAACAAACTGATAGAGAATATGTTAATAATATGAATTAATATTGTGTTGGGTTTTTTTTTGGAAACCCAGTTGTTAAACATATACCAGGACAGTACTGCTGAAAATCCATGACTTTTTCCCCTATATCATATTGCCTCTATTCTTTATTAGATTTTTTTTTCATTGCTTATGATAAGTGGTTCCTAATTTTGGGTATGACTACAATTCTTCTGTTATTGGATCCATTTAAATCCAGGCAATTTTTTTACCCTATTGACTTCACTATTAGTGTTTTTACTTGTTTACACAACTATCTGACAATGTCTATACCCCTAATATAATTTGTCCAAATTATTCTCTTGTGTTGAAATACTTCATTGTATTAAATATGATCTGAACCAATGGCTAAGGTTTAGAAATATGTTTTTTGGTAATAAGTGTCTGTGGTAGAAGCTTGTAATGGCAAGTAAAGTGGGACTTTTGCTGTGTTTTGTTTTGGAGTGCTTCTCAGCACTAAGGCAATCAAGTGCCTTTGAGTCTTGCCTTTGTTTCAATCAAGAGCCTTTGATTGAATCAGGAATCTTTGAGAACCTACTTAAGTCACAGGAAGGCTTAGGTCACATGGGTTTGAGTAGCATGGTTGTGATGCCCTGTGACTCTGAAGAAGTGTATATATACTCTGAGGTTAGCATTTTGTTTGGGGGTCACTCATTGGAAAAGCGTCATGTGATTTAACCAGACGAGACTCTTGGGAGCCACTAAGGACCCCCACCCCCGACCCCTGGCTTTGAAAAACCCAGATGTTGGTGCTTCTCTCTCTGGTAACTATGCATATAATGTTTTGGACAGGCAGCTTAGAAGCCTGTCTACTGATTTGTATTATTTTGCTCTGTTTACATAATTTCTGCTTGTAATTTCTGTTTGTGTTTTCTCTGAAGTTCATGGTGCTAACTTTTCCCCCTGAACTAAGTGAATGATATATGTATGTTTAATTACAATGGATTGTAAACTCTTAAAGTTGCTTTCCTTAGATCGAAGAAACCATGCTAGCAGCCTTCCTGTGTGCTGGTGTTATTTGTCTTACACCTCTACAGCAGCTGCTAGCAACATTCTTGTTACAGAGCTACATCTTAACTTCTCCTCCCACACAAGGCTAGTTTTTCCTTAAAAGGTATTAATACTATTAAGTCTTAGTTGGATCAGGAGATTCAAGACCCAGAGTAGTGATATTCCTTCCTCATTTCCAGGGTACAAAGCAGCCATGAAATATTCTGGGTACACTCAGGGGCTTGGCTAATGAATGAGGATTCATCAATCAGGCCAAAGAGCTCTGCCCAGTTGAATCAAATCAAGGGGTCCTCAGTGGCTACACTTTTCAAGTATCTTTATCTTATTTTGTTGCAATATTAAACCTAAAAGACCAAGGAACTGGACTAAATCAGGCCTAGCATTAGCACAGTGGTTCAGGATTAGAATATAGTGAGCTTTTCTGAAGTAGGGGATAGGCAGTGCTGAAGAAGGTGACCAAAGGCTGACCTTATTCTTCTGATGGTTCTTTCTGTGATGCTTCTAAAGACAGTAATTATTTAATGTGAAGTGTGCCCCATTCCTGGAAGATTAAAAATAAACTGACTATGGTAATTCAGCAGGGAGATACTGATATGAGACCTTAAGAATTGTACATTGAAGATAATCATGGTAAACTATCTTTTGGGCCCTCCAGATTGTTTGGGTATCCTAGCCTGGTGATATAAGCCTCCAAGTTCTGCTAAAAGATATCTTCATCATTGAATTTACCTTCAAAGAAATCTGACTAGATTTAACTTTGGAAGATAAAAAGAAACTCTGAAATTGGACCCAATATGCAGAGAGAAGCCAAGAATTTGCCTCAGCTCTTCCGAGTTTCCCTCAGAAACAACATTAAATCAAACCTCTAAATGCATTCTGGAGCAACAAAACCTACAAAAGATGGAATGAAACAATTTTCCAGCTCAAGAAAACTTAGAAGGACTTCAGGAAAGATCAGTCTCACTTGGGTAAAAGGTGAGCCAGCCCAGCACACACAGTGTCTGGGGAAGCCAGAGGGAGGCTCTTAGCCACAGCCCAGATCAGCAGCTGAGGCCCCTCAATCCTGACTTAGCAGGCCAGTGGCACAGCAGACCAGCTGTGAGTCCTCCAGCTTCAGCACAAAAGGCAAATTGCCAGCCTTGGAAACTAGGCAACAAAAGGTGTGACTAGACCAGGTCACCATAGTGCAGTGAGCAAGCCACGAGCACCTGAGGCTCCAAAACACGAAGACAGCAACCAGGCCCCTGACCCCCAGCACAAGAAACTTGGGACAGTGTCCTCTGTACCCTATCAGGAAAGCTCAACCTTAAAAACCATGAAAGAGGCAAAAAATTGAGTAATAAGCAAAAAAGGACTTTGACCATAGAAAATTACTATGGTGACAGGGAAGATCAAAACACAAACTCAGAAGAGGACAACATTGTTAATATATCTACATCCAAAACCTAAAAGGGGAATATGAATTGGTCTCAGTCCTAAAAAGCCTTCTTGGAAGAGCTCAAAAAGGATTTTAAAAGTCAAATAAGAGAAGTAGAAGAAAAATTGGGAAAAGAAATGAAAGGTATGCAAGAGATAGTCAACAGCTTGGAAAAGGAAGGACAAAAACTGGCTGAAGAAAGCAATCCCTTAAAAAATAAAAATGATCAAATGGACAAAATATCCACTGAATAAAACAAATCCTTAAAAAGTAAAAATGGCCAAATGGAAAAGGAGGTACAAAACCTAACTGAAGAAAATAATTCTTTAAAAAATTAGAATTGGCAAGTGGAAGTTAATGCATCTATGAGACATCAAGAATCAGTCAAACAAAAGCAAAAGAATGAAAAAAAAAGAGAAAATGTAAAATACCTCATTGGAAAGCAACTGACCTGGGAAATAGATCAAGGAGAGATAATTTGGGAATTATTGGACTACCTAAAAGACACGATAAAAAAAAGAGTTTGGACGGCATCTTTCAAAAAAATTATCAAGGAAAACAGCCCTGATATCCTAGAACCAGATGGTAAAATAGTCATTGAAAGAATCCGCCTATCACTTTCTGAAACAGATCCCAAAATAAAAATTCCAACAAATATTGTAGCAAAATTCCAAAATTATCAAGTCAAGGAGAAAATATGACAAGCAGCCAGAAAGACACAATTTAAATATCATGGAGCCACAGTCAAGATTAGGCAGGACTTAGCAGCTTCTACATTACAAGACTGGAGGGCTTGGGATATAATATTCCAGAAGTCAAAGGAGCTTGGATTATAACCAAGAATCAACTATCCAGCAAAATTGAGGATAATCCTCTAGGGTAAGAGATGGACATTCAATGAAATAGGGGATTTTCAATCATTCTTGATGAAAAGACCAGATCTGAACAGAAAATACAAGACTCAACAGAGGCATAAAAAGGCAAACAGGAAAGGAGGAAAAAAAAAACATGTTATTCAACAAAGTTAAATTGTTTATACTCTTACACAAGATGATGCTTATAACTCTTGGGAACTGTATATCATGACATTTAGAAGGGGTATATGGAGACAGAGTGTGTGGATATAAAAAGACTGTGATGCAATATAAAAAAATTAAGAGGTGAAAAAAGGATCGTATTGAGAGAAGACAGGGAGAGACACAATAGGGTAAATTACATTACAAAAAGAGGTACAAAAAATCTTTACAATAGAGGAAAAGAAGGGAGGGGAGTGAGCATTGTTTAAACCTCACTCTCATCAGATTTGGCTCAAAGAGGGAAAAACATGCACATTTAGTTAGGTATAGAAATCTAACTTGCCCTATAAGGAAGTAGGAGGAGAAAGGGGAAAGAAAAGGTAAGGGGATGAATAGAAGGGAGCACATATTGAGGGAGACACTGTTCAGAAGCAAAACCCTGGTGAGGAGGGAAATGGGGAAAGGAGAAGAAAATATGAAAGGGGGGAATAGGATGGAGAGAAAGACACAGTTAGTAATCATAAATGTGAATGTGAATGGGATGAACTGTCCCACAAAACAGAAGCAGATAGCTGAGTGAGTGGATTAAAAACCATAATCTGATAATATGTTGTTTACAAGAAATACATCTGAAGAAGAAGGATATACACAGAGCAAAGGTAAAAGGCTGGAGCAGAATATATTGTGGTTCAGCTGAAGGAAAAAAAGCAGGGGAAGCAATCCTGATCTCAGACAAAACAAAAGCAAAAATAGATCAGGAAGGAAACTACATCATGCTAAAAGGTACCATGGATAATGAAGTAATATCACTACTAAATATATATGCACCAACTGGGATAGCATCCATATTCTTAAAGGAGAAATTAAGGGAGTTACAGGAAGAAATAGACAGATAAATGTAACCACAAAATAAACAAGAACGAAGTTAAGGAGGTGAACAGAATTTTAGAAAAGTCATATATGGTAGATCTCTGGAGAAAACTGAATGGGGATAGAAAGGAATATATCTCTTTCTCAGCAGTACAGTGAACCTACACAAAAATTAACCACGTCTGAGGGCATAAAATCCTCACAACCCAATGCAGAAAGGCAGAAAAAGGAAAGTTTTTCAGATGATGATGAAATAAAAATTACATGCAATAAAGGGCTATGGAACTAAAATTAATTGGAAACTAAATAATCTAATCTTAAAGAATGAGTGGCTCAAACAACAAATCATAGAAACAATCAATAATTTCATGAAAGAGAACAACAATAATGAGACAACATACCAAAATTTAGGGGATATCACCAAAGCAATTTTTAGGGGAAATTTTATATCTCTTAATGCTCACATGAATAAAATAGAGAAAGAAGAGATGAACAAATTGGGTATGCAACTAAAACAGCTAGGAAAAGAATTTAAAACCACCAATTAAATAGCAAAATTAGAAATTCTGAAAATCAAAGGAGAGATTAATGAAACTGAAATTAAGAAAACTATTAAACTAATAAAACTAAGAGCTGGTTTTATGGAAAAACAATAAAATAGATAAACCATTGATTAGTATGGTTAAAACAAAGAAAGAAGAAAACCAAATTGCGAACATCAAAAATGAAAGGGGTGAACTGGCCACCAATGAAGAGGAAGCTAAAATAATGATTAGGAGCTATTTTGTCCTATTGTATGCCAAAAAATCTGACAATCTAAGTGAAATGGATGACTATTAGCAAAAATATAAATTGCCCATATTAGCAGAAGATGGAACAAAATACTTAAATAACCCCATTATAGAAAAGGAAATTGAATAAACTATCAATGATCTCCCTAAGAAAAAATCTCCAGGGCCAGATGGATTTACAAATGAATTCTATCAAACATTTAAAGAACAATTAATTCTAGTACTATAGAAACTATTTGGAAAAATAGGCAAAGAAGGAGTCCTACCAAATTCCTTTTATGATACACATATGGTACTGATATCTAAATCAGGAAGAGCTTAAACAGAGAAAGAAAATTGTAGACCAATTTCCCTAATGAATATTGATGCAAAAATTTTGAATAAAATATTAGCAAAGAGATTCCAAAAACTTATCACAAGGATAATGACCAGGTGGAATTTATTGATTTATTTATTTTTATTTATCTTTTATTTTAGTTTACAACACTAAGTTCCACAAGTTTTGGGGTTCCAAATCTTTTCTCCTTCCCACTCATCTCCCCAACACCCCAAAATGGCATGTAATCCAATGTAGGTTCTACAAATACCTTCACGTCGAACTTCTTTACATAATAGTCCAGCTGTAATGAAGAATTATAATCAATGGAATGAATCATGAGAAAGGAGAAATGAAAACAAAAAAAGGAAAAAAAAAGAGAGCAAAAGTTTGCCTCAATCTGCATTCAGACTCCATAATTCTTTCTCTAGATGTGGCATGCCTTTTTCCATCATGAGTCTTTTGGAGCTGTCTTTGAACCTTGCATTAATAAGAGGAGTCAAGTCTATCAAAGTTAGTCCATACAGATACCCTGTGTCTGTAATTGTGTATAATGATCTCCTGGTTCTGCTCCCTTCCCTCAGCATCAGTTCATATAAGACATTCCAAGTTATAATGAAGTCTGTCTGTTCCTCATTTCTTATAGTACAATAGTATTCCATTACATTCATAAACCACAATTTGTTTAGCCATTCCCCAATTGATGGGCATCCCCTTGATTTCCAATTCTTTGACATCACAAAAAGAGCTGCTATAAATATTTTTGTACATATGGGTTCCTTTCCCACCTGTATGATCTCATTGGGATATAGCCCTAGAAGTGGTATTGCTGCGTCAAAGGGTATGCACATTTATATAGCCCTTTGGGCATAGTTCAAAATTGCTCTCCCAATTGGCTGGATCAGTTCAAAACTCCACCAACAATGTAATAATGTTCTAATTTTCCCACATCCTCTTCAGCATTTATCATTTTCCTGTTTTGTCATGTTAGCCAATCAGACAGGTGAGATGTGGTACCTAAGAATTGTTTTGATTTGCATTTCTTTAATTAATAGTGATTTAGAGTATTTTTTCATATGCCTATAGATATCTTTAATTTCTTCCTCTGAAAACTGCCTGTTCATATCCTCTGACCATTTATCAATTGGAGAATGACTTGTATTCCTATAAATTTGGCCCAGCTCATTGTATATTTTAGATATGAGGCCTTTATCAGAGATACTGGTTGTAAAGATTTTCTCCCAATTTTCTGGTTCCCTCCTTGTCTTGGTTGCATTGGCTTTGTTTAGACAAAAACTTTTCAATTTAACATAATCAAAATTATCCATTCAGTATTTTGTAATGTTCTCTATCTCTTGTTGGGTCATGGGTTCTTACCTTTCCCATAAATCTGACTGGTAAACTATTCCTTACTCTCTCAAATTGCTTATAGTATCAGTCTTTATTCCTAAATCACGAACCCATATTGACTTTATTTTGGTATATAGTGTAAGATATTAGTCTATGCCCAGTTTCTGCCGTACCATTTCCCAATTTCCCCAGCAGTTTTTGTGAAATAGTGAATTCTAAGGCCAGAAGCTGGACTCTTTGGGTTTATCAAAGAGTAGATTGCTATAGTCAATAACTACTGCGTCTTGTATACATAACCTATTCCGTTGATCTACCACTCTGTTTCTTAGCCAGTAGTTTTGATGACCGCTGCTTTTCAGTACGGTTTAATATCTGGTATGGCTAGGCTACCTTCCCTAGCATTTCTTTTCATTAATTCCCTTGATATTCTGGACCTTTTGCTCTTCCAGATGAATTTTGTTATTATTTTATCCAGCTCTGTAAAATAATTTTTGGTAGTTTGATTGGTATGGCACTGAATAAATAAAGTTAGGTAAAATTGTCATTTTTATTGTATTAGCTCACCCAACCATGAGCAACTGATGTTTTTCCACTTATTTAGATCTAACTTTATTTGCGTGAATTGTTTCATAATTGTGTTCATATAGGCCTTGGGTTTCTCTTGGCAGGTCACTCCCAAATATTTTATAGTGTCTACAGTAACTTTAAATGGAATTTCACTTTCTATCTCTTGCAGTTGGGCTTTGTTAGTAATATGTAGGAATGTCAAGGATTTTTGTGGGTTTATTTTATATCCTGCAACTTTGCTAAAGTTATTTATTTCTAATAGTTTCTTACTTGATTCTCTAGGATTCTCTAAATAAATCATCATATCATCTGCAAAAAGTGATAATTTAGTTTCTTCTTTGCCTATTCTAATTCCTTCAATTTCTTTTGCTTCTCTTACTGCTAAAGCTAACATTGCTAGTACCAAGTTAAATAATAGGGGTGATAATGGACATCCTTGTTACACCCCACATTTTATTAGAAATGTATCTAACTTATCCCCATTACATATAACACTTGCTGATGGTTTTAAGTAGATGCTACTTATAATTTTAAGGAAGACTCCATTTATTCCAATGCTTTCTAGTGTTTTTAAAAGGAATGGGTATTGTATTTTGTCAAAAGTTTTTCTGCATCTATTGAGATAATTATATGGTTTCTGCTAGTTTTCTTATTGATATGATCAATTATGCTGATAGTTTTCCTAATATTGGACCAGCCTTGCATTCCTAGAATAAATCCTACCTGGTCATAGTGTATTATTCTTGTAATAATTTGCTGCAATCTTTTTGCTAGTATTTTATTTAACATTTTTGCATCAATAGTCGTTAGGGAAATTGGTCTACAATTTTCTTTCTCTGTTTTGACTCTTCCTGGTTTAGGTATTAGTACCATATTTGTGTCATAAAAAGAATTTGGTAGGACTCCTTCTTTACTTATTTTCCTAAATAGTCTACAAAGTATGGGAATTAATTGTTCTTTAAATATTTGATAAAATTCACATGTAGAACCATCTGACCCTGGAGATTTTTTCCTAGGGAGTTCGTTGATGGCTTGCTCAATTTCTTTTTCTGAGATGGGGTTATATAGGTATTTTATTTTCTCTTCTGTTAATCTAGGCAATTTATATTTTTGTAAATATTCATCCATTTTTCTCAGGTTGTCACATTTATAGACATACAATTGGGCAAAATAATTCCTAATTATTGTTTTAATTTCCTCTTCATTGGAAGTGAATTTACTCTTTTCATTTTTGATACTTGAAATGTGGTTTTCTTCCTTTTTTTTAAACAAATTGACCAAAGGTTTATCAATTTTATTTTTTTTCATAAAAGCAACTCTTAGTTTTATTTAATTCAATAGTTTTCTGGATTTCAATTTTATTAATATCTCCTTTTGTTTTTAGTATTTCTAATTTGGATTTAATTGAGGATTTTCAATTTATTCTTTTTCTAGCTTTTCCAGCTGCATGCCCAAATCATTGATCTCCTTTTTATCTACTTTATTCATGTAAGCATTTAGAGATATAAAACTTCCCCTAAGAACTGTTTTTGCTGGGTCCCATAAGTTTTGGTGTGTTGTCTCATTATTATCATTCTCTTTTTTGCAATTTTGGTTTTTTATTTAATATTTTTAGTTTTCAAGATTGATTTCCAAAAGATTTTGAGTTACAAATTTTCTCCCCATTTCTACCCTCCCGCCACTCCAAGATTGCATATATTCTGATTGCCCCTTTCCACAGTTTGCCCTCATTTCTGTCGCCCCACTCCCCCCCTTATCCCCCTTTCCCTTACTTTCTTGTAGGGCAAGATAGATTTCAATTTCCCATTGCCTGTACATCTTATTTCCAAGTTGCAGGTAAAAAAATCCAACTTTTTTTAAGCATTTTTTTTTTAGAACTTTGAGTTCCAAATTCTTTCCCCTCCTCCCTCCCCACCTACCATCCTCAAGAGGGCAAGCAATTCAACATGGGCCACAAATGTATTATTATGCAAAACATTTCCATAATACTCTTGTTGTGAAAGACTAACTATATTTCCCTCAATTCTATCCTATCCCCCTTTATTCAGTTTTCTCACTTGATCCTGTCCCTTTTCAAAAGTGTTTGCATTTGATTACCTCCTCCACCACTCTCACCTTCCTTCTATCATCCCCCCTCTCCTATCCCCTTCCCCCCTATTTTCTTGAGGGATAAGATACCTAATTGAGTGTGTATGTTATTCCCTCCTTAAGCCAAATCTTATGAGAGCAAGATTCACTCATTCCCTTTCACCTGCCTCATCTTCCGTTCCAATAGAATGGCATTTTCTTGCCACCTTTATGTGAGATAATTTACCCTATTCTATCTCTCACTTTCTCCTCCCAATATATTCCTCTTTCCCACCCTTAATTTTATTTTTTCAGATATCATCCCTTCATATTCAACTTACCCTGTACCCTCTGTCTATATATATGTATATTCCCTTCAACTACCCTAATACTGAGAGTTACAAATATCATCTTTCCATGTAGGAATGTAAACAAAATAGTTCAACTTTAGTAAATCCCTTATGATTTCTCTTTCCTGTTTACCTTTTTATGCTTCTCTTCATTCTTGTATTTGAAAGTCAAATTTTCTATTCAGCTCTGGTCTTTTCATAGAGAAAGCTTGAAAGTCCTCTATTTTATTGAAAATCCATATTTT
>CM053623.1:315362000-315381921 GCA_028646595.1 Phalanger gymnotis | reverse complement strand
TGATTGTGTTTCCACAATACTCAAATTGTTTCTTTCTGGCTGCTTGCAGTATTTTCTCCTTGATCTGGGAGCTCTGGAATTTGGTGACAATATTCCTAGGAGATTTCTTTTTGGGATCTTTTTGAGGAGGCAATCGGTGGATTCTTTCAATTTCTATTTTGCCCTGTGGCTCTAGAATATCAAGGCAGTTCTCCTTGATAATTTCTTGAAAGATGATATCTAGGCTCTTTTTTTGATCATGGCTTCCAGGTAGTCCAATAATTTTTAAATTATATCTTCTGGATCTATTCTCCAGATCAGTGGTTTTTCCAATGAGATATTTCATGTAGTTTTCCATTTTTTTTCATTCTTTTGGTTCTTTTTTATAATTTCTTGATTTCTCATAAAGTCACTAGCTTCCATTTGCTCCATTCTATTTTTTAATGTAGCATTTTCTTTAGTGGTCTTTTGGACTTTCTTTTCCATTTGGCTGTTTCTGCCTTTTAAGGCATTCTTCTCCTCATTGGCTTTTTTGACCTCTTTTGCCATTCAGGTTAGGTCTATTTTTTAAGGTGTTATTTCCTTCAGTATTTTTTGGATCTCCTTTAGCAAGTTGCTGACTTGTTTTTCATTGGTTTCTTGCATGACTCTCATTTCTCTTTTTTCCTCTACTTCTCTTACTGGCTTTTCCAAATCCTTTTTGAGGTATTCCATGGCCTGAGACCAACTCATATTTTCCTTGGAGGCTTTCGATGTAGGCTCTTTGACTTTGTTGACTTCTTCTGGTGGTATGTTTTGATCTTCTTTGTCACCAAAAAAAGACTCTATAGTCTGAGACTGAGTTTGAGTCTGTTTACCCTCTCTCATGTTCCCAGCCAACTACTTGACACTTGAGCTTTTGGTCAGATTATGACTGCCTTCAGAGTGGAGAGTGCTTCGGGGGCCTTGCACTACTGTTTTCAGATCTACTTCTAAGCCAACACAAGTTCTGCCACACCAGTGCTCCTCCCCTAAGAACTACCAACTAGGCCTGCGATCTAGATCCAAGCAAGACAAAGCAAGCAAACCCTGCCGGTGTGCCAACAAAGTGCTCCCTGCACTCTTGCTCTGGTCTGCTATTTGATTCCTCCCACCAGGTGAGCCAGGAACTCTGGAAGCAGCTGCATCTGGAGCTCTGGAAGCAGCTGCTGGAGCTTCCTGCTGCTGCCGCACCACCTCCACTGGGCTGGGGGTGGGGCCAGACCTGCACTTGTCTCCCCCAGATCCAGCAGTTTTCCCACTGACCTGCTCCATGGTCTTTGGCATATGTGGGTTGAGAAGTCTGGTAACTACTATAACTCAGTGATTCATGTCCCTGAGAGCCTGCTTACATGATCTCCTCTGCCCTGGTCTGTCCTGGTATGGCCCATGCTGGGCTGCACTCTGCCCCCAGCGCAGTGTGATAGACCCTTCCCAGTGACCATCCTGGCTGTTCTGGGCTGGAGAATTGCTGCCCTCTGTTATTTCATGGGTTCTGTAGCTCTAGAATTTGTTCAGAGACATTTTTACAGGTGTTTGGAGGGATTTGGTGGAGAGCTTAAGGAAGTCCCTGTTTTCCAGCCACCATCTTCTATTGTCATTCTCTTGAGTGAAATTATTTTTGTTTCTATGATTTGTTCTTTGGCCCACTCATTCTTTAGCATTAAATTATTTAGTTTCCAATTAATTTTTAGTTTATCTTTTCATGGTCCTTTATTACAAACAAGTTTAATTGCATCATGATCTGAAAAGGATGCATTGACTATTTCTGCCTTTCTGCACTGCATTGAGAGGTTTTTATGCCCTAGTATATGGTCAGTTTTTGAGTATGTGCCATGTACCACTGAGAAAAGGTATATTCCTTTTTATCCCCATTCAGTTTTCTCCACTGGTCTATCATATCTACCTTTTCTAAAATTCTATTTACCTCCTTAACTTCTTTCTTGTTTATTTTGAGGTTAGATTTATCAAGTTCAGAGAGTGGGAGGTTGAGGTCCCTCACTAGTATAATTTTGCTGTCTATTTCTCCCTGTAACTCCCTTAACTTCTCCTCTAAGAATTTATATTCTATACCATTTGGTGCATATATGGTAAGCAATGATATTGCTTCATTGTCGATGGTGCCTTTTAACAGGATATAGTTTCCTTCCTTAGCTCTTTTATTTAGATGTATCTTTGCTTTAGCTTTGTCTGAGATTAGGATTGCTACCCCTGCTTTTTTTAAAATTTCAGCTGAAGCCTAATATATTCTACTCCAGCCTTTTACTTTTACCCTGTGTGTATTCTCCTGTTTCAAATGTGTTTCTTGTAAACAACACATTGTAGGATTATGGTTTTTAATCCATTCTGCTATCTGCCTCCATTTTATGGGAGAGTTCATCTCATTCACATTCACAGTTATGATTACTATCTGTGTCTTTTTCTCCATCCTATTTCCCCTCCTGTTTATGCTTTTATTTCTCCCTTCTCCCTTCCACTTCTCAAAAGAATTTTTCTTTTGAACATCATCTTCCTCAATATTTCCTCCTTAATTACAGCCCTCCTTTATCTTCCCCTTTGCTCCTTGTTCCTTCTTCTCTCCCTTCTATCCATTCCCCTTTTCTTTCCCCTTTCCCCTCCTACTGCCTGTAGGACAATCTTGATTTCTATACTTATCAGAGTATTTTTTCCCTCCTTGAACCAAATCTGATGAGAGTAAAGCTCAAACACTGCTTTTCTCCCTCCCTTTTCTCCCTCTATGTCTTTATGCCCCTTCATGTGACTTAATTTACCCTTTTCTACCTCCTTATTACCTCTTCTCCCAGAACAATCCCTTTGCACCACTTAAATATGTTTTTTATCATCCCATCAGTTACTTTATACTGACACCCTCAGTCTATGTATATCCTTTTCAATTGTCATAATAACTGTACTATTTTCAAGACTCACACACACATATATGTATGTACATACATATATGTATGTATATATATCTATATATCATATAAATCAACATAATCCTATGTATGGATGTAAACAATTTTCCCTTACTGAATAACATAGTTTTTTTTCTTCCACTTGTTTACCTTTTTATGACTCTCTTGAGTTTTGTATTTGAAGATCAAATTTTCCACTGAGTTCTGCTCTTTTCATCATGAATATTTGGAATTCCCTTATTTCATTGAATGTCCATCTGCTTGCCTGAAAAGTTATGCTCACTTTTTCTGGGTAGTTGATACTTGGTTGTAGTTTAATCTCTTTTGCCTTTTGGAATATCATATTCCAATTTCTCCTGTCTTTTAATGTAGAAGCTGCAAGATCCTGTCTGATCCTGACTGTAGTTCCACAATACTTGAATTGTTTCTTTCTGGCTGCTTGCAGTACTTTTTCCTTGACCTGATGATTCTGGAATTAGGCTACAATATTCCATGGAGTTTTCAATTTGGGATCTCTTTCAGGGAGTGATCAGTGTATTCTTTCAATGACTATTTTACTCTCTGGTTCTAGGACCTCAGAGAAATTTTCCTTTAAGATTTCTTGGAAGATACTGTCCAGGCTCTTTTTTCATCATGGCTTTTCAGTATACCAATACTTCTTAGAGGATCTCTCCTGGACCTATTTTCCAGGTGAGTTGTTTTCCCAATCAGATATTTCATGTTTTCTTCTATTTTTTCATTCTTTAGATTTTGTTTGCCTGATTCTTGGTGTTTCATAAAGTTATTAGTTTCTACTTGCCCAATTCTAATTTTTAACACATTGTTTTCTTCATTTAGCATCTGTATATCCTTTTCTATCTGATTGATTTTACTTTTTAAGGAGTTATTCTCTCCAAATATATTCTGAACCTCCTTAACCATTTCACCAATTTTACTTTATAAAGATTCATTCTCTCCTTTTACCTATCTAATTTGGTTTTTAAAATCCTCTTTGAGCTCTTCCAGGAATGCTTTTTTGGGCTGCTCACATTCTCTTTTAAGGTTTCAAATGAGGGTATAGTGACAATGTTTTCCTCTTCTGAATGGGTATTTTGATCTTCCCTATCTCCAGAGCAGGAATCAATAGTCTTTGGTCTTCTGGTTTGCTTTTTCATGGTGTTGGGTTTTTTTCCCCTGGCTTCTAAAGTGGATATCTGCTTCTTGAGCTCACTGGTTTTGTGTGTTGTGGCCTCTAGGTGTGGGGGAGGGGAGGTCTGGCTGCTGGAAGTCTCCTCTTCCTCTATGCTTGCTCCACAACTTAGGTGGTCTCAGCAGTTTCTGTGCTGGTGTCTTCCACTTCCCCTGGCTGTGCAAAGGCAGTCTGGGGTCCTGGTGTTGACTTTTGCTAGCTCCACCTCCTGGGGCTCATCAACTCTTGCTGTTCTGGTGAGGTGGCGCCTGCTGGGTCACCTCTCTTCCTGCACTAGTCTCCTTCCATCACCACAAGAAGGGCACTCTCCCCAACTTCTCTCACTAAAAGGTTCCTAAAGACCCACTCTGGCTCCTCTATTTCAGGATTTCACCCAAAGGAGTATTATCTGGGTGAGGAAGGGAGGGAGACACATTTTACCTGGCTGTCATAGCTCCCAGAAGTTCAAGAAGGCAAGTTTCAAACCTTTAGACTGTGGGCTGGA
Source organism: Phalanger gymnotis (assembly GCA_028646595.1). Taxonomy (NCBI): domain Eukaryota; kingdom Metazoa; phylum Chordata; class Mammalia; order Diprotodontia; family Phalangeridae; genus Phalanger; species Phalanger gymnotis. The sequence goes on along the minus strand of CM053623.1, from coordinate 315,377,336 downwards.
GGCCTCAGAAGTAGCTGCTCCCAAAGCCACAGACTCTGCGCTGGTGTCTCTGATAGCTCCAAAAGACTCCTGTCCCTGGGCTGGGATCATTTCTGTAGGTGATACTTCTGCCCTGGGCCTGCTCCTATTTCCACATTTCTTGAGCCCAGTGCTCTCCCAGACTGGCCCTGACTGCGTTCCTCTGCTGCTCCCATTCTGCTGCTCCGTGGTCTGTTACTGTTCCGCACCTGGCGTTCCTGTCCCATTCATTCTATTAGTGGCTTCTAACTCTCTCAAATCTGTTCAGATTCACTTTTTTAGAGGTATATGACAGAATTTGTGAGAGAGCCCTGATAAGTTGTTGTTTTCACGTGGCCATTTTGGCTCTGACCTCCGACCTGGTGGATTTTATAACAGGAATGTAAGGCTGATTCAATTTTAGGAAAATTATCAGCATAATTGACCATATCAATAGCAAAACTAAGAGAAATCATACGATTATCTCAATAGATGCCGAAAAAGCTTTTGACAAAATATAGCACCCATTCCTATTAAAAACACTGGAAAGCATAGGAATAAGTGGAGTTTTCCTTAAAATGCCAAGTAGCATTTATCTAAAACCACCAGCAAGCATTATATGTAATGGGTAAAACAATGATCTCCATAATCACCACTGTTATTCATTATTGTACTAGAAATGTTATCTTCAGCAATAAGAAAAAGAAATTGAAGGAATTAGAGTAGGCAATGAGGAAACAAAGTTATCACTCTTTGGAGATGATATGATGGTATACTTAGAGAATCCTAGAGGATCAATTTAAAAGAACTATTTGAAATAATTAACAACTTCAGCAAAGTTGCAGGATGTAAGTAAGCCCACATAAATCATTGGAATTTCTATATATTACTAACATAGTCCAGCAGCAAGAGGTAGAGAAATTCCACTTAAAATAATTGTAGACAATATAAAATATTTGGGAGTCTACCTGCCAAGACAAACCCAGGAACTATATGAACACAATTACAAAACACTTTTCACACAAATAAAGTCAAATCTAAATGATTGGAAAAATATCATTTGCTCATAGGTAGGTTGAGATAATATAATAAAAATGAAAATTCTACCTCAATTAATTTACTTATTCAGTGCCATACCAACCAAACTACCAAAAATCATTTTATAGAGCTAGAAAAAGTAACAAAATTTATTTGGAAGAAGAAAATGTGAAGAATATCAAGAGAATTAATGAAAAAAAATGCAAAGGAAGGTGACCTAGCCATACTATATCTAAAACTATATTATAAAGCAGCAATCATTAAAACTATTTGGTATTGGCTAAGAAATAGAGTGGTGGATCAGTGGGATAAGGTAGGTAAACAAGACACAGTAGTCAATGGCTGTAGTAATCTACTCTTTGACAAACCCAAAGTCTCCAGCTTCTGGGGTAAGAACTCCCTCCTTAACAAAAACTGCTGGGAAAACTGGAAAATAGTATGGCAGAAACTAAGCACAGATCAACATCTTACTCCATATATCAAGATGAGTTCAAAATGAATACATGATTTAGACATAAAAGGTGATATCATAAGCAAATTAGATGAGCAAGGAATAGTTTATCTGTCAGATTCATGGAGAATGGACAAATTTATGCCCAACCAAGAGATATAGAACATTATGAAATCCAAAATGGATAATTTTGATTACATTAAACTAAAAAGGTTTTACACAAACAAAGCCAATGCAATCAAGATTAGAAGGGAAGCAGAGAACTGGGGAACAATTTTTAAAACCAATGCTTCTAATAAAGGCCTCATTTCTAAAATATATAGAGAACTGAGTTAAATTTATAAGAAAACAAGTCCATCTCCAATTGATAAATGGTGAAAGGATATGAACAGGCAGTTTTCAGAGGAAGAAATTAAAGCTATTTATAGTCATATGAAAAATGCTCTGAATTACTATTGATTAGAGAAATGCAAATTAAAACAACTCTGAGGTACCTATCAGATTTGCTAATATGACAAAACAAAAGAAAATGATAAATGTTGAAGAAGATGTGGGAAAATTGGAACACTAAAACATTGTTGGTGGAATTGTGAACTGATCCAACCATTCTGGAGAGCAATTTGGAACTATACCCAAAAGTCTATAAAATTCTGCATGCCCTTTGATCCAGCAATACCACTACTTGCTCTGTATCCCATAGAGATCCTAAAAAAGGGAAAAGGACCCACATGTGCAAAAATATTTATAGCAGCTCTTTTTATGGTGGCAAAGAGTTAGAAATTTAGGGGATCCCCATCAAATGAGGAGTGGCTGAATAAGTTGTGGTATATGAATATAATGGAATACTATTGTTCCATAAGAAATGATGAGCAGGCAGATTTCAGAAAAACCTGGATACACTTACATGAACTGATGTTGAGTGAAGGAAGCAGAACCAGGAGAACATTGTATATAGTAACAGCAACATTATGGGATGATCAGTGCTTGATAAACTTAACTCTTCTCATCAATACAATGATCTAAGACAATTCCAAAAGACTGATGGAAAATGCTATCCTCATCCAGAGAAAGAACTATGGAGTCTTAATGCAGATGGATGCATGCTATTTCTTTCTTAGTTTTGTTTTGTTTTTTCTTTCTCATGGTTTTTTTTTCCTTTTTTCTGATTCTTCTTTTACAACACGACTAATGTGGAAATATTTTTAATATGATTGTATATATATAACCTACATCAGAATGCTTGCCATCTTGGGGAGGGGTAGGAGAGAAAGGGAAGGAGAAAAAAATTTTGAAACTCAAAAATCTTACAAAAGTCAATGTTGAAAACTATCTTTATGTGTAATTAGAAAAAATAAAATACTATTAAGTAGAGGAAAAAAGAGACTTTTCCCATAATAAAAAAAGAAAGATCCAGAAGAATTAGTGACCTGACCTCATGGGAACTGGATGTTTTTGTATTGCTAATGGTTATCATCACCCAGTTTCCTTGAGGAGACCTCCTGAAAGAAGATCTCTCCCAGCTTTGTATGAAGGGGACAAAGAACTGTTGGGCTTAGAACTGATTTTTTTGGAAATGACAATCAGTTGAACCAGCAGTCTTCAGTCTTATAATTAGATGGACATAGTCAATCACTGAGGGCTGGCATGAGGGACCCTACCAATGAGAGAATGCAAACCAAGGTAGATCGCTGGAACTTTAGGATTGTCTAACATGTATGAAGAAGAAAGTGCTTCAGTTTTGTTTGTTTTAATTTGGGGTTTGAGAGGCCAACCAGAATTTTACCACATGGATTTTGTTGTGATTCTTGGTACAAACCATTGTGGGAAGGGGCAATTGAGGGGACGATACAAGGGACAATTCTCCTCAAGATCCAGAGACATTTCTGGATTTGGGGATATAGACAAATGGGTTAATTTCATCCCATTTACTTATCTGAGGACAGGCAAGGATGCTCAATCAGTTTTAATGTTTCTACACTCAATCTTGAATAGTGAAATATAATTCTGACTCTAAAGCCTCCAATAAAGAGACACTACAGAGCATGGAGCTCAGGCTTCAGGTGCTTTAGAGCTTCTGCTTGTATGTGGCAAATGGAGCATACATTCTGGCTTGGCTAAGTTTTTGGATTTGTTGCTTTTGTGTTGTTTTGTGTCTTTCCCCCAGCATGGGAGGTCAGAGTCAGACTTGTCATGGTGGGATGGAGTCAGTCACTAGAAATGGTACCTCAAGAATTCTTGGGCCTGCCACAACAATTTGTCCTAGTATAAGGGAAGAGTTCAGGTTCTAGCCATAGCCATTGACTTTTCAGAGCACGAGGGATAGCAGTTGACTGGCAGAGCGGGTAGAAGGCACAAATATGGGCTCTAGTGGTGCTAGCCAGTGGGTAGCAGAGATGCAAGCCCCATCAGCACTGGCTAGGAGCAAAGTGTAGCAACACTTTGGCTACCAGCTACTGTGGCTGTGTAAAACCAACAACAACCAGGAAAGAGCTGCCAGCACAGGTTCTTTTGATCTGCTTTATTAAGGAAAGCAACTGTAAGGGGTTAACAATCTCACTTTAATCCAACATAAAAATATCATTCACTTAGTTCAGGAGAAAAAGCCAGCAACCTGAACTTCAGAGCAAATACAAATTACAAACACACACAATATAAATAGACCATATCAAAATTCATACTTACCAAAGAACCAATGGGTCTGGGTTAGCAAAGCCGGGGGCATTTACAGCTTGCCCAGAGTCTCAACACTCCTTCCTTGAGTGTGCCCCAAAAGTCAACCTTGGATCTTCTATACACCAATCTCAGGGCCCTGGGGCACTTGATTACCTCAGTGTTAAGAAGCACTCAAACAAACAACAGGTCAAAATCCCATTTAGGGTGTGGGAAAGTTAATCCCTAGTACCACCATGTGCAAGTCAATGACTCTTGATTGTCTTAGTGCTAAGAAAGATTCCAAGACAAGATCCTCCTTGATCTGCCCCATTCAAAGAAAGGCCAGAATTATTAAAGGCACTTAAGAGAAGAAGAGCAAATTACTGATATGTAAAGTCATAGACATGGGTGCCTGTTTTAGTTTTTCTCTTCTTCCTATAGTGTTACCTATATTTGGCTCCTTAAAAACCAGAGATCCCTAAAGTCATTTGAGTGGTGCAAAATCCTCTATAAGACCTTAAGGACCTGGAAAGAGCAATATTTTAACTCTCCTTCCTGTGCAATGCTTTGTTTGTTTTTTTTTTTTCCTTAAAGGTATTGAGGATATCCTCAAATCTTAACTGGCTTAAGGGAATGTTGATGATATTGATGTTGATGAATTCTTCATGACCAGAGTACAAAACAGCCATGAAGAACTCCAGAGGCACTCTGATGCCTACGTAGCTGGTGAGTCATGATGGACAACTCAGAGAGAAAGTGTCTGGCTTTTCATAGCCTTTCAGTTCAGGATTGAAGACTGAGAAAAGTCCATGGCTTGATCCTGCCCTTCAGAACTCTGGCCAGGGACAAGAATCAGAAGGTATAATTTCTACTTCTGTGCCCTCATCCAGGACTGTGGGAGAAGTGGTTGGGAAAAAAAAAAAAACAAAATTGTCCAATGACAAAAAGGAGAAATGACAAATGTTGAAGGGGCTGTAGGAAAACGGGAACATTGATGTACTATTGGTGGATCTGTGAATGAGTACAACTCTTCTGGAGAGTAATTTGGAATCATATACAAGTAATGAAATAGTATGTGCCCTTTGATCCACCTATACCATTGCTAGGTCTATGCTCAAAAGAGATCAAAGAAAGAGGAAAAAGTCCTTTATATATACAAAATTATTTTAGCAGCTCTTTTTGTGGAGGCAAAAAATAAAAAAAAATTAAAATAAACGGAAGCTAAGAGAATGTTCAATAATTGTGGACCACCTGAACAAGTTATGGTATAAGAATGGGAAAGAAATACTGTCTGTTGTAACAAATGAAGAAATGGATGATTTTTAAAAACATATAAACTAGTGCAGAATGAAGTTAGCAGAAACAAAACAATTTATAATGTCAATAGTATAAAAATAAACAATTTTGAGTTTTTATAAATTAATAGAACTAGAACAATTTGTATGATAATAACATTAAAAATAAACAACTTTGAAAGTTATAACAACTTTGATCAATACAGCAACCATTCATGATTTCAGAGTATCAATGATAAAACATGCTATCCATGAAAGAGACAGGATGGATTTAGGGTGCAGAATGGAATATATATCTATACATATATATGTGTACACATACATACATGGATACATATATGTGTGTATAAGTATATATATGTATATATATGTATGTATGTATTCCCAGTCATTATGGGTCTTACTTGACTATACATATTTGTTGCAATAAATTTTTCCCTCCTCTCCCTTCCTTTCTTCTCCTCTCTTCTCTTCTTCTTTTTTTTCTCCTTTTTTCCTCTAATGGTATGTGTGTGAGGAGAGATGCAAGAGAGAGGAAACAAAATATTTTTCAAGAAACATGGGGGTGCTACAAATATGAAATGTTGCATGAATTTTAAGATGAGGTCCTATATTATTAGTTTTAACTAATAATAAATTAAATTGTATGGGTTTTTGTTTGTTTTTGTTTTTTTGTTACAAGAGGTTTCACTTGTAAGGAGAAATAACAGGTAAATGTTTACAATAAATAATCAAAACAAAAATGTAAAAAAATCCATCTAAGATAAATAGAGGGAGTAGGATCTGCCCTTCGGCTATGGGATTATTGTGGCCCATAATCCCGGTTTACCTATCCCAACTAAGATTTAGGTAGCAGAGCACAGAAACTAATATGCTAGGCCTCTAGAATAAAATATAAAATTCTCTGTTTAGCTTTTAAAGTCTTTTACAATCTTGTGATCTTTCTCACTAATTTCTCACTAATATTTCTTTTATATTTAATTTGTATACACGTATATGTTATCACTCTTGATAGAATGTAAGCTATTTGAGAGTAGGTTGTTTTATTCTTTGTATTCAAAAAATGAAACACTTTAGCAAAATAATAAGATACAAGAAAAAAAACAAAAATTATCAGCATTTTGATTTATTAACAATACAAAGCAAAATAGGTAATAGAAGCAGAAATACCATTTAAGCTAAAGACATATTTGAGAAGTAACATATCAAGATCTATATAGGATTTCTGCAAAATTTAATTTAAACCTAATTTTATAGCAATAAAGAACTAAATAATTAGAGCCCAAGCATTCAGAGATTGTGAGTGGTGGAGTCAGGATTCAAACCTAGGTCTTCTCCTATTCTACATACAGTGTTCTTCCAACTGTATCACACCACACTTCTCCATAGAATGGGTTAGACAATAATGAACTATAGCTGGATATATAAAATAGTGTTTAACAAAACCTGGGATCAAAAAACATTGGGGGAAATTAGTTGTTAGGAAAACATTTTAATGGGTGAAAAATGGGGACTAGACCAAAATGTCACTCTATGGACCACAAGAAATTCCTCAAAGATCAACTACCTAAATAATAATTATAAAATACCATCGAAATACAGGATAAATAATTGTAAAATCTTTAACAACTTTGGAGAGGAAATACATCTTTAATAAACTGTGACTTAGAAGAAATTATGAGAGGTTAAATAGATTAATTTGATTATGCAAAAAAGTTAAAAAAAACTTTCATACAATTGTAAACAGTGCATCCAGAATAAAAAGGAAAGAAATAAACAACGGGAAAAATGTGTATCAAACACTTCTGATATTCCTGACATATAAAATATAGAAAGAATTGACGCAAATTGAAAGATTAAGAGCCATTCCCCAATCACTAAGTGGTCAAAGGATGTCAAGGGGGTATTTCTTTTTTTGTTTGTTTGTTTGTTTTTTGGAGGGGGAGGGCAAGGCAATTGGGGTTAAGTGACTTGCCCAAGGTCATGCAACTAGTAAATGTGTCAAGTGTCAGAGGCCACATTTGAACTCGGATCCTCCTGACTCCAGGGTGGGCGCTCTACTCACTTCACCACCTAGCTGCCCCTAGGGGGTATTTCTTGAAAGAAAAAATGCAAACCAGTAAAAATAACATTTTAAAATTTTTCAACCTTTCTAATAATCAGAGAAATGAACATTAAAATGACTCTTCAGTTTCACTAGCCCCCCTCCCCCTCCAATTGGCAAAAATAATAAAAGATGACAAAATTCAATTCTAGAACAGCTGGGATAAAAACAAGTATGTTATTATACTGCTGTCTTTGTGAATTAGTCCAATCTTTTAAGGCAGTATGGAATTATATGGTAAGTTACCAAAATGCACATACTCTTTCACCCAGCTTTCTTTTCTGCTACTGTGATTTATATCCCCAAGGAGACTATTGAAAGGAAAAATAAAAGTGTCCTATCTGGATAAAAATATTCCTAGCAGCACTGTTTGTAGTAGCAAAAAACCACAGACAAACTGATGATGAATGGCTAAATTAATTAATCTATAACTGTAATCATTGCGCTCTAAGAAAGGGCAAGTATGGAAAGATTTGCATAAAGTGATAAAGAAAAGAGAAAGCAGATGTAAAAGAATATATGTTGACTACAATCACAACAGTAACTATTCATCCAGTTAAATTGTCAAAAGACGGTCAGGATGGGCACAACTACATTAAAGTCAATGTACATATCTTTTGAGGCAGAGGTCACAACTGACAAATAGCAGAAGGTATAGACGTATATAATCATAATATGATCTTAGAGCTTGTTTTGGTTAATTTCAGCTTATGTGCCTGCTTTATTATTTTCTTTTCTAGTGCCTTTATTAATATACTTGAATACCTATATATTTTCAATGAAAGTAAAAAGAAAATCTATATTAAAATATTCACAGGGGATGGAGGAAGATTATGAGCAGTATTGCTTAATAAAACAGTGAGAACTGTGAAGGAAAAACAAGCTTACAGAAATCTTGGCATAAGACCCAGTTAAGCCCTATCATCCTAGAAGCACTCAAAGGTGAAATTGGAAGGAGAACAATAAACAGAAAAAAAATCAAATGGATTTGGCAGTATTTATATAACAAACTATTTTCTTCATCAATGACAGTGCAACCACCACACTTAGACTCCAACATCTTACTTCCCTCTGTGCCAAATGAGGAAGTAAAAATGACAGTAAAGAAGACAAAGACAGGAAAACCAGCTGTAACAAATTAAGTGTATGTACACACTTATGTCCACATATATGTATATGTATGTGGACATAGCAAACATTTATGTACATGTATGTATACATGCACACACATGCATACTTTTCACCAGGCAGTCAACAAAGGACCATATGATACAAATTTGAAGGCATTGAAGCATTTCAATATATCTGAGAAACAAGAAAATACAAAACCTTCGCAGTAAATCATGGTATTACCACTGAAATAAAACATTCAAGATGGCCTTTATTCTAGCATTCTTGTTCCTATAAAATCTTTATGAAAATCATATATGTGTGCATATACACGTACAGAAATTTACACACGTTTCAAGGATATCCTTGATGAAAATATGAGAAGGGAACAGGAAAGCTTTTTGCCTGTGACACAACACATCTTCACACAACTGACCGAAAGATGGAGACAATACGAGAGTCCCCTGTATAAAACACAGCCTTAAACATATTCCTCCAAATGACATCAATCTCTGGGTTTCAATATCCCATGAGGCACAAATCCGACAGATGAGTGCCTATGAAAGTCATGCACCACTGTCATGGAAGAGGCCCATTACAAATGGAAAAGGAATTCCATATAAATGAAGAGGTCTTCCAGATGGTGTTCTTTGTAGATAAAATTATGCTTATTGTATTAAACCCTAGCACACTCCAGATTCTCCCAAATGAGATGCATAATAACATAAAATTTTGAACTAACATTCAACTCAGACAAAAAAAGTGGGTGAAAAGGATCTCTTTTTCAGATTATTACATAAAGTTGGATGAACAACCCATAGATATTACACATATTTTGGATAGAACACTACAGATGAACACTGAGATAGACACAGAAGTATACAGGAAGAAGACAATGAACTTGATTACTTTGACAAAGTTGCATAGCATTTTCAATGAACCCAAGCTATACTCTGAAATGAAACATATCTTTTAAACATTTTTTCTGGTGATGCTATATGGCTGCAGATAATTTCTGAAAAATTAAAGTGGTAGGTTACCCAAGAGACATTTTGTGGGCCTAAGTATACTGTAGTGTGTTGCCAATGATGATTTCAGCTCAAGAAATGGTATAAAAGCTATCATCTAAGAGGTATGTTCGGAAAAGGAGGTAGGTTGATCATATAGTGAAAGTGAGGAACAGAAAAGGATGGTGGGTAGCCAGAGGGCTTCACTGATTATGAGCCTCAGAGAAAGGCCTCTATAGGTCTCCTTCTTATGGAAGTCTTATGTAAAGATGAGGATGGGAGTTATATAAGATAGTTTGCAATCAGCTCCATTGATATGAATGTATGTATTAATAAGTCCACAGATTCATTGGCATGATGACATGCAATACATATTATTTATATCACATATAATGTTACCAATAGTTAGCTACATTGCTGACCATATCCAGCCCTAACTTTTCTCCTGAGCTCTAGTCTCACATTCCCAACTGCTTGCTAGGCATGTCTATCTGTATATCCCTTAGCCAGCTCAAACTCAGTCATCAGAATGGGACTCTCTCACTAATCCTATCCTTCCTTTAAAATTTCTTTTTTTCTCTTGAGAAGAATATCTCTTCCTAATTGTTCTAGTCATTGAGCTTTAATAGTTTAGAGTCCTCTTTTATTCTTCCCTCTTCTTATCCCTTATATATTAACTAGATGTAGTCTCATCAATTCTGCCATCATAGCATCTTTTGTATCCATCCCATTCTCTCCATACATAAAATATCCATCCTAGTTCAGAAAGATGAATATACAAACAGACAGTTAGATAGAATATTTACCAAATGCTTACCATATTCCAGATGTTGTGCTAAGTACTAGGGATACAAATGCAAGCAAAAAAAGAGAATCTCTACTGTCAAGATACTTACATTCTAATTCAGTAAGAAAACATATAAAAAGGAGCTAGAAGGAGGACAGGATCCTCACATGCAGGCAAGGCTGCTGAGGAGGGGTGGAAAAATTTAGAGAGTGAGAAACAAAAGTAGAAATGAAGTGAGCATGGCCTGGGGAACTCATGTAATAGTGTTCTAGGCCAGGAGTTCATCAATCAGCAGAGAGGAACACAAACCAGATCCATATCCTAAGTGAAAAGGCTGCTGACAAGGAGATGGAAAACTCCAGAGAGTGAGGTGTGGAGCCAGAAGTGAATTAACCATGGCCTAAGCACCTCATTTAAGAATGGTACAAGCCAAGGACTCACCAATCTGGAAAGAGGGTCACACAGCAAAGGAATCTCCAGGCGACGGTGCTGTTGGTGAGGACCTGGAACAGTCCAGTGAGTGAGAAGTAGAGGCCACAGTGAAGTGAGCAAGCCCTTATTTCCTCTCATCTGGATTGGCCATTCAAACAGCCTCTGATTGGTCTTTCTCTTCCCGGTTTCTCCCCTCTCCAAGCTATCCTCCACATAATTGCCAAAATAATTTTCCAAAAGTATAGCTCTGACTGTGGTATTCCCTTGCTCAAAAATCTTCAGAGATGCCATATTTCCTTTTGGATAAAATACAGACTCTTCAACCTGGTATTTAAAGCACTCTACCATCTGGCTCCAACTGACATTTCCAGGTTTATTTCCCATTATTGCCCATCATACACTCTATGTTTTAGGCAAACTGACCTATTTACTGAACTCAATTTTCCATTTCCCAAATCCCTAGATTTGTGCAAGCTGTCCTCCATATCTGGAACACATTTCTTTCAAGGCTCTTCTCTGATCCAGTACTACTTCCTACTCCAAGCTTTTCACCTGATTACCCTGGGTGTTAGTGTGCTTCCTCTCCAAATTACCTTGCATTTCTTCAATAAATCTCTACAATACTATGGCATCTAAGATGGAGATCTTAGAGGATTTCTTAAAGTATAATAACCTCCTAATCCCAATTTGCAAGAGAAGGCCTTCAGGGAACAACTGTAGTAGTTTCAAGGTACTCTGTAGCCCCATGTGCCCTAAAACTCCTGAGTCCTGGCCAATGTATTTACCCTTAATAATCAGCCAAGGAAATGCAATTCAAAGCCAAATTTTTTAATGAAATGTCATGGTAAGAAAAGTAACAATATATTGCCTCATTGACCTGGGATACACTCTTCCATACATACATCAGTGCAAAGAGGATAAACATATAGGAAAAATAAGTGGGGAGACATGGAGATATGGAATACATGCATCCTGGGCTCATACATGGAAGGGCAATTCAGGTGTCTAACATTTCAGGGCCACAGATGCCATCATGCTAATCCCAAAGCTCGTGTAAAAAAGGCAGAAATACTTATCTTGGGACAGAAAAAAAACTTTCCCTTGTCATCTTCCCTCTTCTTTCCTTCAGAATCCTTGCTAAGCTTCATATCCACAAGAGGAGATTCTTAGCCCAGGCCTTAAGATATTTAGAACAAGGAGTAGAGTCTCCCAGCTAACTCACAGAGTTAATATGTTCTTTTTTCCCCACCTGGATCTAAGATGGTTCTGGAGGAGAAAGTGAGGTTGGTGACCTTGCACAGCCCTCCCTCACTCAATTCACAGTCAACTGTAAGTCATGTCATCAGCTCTCTGAAGTCATGGTCCTCTTTGAGAACAAGGACAAACACAACCTGTGAGTGGTCTGAGCTGCTGAATGGAGACCCAGATAGTTGGGTAACTCAGCTTTCCCTCTCCTTTTTCTCTCTCTCCCTCTCCCTCTCCTTCTCCTTTTACCTGTCTCTCTCCTCTCCCTCTCCCTCTCCCTCTCCCTTTCCTTTTACCTGTCTCTCTCCTCTCCCTCTCCCTCTCCTTCTCCTCTCTCTCTTCCTCTCCTCTCCCTCTCCTTCTCCCTTTCCCTGCCTCTTTCCCTCTCACGATCGGTCCTTCTCCTCACCAAAGGAAGGTAAATTTTGATGGCCATAAGCTGCCTAATTAACTTGGCATTTACTGGGTAGATTTCTTTCTCAAAGACTAAACCTTAAACCCATTTCACTCTAGAGCTCATGGATTGGACAACAATAGGTCCCTGCCCAAGTACCACTTAATGCCTATTTTGGGGGCCCTCCCGGATCAGAGTGAATGTAAATAGTAACTGTTTCTCTTTTGTACAGCAACCCTGAGGGTGTTCCCCTCCTAGTTTGATTTTTTTTTTTAATTAAAGGGGCCATCTCTTGACTCACTTCTTATAGGCCTATTCACTGACTGGGCATTACCTCACTCAAAGTGAGAATCTGAAAAGACCTTAGCCTAAATGGATCAGGATCTCCTGTTGCATCCTGGGCTACCTCCAGTCCTCCTGATGAATATCTTGCCATTGGAAGGCTTTGTCTCCTTTATATGTTTAGTCAAATTCTTGGCCTTTCATATACCATATAACTATCCAAGAAACACAAGATATTCAAATTTAGAGACATCTCCATTCCAAATGTTCATATGGACCATTTGTGTCCATCCTGGGGTAGAGCTTTCCAAGCTCATATTGGTCTGATTAGAGATAGCTGGACACACTGTATTTTGGACTCCAACATAATGATTTCATTTTGATCAACCAACTAGCTAGCCAGTTCCTGAGGAGCTTTGAGGCACACTCTTTAATAAATGTTTGTAATTGACTTAAATTTAGATTCCAAAAACCTATTGCTTAAGTATAATAACAATACTAATAGTATCTTAATTTAAATATCCCTTTGTGATTGTAAAGTACTTTATTTACATCTTGTTTGAACCTCTAAACAGTCCTGTGAGGTAGGTTGTACTGTCTATCTATCTATCATATTCATTTTGCAGATTAGAAAACAAACAAAAAGACTTCCACAATCACAAAGTTACTAAATTGTGGGACTCAGACATAAACCCAGGTCTTTTGAGTCCATTTTCAGTACTTATTTCTACTATACTATGGCTGGACCAAATCATGCCATAGTTGCATAAGGACAACCTGATTTGAAACTAATTCATGTGAGTAAAATGCGGAGATTTTCATTGTCCACAGGCTCATTCTGGGCCAATAGTTCAGCAGCTCTGGACAAATCTAATGCGTTTTTAGACTCTATTACTAGATGGGTAAATGGATAGATGTATCTGGCTATCTGGAGATCAGTTTCTATGCTGCTCAAACTAGACCTAAAAGTATTGCATTCAGTTCTTCGAATCACATTTTAAGAGACAAACTAGATGTATCTGAACTAGGGCAACCAGGATGGAGAAGAGTTAAGAAAGTTTGTCATACCAAGAATGGTTCATGGTGATGTTTAATAAAGAAGGGGAGATATATGATAGGTATTGCTAAATGCTTGAGAAGATATTGAGGCATGATATTACAGAGGGCAGAACTAGGACAGAGAGGTTGAAGTTGTAAGGAAGAGAATTTTTACTCATTATTATGATGAATAACAATAGCTATTACTATTATTATTAGAAGCAGCAGCAGCTGTAGTAATACCCAATATAAGATTTTGAACTTCCAGATGGCTAGAGATTTGCAGCAGTGGAATGAGTTGTTTAATTATGTGGTTAAATTCCCATCATTGGAAGTGTTCAGTCAGAGGCTGAATGAATATATGTCAGTAATTGTCAAGAAGATTCTTACATTTGGAGAAAGGATAGACTTCATGACCTCTAAGATTTATTCCAACTTTGAAATTTGATGGTTCTATGATCCTATAAAAAATTAGACTGGGTACTTTCTGCTTTAGGAGTCTAGATACAAGGAATTATACTTTTTATTGACTGGGGAATATCTTTTTTTGGAAATGATAATACTTAAAATTCTGTATGATTTTTAGAGGGTGGTGAAGTCACTTATGAAGTTACGAGGAGGCAAACAGAAGAAATGCAAAAGCATGAAGGTGACAAGAGAAAGTACCCAGAGTAGAAGAGGAGGAAGGAAGAGACAGAAGGAGTGGAGAAAAAATTACTAGGGAGTTAGGGGCCTTTCCCTTGACCTATTTCTTCTCCTACAGGAGTGTGAAGACAATTAGTTATTTACCTGCTGAAGCAGTTAGCCCACTATAGGGCCAGAATTTCCAGTAGAATTGAATGGAAGTTGAGTCAACCAGAAGATCTAACTGTGTAGCCACATAAAGACAGTTATGGGAGTAGTCAAAGTTGCTATGATCTATGATCATCTGCAATGTATCCTTTAAAAAAATGAATAGCTGCTTTATTTACAATAGTTTAAAAAATCCTAGAAATGCATCTAACAAAGGGTGACAACAATTTATGGTATGCTCATGTGATTAAATAATATTTTCTCTCTATATACATATATGAATATAGAAATAATCATAATGAAATACAATGCTATGAAGAGTTACACAATGAAATTAGCAGATTGATGACAATACATGGTTTTCCTGGACTGTTGCAAGAAACTGCCTCTCCTTCTAGTTCATTAGATATAGAAGCTTCCTTTCTTTCTTCCTTCCTTCCTTCCTTCCTTCCTTCCTTCCTTCCTTCCTTCCTTCCTTCCTTCCTTCCTTCCTTCCTCCCTTCCTTCCTTTCTTCCTTCCTTCCTTTCTTCCTTCCTTCCTTCCTTCCTTTCTTTCTTTCTTTCTTTCTTTTTCTTTCTTTCTTTCTTTCTTTCTTTCTTTCTTTCTTTCTTTCTTTCTTTCTTTCTTTCTTTCTTTCTTTCTTTCTTTCTTTCTTTCTTTCTTTCTTTCTTTCTTTCTTTCTTTCTTTCTTTCTTTCTTTCTTTCTTTCTT
>CM053623.1:315317050-315361500 GCA_028646595.1 Phalanger gymnotis | reverse complement strand
ATATGCAGAGACAGCTCCAAAGGACTCATAATGGAGAGGGCTATCTACATCCAGAGAAAGAACTACGAAGTATGAATGCAAATCGAGGCACACTTCAGTCTCGCCTTTTTTCCCCTCCACTTTTTTTTTCTTCTCTCTTTTATATTTGTTGTTGGGTTCTGTTTTTTTTTTTTGATTCTGTTTTGTCTTTCTCATGAGTCATGAGAAAATGTATAAATTAATTCAATGCCTAGTTATACCTGGAAGTTATATGGGACTCCATGCCTTCTTGGGGAGGGAGGGTGGAGAGGGAGGGAAGAAAATCTGGAACCCAAAATTATGTAGAACTGTTTGTTGCAATCTAAAAATAAAAAAAAATTTAAAAAAAAGAAATTAAATACAAAAAACAAACAAACAAAAAAAAAGAGTGAGGATTACTTCATTCTTTGTATTCCCAGATACAACCTGGAGCACAGTAGGGGCTTAATAAATGCTTGTTGCTTGATTGATTAACTTATGTCCTTGCCTCTAGTTCATCCTCATCTCTAGTCCAAATGAATGGCCAAGTAATGTACTTATTTTATTACTTCTTCCTGTTACTCTACCTATAAACTTTCATTGATTCCCCATTCAATGCCTTGCTGAATTTAATATACCATATTTCCCCATATATAAGAAGCACCTTAATTTTGGGGTCCGAAATTTGAAAAAAAATGTATTACATAAAGTTATTGAACTTAAGTTTTATTCACCATAAAATTCATACAACTCCTCATCCTGTCAAAACTCCCATCTATTAGCTTGTCCTCATCTGTGTTTGATGATGAATCACTGTCTTCATATATTGCCTCATCCTCAGTTCTATCTATGGCATTTGAAATGCCACTTTTCTTAAATGACTTGACAACGATCTCAATCTTGATGTTATCCCAGAATCTTTTCACCCAGGTACAAACTTCTCCTATAGTTGGTTTCTTCACTCTTGCCTCTCATGATCTTCTTCTGCCGTGGAGTTCTCAGTAGGGTTTCTTCCTCCCGTAGCCAGTCTCAGATTGTTTTCTCAGTTGGAGGAGGACCAAACTTAGGTTCAGCAGCATGATTTCCATTCACTTTTCCAACCTGGATCACTTTTAACTTGAATTCAGCACTGTACGAAAATCTTTTCTGAGCCATTTCTGGGCAGAACGTGGCAAAATGTAACCTAATATACCAGTAACAAATGCGAAACAATGAGTGCAAAGACAACAAGCTCGAAAAAGCAGGGAATGTAAGTAAAAAAATGTACAACAATAAGAGCAAAAACAAGCACAAAAAAGCGGGAAATGCTAGTAAAAACATCTATAACCACTGTATAAGACACACCCAGTTTTTAGACCCCAAATTTTTTAGAAAGGGGATGTCTCATACATGGGGAAATATGGTAATAGATTAATCTTCACATTCAAGGAACATTTTCATGGTCCAGCTCTAATCTACTTGTCCAGTCTCATTTCTTACTACTCCCCTTCAAATTTGCTACATTCTAGTCAAACTAGCTAACTCTACATTCCCTATTCCTGTCTCTCCCTCTTCTATTTCCATGCTTTTGCTCATGCCTTCCCCCATGCCTAGAAAGCACTTCCCTACATTTCCATTTTGTGGATGTACATCTTTTTATTTTTATAGCATAACTCAAGTGATGCATTCTTCATGACATCCCTTCCCTGGCCCCATGTAAAAGTAGCTTACCATTACTTAAATTTCCAGTGACACTTTACCTGGACTTTCTCTCTATTGAACCCCCTTGAATTTACAGTCTTAGAGTTGTCTGGGGTCACTGAGAAGTTAAATGATTTATACTGGGTCTCACGGCCAGTACATGTCAGAAGAGGGCTTGATCCCATGTCTGCCTGACTTCCAAGCTGGCGCTCTATTTAGTATGCTTCACTGCCCAAAAAAGTCTGTTGTATGTTTGTTCTTATTGATAATGATAATAATACCTCACATTTATAAAGCACTTGGGGATTTGCAATGTGTTTTGTTTTTGTTTTTTTCACAACAGCCCCATCAGTTAAGCTTGGCTAAAAGTTGGGTATGGGAAGGTAGCTATATCAAAGATCCCTGGCAACAAGCAGCTTTACCAACAAGCATTTATTAAGTATTTACTATGTGCCAGGTACTGTGCTCTAAGCTAAGTCCTGTGGATATAGACCAGGCCTGCACAACCTGTAGCCAGTGGGTAGCTTAGGGCCCTTGGGCTGCTTTCAGCACACTAAAGGATTTCCTCTATATGCAAAGGATGTTTTCCTCTGGGCTGCCAGAAATCCTTTGGTGTGCCTCAAGCCTTGGAAGTGAAAACACAGCCCATAATCTAAGGGACCTCACATTCTATTGGCCGGGAGTGGGGATGTGGGGGATGGAGTGGCACTGAAAACAATTATGTACATACAAGATATATGCAGTACAAATGGGAGGTAATCTCAGAAGGAAGATCCTAGTGTAGGATTTGAACTAAGTCTTAGGGAAGCCAGGAGGTGGATGTGAGGAAGGAGAGCACTGGGGAGGAAGAAGGCATGTCAGCCAGTAAAGAAAAGGAGACCCCCATGTTCTAAAAGTACTAGATTGGGAGCTTCAGCCATAAGAATTAGAATTAGCAGGAAAAAATTAATTTCGCTCCCACCTTTGACACTTACTAATTGTGTGACCATGTGCAAACCACTTAACTTTTTAAGCCTCAATTTCATCTATAACACAGAAATAATGAAATATCCCTGGGCAGCTAGGTGGCACAGTGTGGATAGAGTGCTGGGCCTGGAGTCAGGAAGCTTCATCTTCATGAGTTCAAATCTACACTTATACATTTACTAGCTTGTGACCCTGGACAAGTCACATAACTCTCTGTGCCTCAGTTTCTTCATCTGTAAAATGAGCTGGAGAAGAAAGTGGTAAACTACCCCAGTATCTTTGCCAAGAAAACCCCAAATGAGATCTCAAAGAGCTGGACACCACTGAAACAACTCAACAACAACAAAAACAAAAATGGATATTTCCCTAATACATGGTGAAGTGAGATAATATGGTATTCAAAGCACTTTGTACATCTTAATTATAACAGATCGTGTTTATATGGTGCTTTGAAGTTTGCAAAGCCCTTTTCTCATAGGAAGCCTGAAACATAGATAACACCAATATTATACAGATTGTCCAGGTTGTTTATCAGACAGAACTTGAACCTCAGATAGATTAAATGATTTGCCCACAATCACATAACTGGAAAGTAGTAGGATTTGAACCCAAGTCTCCTGACTCTGCATCCAATACCCTATTCATTATGCCAAGTTTCTTTCCCTTGCTTATTCCTATTCTTTTCCCTTCTCTTTCCCCAAGGTGCTTCTCTTGAAGATATACATATGTATGTGTATGTATGTGTGTGTATGTATGTATGTATATATCAACAAAGTTCATATTTGGTTATATCAATACAGCAACTCTCAAATACTTTCAAATTGCGGAGAGAATACTGATTGGCTTTGGGAGAGGGCATTTCCTCCCCAGGAGGTCCCCATACCAATAGGATCACAGAGCTGGTACAATAATAATACTAAGGGGGAAAGCACTAAATGAAATGGAGTTTTGGTAATTATCCACTTAATCTGGTCAATATTAACTACAAAGTCAGATTATTCACTCTCTCCCTTGACACTCTGTATATGGAAGGGACAGGAAAAGACTAAAATACTTGATTTAGCTGTCTAATATTGGCAGTTTCCAGAAGCCATGAATTTATTTGTGGGTAATCCCTCACTGGTACAGTTTACAAACTCCTCTATGACTGAGTTGGAGTTTTGATAAATTGATAGGCTTCTGGCTCCCCCAAGTTTAATACCCTGGTGACAAACCCTCTGGGGGATGAATTTCTCTGAAGCTAGTCAGGCTTGTCATTAGATGAGAGACATCCTCTCCATCACTGGGACCATGACTGAAGCTTTTCCAGTTTGGTAGAATATCCACAGCATGTTCTCTGCTTGCTGTAGCTTTTAAGAACTCAAGGTCAGCTTGATGCTAAGACAAAGCATCAGAGTTGAACTTTAGAGGAAGTGTTTTTCAAGCGCTGATAAAACTCAGCGGAAAATTCCACTGTCTTGAACTGTTCTTGGCTTGATGAAAATCCACAGAAATATTATAGTGGTAGTTCAGGTATCAGGCATGATCACCCGTTAGTTGACTGCCTCATTACAAATAATTCATATAAATTTTGCATTGAAATTTTCATCAGTGCTGTCACCTAATTTAATATTCTGTGATAGTATTCTCAACATGGTTTTTCTTTGCCTTACCTCAGCAGGACCTGAAAGACAGTGTCTTTTAAACCAAAATAATTAAATCTACTTACCTACAAAGATCTGTAGTTATCTCTGACCCCGCACACACAGCACTCAAAATAAACGTATTCACATATCTTTAGGAAAAGATGATATTTACTCCTACCTAGAAGCTCTGGATTGACCATCTGCTGGGACTGGGTGGTTTTCTCAGGATCATAGATGATTTTGGGAGCTGAAAGGGTTCTTAAAGGCTATTTATTGCAAAACCCTTATTTCATAGGTAAGGGCACTAAGGTCCATAGTGACTTGTTAAGTGACATCATAGGGATACTAAATGGCAGTCAGAATTTGAACCTGGGTCTTCTAATTCCAAATCTAGTGTTCTTCATTTTGGACCATGTTCATAACTAATATAAGACACTGTGATTAGCAGGGGCAAAGACTAGGAGTGGGACCAGACCAGTCCATGGTGCTCCAGTGCTCCTAACTCCAAGCCTCAGTCATGTGACTCACACCCTCATCCTCTTCCTCACAGTATCTGCCTTCATCACTCTAACCCCTGTCCCCATGCCATCTGCCTCTGTACTCCTTTTGCCGCTTGTCTCTGTACTTTGTCTCCTTTTTTTTGCCCCCACATCCTTGGTTCCTAATTAAACTGTGATTACAACCCCATTTCCTGCTACCCACATTTCATAAATTATCAATTCAATCACTATAGTTTCTTCTAGCTCCAAATCTCTGTTCCTATACCTTTTGATACCTTTGATCCTATGCCTTTTGGCACCTATTGCTTCTCAAACTCCTGATTTGTTCACCAAGTTATTGACCCACAGCCTTCTGTAGACCTCTGGTTTCTGAGTGTTGTTGGCTCAAGATTTCTTGTGTAGTTTCTGACCTATCACTTTGCCTGTGTGCCCCATGGCTTCAGACCCCCAAGGTATCTATCTTGTCTGCTTGACATCCAAAGATTTCCTGGATCTAATCGACTCCTATTCTTTTCTCCTTCCTGACCTTGTGTGGCTTTTCCTCTCCTGATTCCAGTTTGCAGCCTTGTCACTATGATCCACTGCTGTATCACCCATGATCCTGAGCATAGTGTTACCCCAGGGAAGGAAGAAACAAGCAAATTTTCATTTATGAGTCTTTATTTAAGAGGTGAGGAAGCCTGGACTGAGCTTTAAAGCAAGCTTATGATTTTTAAAGGTGCAACTTAGATGAGTATGCATTCTAGGCATGAGGCCCAGCCTGTGCAAAGGTAGAAATATCAGAGATAGAATTTTGTTTATAAATAATAACAAAAATAATAATAATAGCTGGTATTTGTACAGCATCTACTATGTGTCAGGCACTATGCTAAGTGCTTTACACATATTATCTCATTTGATCCTCACAACAACCCTTGGAAGTAGGTATTATTGTTATCCGCATTTAATAATTGAGGAAACTGAGGCATACAGCGGTTAAGTGATTTGTCCAAGATCACACAGCTAGTAAGTATCTGAAGAAAGCTTTGGACTTAGGTCTCTCTGGTTCCAAGACCAGCACTCTATTGGGCCACCTCAGAAGGTCAGTTTGTTTTGAGAATACCTTTGAGAGAATAAGCATTTCGAATATTATAAATATCCAAATTAACTATAAAAGACATATGAAGAAACACACTATCTGCATCCAAAGAAAGAAGTGAGAAATAGAGGTGTGTAATAGAATAATTTTACACACATATACTTATTTGTGTCTAATGGTAGCCATATGTAATATGGGGAAAGAGGGAAGAAAAAAAGGAAAAAGAAAAAAAGAAATTTACATGATAACTTTATTAGGTATTTAAAAGGAATATCAAGCTGTACACATAATAGATTTGCAATTTCATGTGTGATCATCTGTTATTATTATTATCATACTATGTTATGAGAAAAGGGTCAGTTTGGTTAGACCGGAAAGTACATAAATAATAGTAATGTATAATTAACCCTGGGAAGGCATGTTGGAGTCAGAGTAGGAAGATTTTAAAATTTCAGACAGAAGTGTTAGTATTTGATCTTGGAATTAATTCTAGGAGCTGTTATAGTTTATTAGGCTGGAGGGTGACATGGGTAGACTTAGGAATATGGCTTTGGCAGCTATGTGTAGGATAATAGAGAACCATTTGGGTTCAAAGGCAGTAGCAGTTTTTTCCATGCATTTTTAGGAAGAACATGTCTTGCTTTGAGTCTATAGGCTGACTCTCTCTTAGGATGACTTCCCATGTTTCCTGTTGTACATATACAGCAAAGGTCTCACCTCTGATACATGTCAATGATATTTTGCTAGTTTTCCTTGCTTCTGATGGTTTCTAGGTTGGCAGACAATGTCTAAACTATTTCTTTGCTTCCTAGATACATATATAGGGATTTTCAAGCATTAAAACTGGTTGAGAAGTCTGGGATCCTCTTCTCATCTCTATCTCCTGGCTTCCCTGGTTTACTTAAGGTCCCAATTAAAAGTTCACCTTCCAGTAAGAAGCCTTTCTTTATCCCCCTTACTGCTAGTTTCTTCCCTCTATTCATTACATCCACTTTATCAGATAGAGATTTTGTTTGTACACAGTTACATGCTGTCTCCTTCAGACTGTGAACTCCTTGAGATCAGAGACTGGGTTTTTTGCTTTTGTTTCTGTTTGTTTCTATTTTATGTTTTGCCTTTCTGTGTATCCTCAATTCTTTGTAGAGTGCCTGGCACATACAAGGCACTTAACAAGTACTTTACAACTGACTGACAGATAAGGATAAAGAAGGGTGAAAAGGAAACAGGGGGAGACTACTTCACTCCATAGCTAACCAGGCAAATTTATTGTTCACTGCATAGAAACAGAGGTTTACTGACATGGTCTTGATCCAGGATGTGAGAAACATTTTCCTAAAGTGCTGGAATCCATTCTTGCAAAAGTGGCCATTATCTACACAGCCTTGGTTCACTGGGAGTTTGGACAAGGGGCCTCCTCTCCTGACTTACCGAGTGAAAGTTCAGCAAATGGTAAAAAGAACAGAGGTCCCATTAAGTTTGTACACAGTATGAATTGCTGACCTAACTCTTACCTCTTTCAAGCTACTCTCCAAACAAGTTTCAGGGGCTAAAACACTAGTCACGTTTAGGGAGACCTACAGCTCTTACACTTGTGGTATAAAAAAGAGAAGTGATTTTTTTTAATAGCAAAGAGAAATGAAAGCAGTGCTCACCAGTTGGTGAATGGCTAAACAAATTGTGGCATATATGGATGCAATGAAATGTTATTGTATCCAAAGAAAGGAAGGGATGGTTTCAGTGAAACCTGGAAAGAGTTTATATGAGCTGATACAGAGTAAAGTGAGCAGAACCAGAATAATTTATACAATAACATTGTAAAGACTTTGAGAGACTTAAAAACTTTCATCAATGCAATGACCAAGCATGATTCCATGGGGCTGATAAAGAAGCATGCTACTCACCAGGGTGCAGAATGAGACTTAACCAAAACAGGAATTTATTCTGCTTGACTCTATGTATTTGTTAAGAGGAGTTTGTTTATCTTTTTTTTTCCCTTGGGGGAGGGGAGGAGAGAAAATAGGTTTTTGTTAATTGAAAAAAAAATTAAGAAAAAAAAAAACAGTGAGTGGAAAAACAGCAACAACAGGAGCCTGCTCAGACCCAGAGGGCCCTGACAGGTGGTATCAGAAAGTAGAAGCAAAAAATAGCTACTGAGGACTTAGAATGCCCAGATAGAACTAGAGCTGATAAATACTCAGCTAGTGCTTGCTAAATCGTCTTCCCTGCAAGAGAATATGGCAAAGATATATTTGAAACTAAGCACCTGAATGTGTTTTTCTTCGGACATTCCCTTAAGCTAATGGGAGTGGATGCATATAATACTCAGTCTCCACGCAGCTCTGGGGGCAGAGACCTCAAGCCAGATCTGGAAGGTAAGGATATCCTTTATAATTTGGTCAGTCAGAATCTAAAACTGGGTATCCAGCTAACAAAACTGCCACCTCTCTATCAATCTGATGACCATAAATATTGCCAATGCTGGTATCAATTGATCAAAGATAATCCTGAATTATATTGGCCCTATTGGGGCTCCTCTGTCTCATCCAGATTAATATACCTCGAAAGCAATTTACCAGTCTAATGCTAAATTGGTTTGTCTTAAAAACAAAATAAGCCTAAAAAGCCAACAAGAAATTAAGATTTGTGTGCACTCTGTTTTGTCACTGTCTTGTCATTCTGCATATGTCTCTGTGACTCTCATGTTTGTGGTGAAAGATTTAAAATGCAGCCAGGAAAACTTCTGAAGTCTGTAATTAGAGAGAACACTAGTGTGTGGCACAGCACCTTCACTCAAAATTTAACTAAGAGGCTTCTCAAGTAGAAAGTAGAAATGAATTTTATTACAATCTCACAGGAAAAAGCAGTCTCCAACCTGATAGACAATCAGTAGGGAGAGGCAGCACCCAGAGGGCAAAACTCAGCTATATACCCTAACACAAACAACCCCCACCCACCACTGACCTCTTTATTCTCATTGGTGGAGTTCAGGCTCACAATCTAAATGCAGAAATCTACCCCAGATACAAGGAACAAGGAAACACTAATTTAGCCAATGCCAACTCTTGAAAATACTTTTATCCTTATTTGGCGAGGCTCATGTTGAGGGGCAGTCAGGCTGCTCTAAGTTTCAGATTCCTGTGGGTCAGGTGATTCAAAACTTAGGTCTAGCTGTCAATCAGAAGTCCTGAGCCATGCTGAAAAGTCCTCACTCTTATTTATCCCACTCAATTTACAGAAAGGTTGAAGTTTATATTTTATGAGAGGTCTTCACCATCTCACTCACTGGAAAATAACTCCCACCTTAGGCTTTCAATATGGCTTAGGGTCTGTCTTATAAATGCCTTAAAACAAGCATCAACTTTAATTAAGAGTTATTTATTTAAACATTACCAAAAGCTGGAATTGTTTTATTACTTGATATACACTATTTTTAAAATTGATCACTTGATGTATTATTTAGGTATTAGGGTCTATTATTAATTCGTTACTGGAATCTCATCCTCCTGACAGGCAAATGAATAATGAATTAATGCAAGTATAAAAACTGGCTTCTAATTTTTCTATTTCTTTTTTTTTATTTGAATTTCTTAGATATATCAAAACGGAAGTTGGCCAAGATCCCAAGTTTTGATTTTATAATAATAGAGATGTAAGGGTTGAGTTAACTTTCATTATTTGACCTGGCTATT
Organism: Phalanger gymnotis; assembly: GCA_028646595.1. Lineage (NCBI taxonomy): Eukaryota > Metazoa > Chordata > Mammalia > Diprotodontia > Phalangeridae > Phalanger > Phalanger gymnotis. The sequence continues at coordinate 315,351,965 of CM053623.1, read as the reverse complement.
GGCAAGGCAATTTAGAATCATATTAAGATCAATTTTGTAGGAAAGTGGACACAAGAAAAAAAGGATCTCTAACAAGGAGTCTTAAAGAGAACGGTTTGGTCAGGGCTGGAGCCAAGATGAGAGAGTAAAAGCAGGGACTCACTTGAACTCTCCCTGAAGCCCCTCCAAATACCTGCAAAAAATTGCTCTAAACAAATTTGAGAGCAGGAGAACTCAGAAAAAGACAGAGCGAAACAAATCTCCAGTCCAAGACAACCTGGAAGGTCTACAGGAAAGGTCTGTTGCACTGGTCTGGGAATGGAACTCTGTCTAGTGGAGGCCAGGCCCGCACAGACTGGGACTCAGACAACTCCAGGGCTCAAGGGACTGAATCACTGGGAACTGTGATGGTTTCCAGACTTCTCAACCAACAAATGCCAAAGATAACTTAGAAGGTCAGTCAGACCTGGGTGAGAGAAGAGTGCAATCTGGCCCCAGCCCTAGGGCAGTAGAAGCTGGGGGTGGGTAGCACCATCTGCTTCCAGAGCCCTTGGCCCATAGAAGTTGGAGGGATTAAGTGGCTGATCAGAGGTGGATTGCAGGGATCTTTTTAATGACACTGAGGCAGGATCCTCTTGCTTTTTACCCATGCTTAGATCTGGGTCACTGTCCTGGGGCAAGGAGAAACCCTGGAACTTGTGGTGGCAGTGCAGAGGGAATCCTCCTCACAGTTCCAAGGCAGAAAAGTGCTTGAGTTCACTCACAGACCAGAGAACAGGCCAGGAGAGGAGTAAACCCATCTCCTTTGATTATACCACTTTGGAAGAACTGAAAGTTTACAGGTCCCTAGAAGTATCTCTGAAAATAACTGCACAAATTCTGTGAAGCTTGAGACAGTACAACCTCCACACTGGAAGCAGAGCTCTATCTTAACAAAAAGTTAAATAGCCAGTTAATCAACTGGAAAAATGACCAAACAGCAGGAAAAACTCAGACTATAGAATTTTACTCTGGTGACAAGGAAGATCAAAACAAACAACCAGAAGAAGACAACAAAGTCAAAACTCCTACATCCAAAGCCTCTAAGACAAAATATGAATTGGTCTCAGGCCATGGAAGAGCTCAAAAAGGATTTTGAAAATCATGTCAGAGAAGTAGAGGAAAAATTGGGTAGAGAAATGAGAATGATGCAAAAATTCATGAAAAATGAGTCAACAGCTTCCTAAAGGAGACCCCAAAAATTACTTAAGAAAATAACACCTTAAAAAACAGACTAGGCCAAATGGCAAAAGAGGTCAAAAAAGACAATGAGAAGAATGCCTTAGAAAGCAGGATTAGCCAAATGGAAAAGGAAGTTCAAAGGCTCACTGAAGAAAATAATTCCTTAAAAATTAGAATGGAGGAAATAGAAGCCAATGACTTTATGAAAAATTAAGATATTATAAAACAAAACCAAAAGAATGAAAAAAAACCAGAAGATAATGTGAAATTTCTTACTGGAAAAACAACTGACCTTGAACACAGATCTAGGAGAGATGATTTAAAAATTATTCAACTACCTAAAAGCCATCATCAAAAAAAGAGCCTAGATATCACCTTTCAAGAAATTATCAAAGAAAGTTGCCCTGATATTCTAGAACTAGAGGGTAAAATAGAAATTGAGGGAGTCCACCAATCATCTCCTGAAAGAGATCCCAAAAAGAAACTCCTAGGAATATTATAGCCAAATTCCAGAGTTCCCTGGTCAAGGAGAAAATATTCCAAGCAGCTGGAAAGAAACGATTCAAGTATTGTGGAAAGACAATCAGGATAACACAAGATTTAACTGCTTCTACATTAAGGGATCTGAGGGCTTGGAATATGATATTCCAGAGGTGAAAGGAGCTAGGATTAAAACCAAGAATCAACTACACAGCAAAGCTGAGTGTAATTCTTCAGGGGGAAATATGGATATTCAATAAAATAGAGGACTTTCAAGCATTCTTGATGAAAAGACCAGAGGTGAATAGAAAATTTGACTTTCAAATACAAGAATCAAGAGAAGCATGAAGAGGTAAACAGGAAAGAGAAATCATAAGACTTATTAAAGTTGAACTGTTTACATTCCTAAATGGAAAGATGATATCTATAACTCATGAGACCTTTCTTAGTATTAGAATAATTGGAAGGAATATATGTGTGTGTACGTGTATATGTGTATACATATATATGTGTACACACACGTATACAGAGGGCACAGGGTGAGTTGAATATGAAGGGATGGTATCTAAAAAATAAAATTAAGGGGTAAGAGAGGAATATACTTGGAGAGGGCGAAGGGGAAAAGTAGAATGGAGTGAATTATCTCACTTAAAAGAGGAAAGAAAAAGCTTTTACAGTGGAGGGGAAGAGGGGGCAAGTGAGGGGGAGTAAGTGAATCTTACTCTAATCTGAATTAGTTCAAAGAGGGAGTAACATATGCACTAAATTGGGTATAGAATCTGTCTTACCCTACAGGAAAGTAGGAGGGGAAGGGGATAAGGTGGGGCAGGGGGTGAAGGAAGGGAGGGCAAATTGGAGGAAGGGTAATCAAAAGGAAACACTTTTGAGGAGGGACAGGGTCAAAAGAGAAAATAGAAAAAATGGGAGGTGGCAAGAAAGGATGGAGGGAAAATATAGTTAGTTTTTCACAACATGACTATTATGGAACTGTTTTGTATGACAAGATGTTATAATATATATTGAATTGCTTGCCTTCTTAATGAGGGTGGGTGAAGAGGGAAGAAGGGAGAGGACTTGGAAATCAAAGTTTTAAAAACAATGTTAAAAATTGTTTTTATAAGCAACTGGGAAATAAGATATGCAGGCAATGGGGTATAGAGATTTAATTGCCCTTCAAGAAAATAGAAAGGGAAAAGGATAAGAGAATGGGGTTGATGACAGAAGGGAGGGCAGATAGGGGGAAGGGCTAATCAGAATATCTGTTGTCTTGGGGTGAGGGGAGGGGAGAGATGGGGAGAAAATTAGGAACTCAAAATCTTGTGGAAATGAATGTTTATAATTAAAAATAAATAAATTAAATTTTTAAAAAAGAAAGGAATATCTGATTGCAAAAAAATAAAAAGGACAGGGACTGTCTTTTACCTCTTTTTGTATCCCCAGTGCTTAGCACAGTGACAGACATATATTAGGCACTTAATAAAAGTTTATTGATTTAAAAAAAAGAGAACAATCTGGTGGAGACTGCTTTTTTTTTTAATTTTTAGTTTACAACACTCAGTTCCACAAGTTTTTGAGTTCCAAATTTTCTCTCCCTCTCTCTCCTCCTCCCTCCTCCCCAAGATGGCATGCATTATTATAACCAATTATAATTATATGAATTATAACCAATTATAACCAATGAAATGAATCACGAGAAACAAGCAACAAAACCAAAAAAGAAGGGAAGAAAGAGAGCAAATGATTTCTCTCAATCTGCATTTAGACTCCATAATTCTTTCTCTGAATATAGATAGCTTTTTCTATCATGAGTCTTTCAGAGCTGTCTTTGAACCTTGCATTGATGAGAAGAGTGTAATCATGTTCTTCTGGTTCTGCTCCCCTCATGCAGCATCAGTTCATATTAAGTCTTTCCAGGTTATTATGAAGTCCATCTGCTCCTCATTTCTTATAGCACAATAGTAATCTATTACATTCATATACAACAGTTTGTTTAGCCTTTCCCCAATTGATGGGCAGCCCCTTGATTTCCAATTCTTTGCTACCACAAAAAGAGCTGCTATAAACATTTTTGTACATACTAGTCCATTTCCCAATTGTGTGATTTCTTTGGGATATAGCCCTAGAAGTGGTATTGCTGGGACAAAGGGCACGCACATTTTTATAGCCCTTTGGGCATGGTTCCAAATGGCTCCCCAGAATGGCGAGATCAGTTCACAACTCCACCAACATAACAATCTTCTGTTTTTCCCACATCCTCTTCAACATTTATCATTTTCCTGTTTTGTCATGTTAGCCAATCTGACAAGAGACATGTGGTACCTAAGAGTTGCTTTGATTTGCATTTCTCTAAGCAATAGTGATTTAGAACATTTTTTCGTAAGTCTATAGATATCTTCAATTTCTTCCTCTGAAAACTGTCTGTTCATATCATTTGACCATTTCTCAATTGGGGAATGACTTGTGTTCCTATAAATTTGATTCAGTTCCCTGTATGTTTTAGAGATGAGGCCTTTATCAGAGACACTGGTTATAAAGATTCTTTCCAAATTTTCTGCTTCCCTCCTAATCTTTGTTGCATTGGCTTTGTTTGTACAAAAACTTTTCAATTTAACATAATCAAAATTGTCAATTTTGCATTTTTAATGCTCTCCATCTCTTGTTTGGCCCATAAATCTGAAGGGTAAACTATTCCTTGCTCTCCCAAATTGCTTATAGTATGAGCCTTTATAACTAAATCATGAACCCATTTTGACTTTATTTTGGTATACAGTGTAAAATATTGGTCTATGCCCAGTTTCTGCCATACTATTTTCCAGTTTCCCCTGCAGGTTTGTGAAATAGTGAATTCTTAACCCAGAAGCTGGACTCTTTGGGTTTATCAAAGAGTAGATTGCTATAGTCAATGACTACTGCGTCTTGTATACATAACCTATTCCATTGATCCACCACTCTGTTTCTTAGCCAGTACCAAGTAGTTTTGATGACTGCTGCCTTATAATACAGTTTAACATCTGGTATGGCTAGGCCATCTTCCCCAGCATTTCTTTTCATTAATTCCCTCAATATTCTGGACATTTTGTTCTTCCAGATGAATTTTGTCCAGCTCCGTAAAATAATTTTCGGTAGTTTGGTTGGTATGGCACTGAATACGCAAATTAATTTTGGTAAAATTGTCATTTTTATTATATTAACTCACCCAACCATTAGCAACTGATGTTTTTGCATTTATTTAGATCAGACTTTCTTTGTGTGAAAAATGTTTTGTAATTGTGTTCATATAGGTCCTGGGTTTGTCTTGGCAGGTAGACTCTCAAATACTTTATGGTATCTACAGTAACTTTAAATGGAATTTCTCTTTCTATCTCTTGCTGTTGGGCTTTGTTAGTAATTTGTAGGAATGCTGAGGATTTGTGTGGGTTAATTTTGCATCCCGTAATGTTGCCAAAGTTATTTATTATTTCAAGTAGCTTTTTACTTGATTCTATGAGTAAATCATCATATCATCTGCAAAGAGTGATAATTTAGCTTCTTCTTTGACTATTCTAATTCCTTCAATTTCTTTTTCTCCTCTTATTGCTAAAGCTAACATTTCTAGTAACAAATTGAATAATAGGGATAACAATGATTATCGTTGTTTCACCCCTAATCTTATTGGAAATGCATCTAGCTTATATCCCCATTACATATAATGCTTGCTGATGGTTTTAAGTAGATGCTACTTATAATTTTAAGGAAGACTCCATTTATTCCTATGCTTTCTAGTGTTTTTAATAGGAATGAATGTTGTATTTTGTCAAAAGCTTTTTCTGCATCTCTTGAGATAATCATATGGTTTCTGCTAGTTTTTTTTTTGTTTTGTGAACAATTATGCTGATAGTTTTCCTAATATTGAACCAGCCTTGGATTCCTGGAATAAATCTTACATGGTCATAGTGTATTATTCTTGTAATAATTTGCTGCAATCTTTTTGCTAATATTTTATTTAAAATTTTTGCATCAATATTCATTAGGGAAATTTGTCTATAATTTTCTTTCTCTGTTTTGACTCTTTCTGGTTTAAGTATCAGTACCATATTAGTGTCAAAAAAAAAAAAGAATTTGGTAGGACTCCTTCCTCACCTATTTTCCTAAATAAAAGTATGAGAATTAATTGTTCTTTAAATATTTGGTAGAATTCACATATAAATCCATCTGGCCCTAGAGATTTTTTTTCCTAGGGAGTTCATTGATGGCTTGTTCAATTTCTTTTTCTGAGATGGGGTTATTTAGGTATTTCATTTCCTCTTCTGCTAAGCTTATCAAATTTATCGCCATAAAATGGGGCAAAATAATTCCTAATTATTGTTTTAATTTAATTTCCTCTTCTTTGGAGGTGAATTCACCCTTTTTGTTTTTGATACTGGTAATTTGGTTTTCTTCTTTTTTAAATCAAATTGACCCAAGGTTTATCAATTTTATTGGTTTTTTCATAAAACCAGTTCTTAGTTTTATTTATCAGTTCAATAGTTTTCTTGACTTCAGCTTTATTAATCTCTCCTTTGCTTTTCAGTATTTTTAATTTGGTATTTAATTGGGCATTTTCAAATTGTTCTTTTTCTAGATTTTTCAATTGAATGCCCAATTCATTGACTCCTTTTTCCCTATTTTATTCATGTATGCATTTAGAGATATAAAACTTCCACTAAGAATGGCTTTTGCTGCATCCCATTAGTTTTGGTATGCTGTATCATGATTGTCATTCTTTTGAATGAAGCTATTGTTTCTGTGATTTGTTCTTTGACCCACTCATTCTTTAGGATTAGAATATTTAGTTTGCAATTAATTTTAGTCTATCTTTCCATTTTCCCTTATTACAAATAATTTTTATTGCATCATGATCTAAAAAGGATGCATTTAATATATCTGCCTTTCTGCACTGGATTGTGAGGTTTTTATGTGCTAGTACATGGTCAATTTTTGTGTATGTGTCATGTACCACTGAGAAAAAAGTATATTCCTTTCTATCCCCATTCAGTTTTCTCCAGAGGTCTATCATATCTAACTTTTCTAAAATTCTGTTCACATCCTTAACATCTTTCTTGTTTCTATTGAGGTTACATTTATCAAGTTCTGAGAAGGGGAGGTTGACATCCCCCACTCGTATAGTTTTGCTGTTTATGTCTTCCTGTAGCTCCTTTACCTTCTCCTCTAAGAATTTGGATGCTATTCCAGTTGGTGCATATATGTTAATTAATGATATCACTTCTTTGTCTATGGTGCCTTTTGGCAGGATATAGTTTCCTTCCTTTTCTCTTTTAATTAGACCTATCTTTGTTTTTGCTTTGTCTGAGATTAGGATTGCTACCCTTGCTTTTTTTTAATTTCAGCTGAAGCATAATATATTCTACTCTAGCCTTTAACTTTACCCTGTGTGCATCCCCTTGCTTCAAATGTGTTTTTTATAAACAACATATTGTAGAATTATGGTTTTTAATCCATTCTGCTATCTGCCTCCATTTGATGGGAGAGTTCATCCCATTCACATTCACAGTTATGATTACTATCTGTGTCTTTTTCTCCTTTCTATTTCCCCTTCTGTTTATGCTTTTATTTCTTCCTTCTCCTCCTCAAAAGTTTTGGTTTTGACCACCACCTCCCTCAATTTTCACTCCCTATTGACCCCCCACTTATCCTTTTCTCCTCACTAGTTCTTTCCTCCTACCTACCCTCCCCCCTTTTCTTTCCCTTTTCCCCTCCTACTGCCTGTAGGACTAGTTTGATTTGTATACTTATCAGAGTATGTTAATCCCTCCTTGAACCAATTCTGATGAGAGTAAAGCTCAAACACTGCTCTTCTCCTTCCCTTCTTTCCCTCTACTATAATAGGTTTTTGTTCCTCTTCATGTGATGTAATTTACCCTTTTCTACCTCCTCATTACCTCTTTTCCCAGAGCAATCCCTTTGCATCCCTTAATCATGTTTTTTATCACCATATCAGTTACTTTATACTGACACCCTCAGTCTCTCTATATCCCTTTTAATTATCATAACAACTGTACCTTTCTCAGGACCGACATATATAAAACAATATAATCCTATATATGGATGTAAACAATTTTCCCTTATTGAATAACAAGGTTTTTATTTCTCCCTGTTTACCTTTTTATTTCTGTCTTGAGTTTCGTATTTGAAGATTGAATTTTCCATTGAGCTCTGGTCTTTTCATGAAGATGGTCTGGGAATTTCCTTATTTCATCGTATGTCCCTCTCCTTGTTTGAAAAAATTATGCTCAATTTTGCTGGTAGTTGATCCTTGGTTGTAGTCCAAGCTCTTTTGCCTTATGGAATACCATATTCCAATCCCTCTGATCTTTTAATGTAGAAGCTGCAAGGTCCTGTGTGATCCTGACTGTAGTTCAATGATATTTGAATTGTTTCTTTCTCACTGCTTGCAATATTTTCTCCTTGAGCTGATAATTCTGGAATTTGGCTGTAATATATCTTGGAGTTTTCAATTTGGTATCTCTTTCAGGGGATGATTGGTGGATTCTTTCGATGACTATTTTACCCTCTGGCTCTAGGACCTCAAGGTAGTTTTCCGTGATGATTTCTTGGAAGATACTGTCCAGGCTCTTTTTTTCATCATGGCTTTCCAGTAAACCAACATTTCTCAGACTATTTCTCCTGGATCTATTTTCCAGGCCAATTGTTTTCCCAATCAGATATTTCATGGTTTTTTTTTTTCTATTTTCTCATTCTTTACATTTTTTTGACTGATTTTAATGCCTCATCAAGTTATTAGCTTCTACTTGCCCAATTTTAATTTTTAATGAATTGTTTTCTTCATTTAGCTTTCGTACCTCCTTTTCCATTTGGTTAATTTTACTTTTCATAAAGCCATTTTCACCAATTAGATTCTGTACCTCCTTAGCAATTTTGCCAATTTTACTTTTTAAAGATTTGTTCTCATCAGATATTTTTTTCCATTTTTTCTTTTACCACTTTAATTTGGTTTTAAAAATCCTCCTTGTGCTCTTCCAGCAATGCTTTTTGGGCTTGAGACCAGTTCACATTCCCTTTTGATGTTTCAGATGTGGGTGTAGTGTCATTGCTTTCCTCTTCTGAATTGGTATTTCAATCTTCCCTGTCTTCATAATAAGAATCAATGGTCCTTATTTTTCTGGATGTTTCCTCATGGTGGTTGTCTTTTTCCTGGCTTTTGAAGTGGATCTCTGCTTCTGGGCCTTAGGAGGCTCTGTCACAAATTTCTTGTTCTGGTAACTAGGGGCATGGTTATTGACTTTGTGTGCCATGGCCTCTGGTTTTGTCAGCTAAAGGCTATGTGATGCTGCCACTCACCAGATGCTGAGCTGGAACTGGCTGATGTGTACCAAGGTCAAGGCCATGTGCAGTCTTTCTGAGTTTTCCCAGGTTACACTGATGTTCCCTCCATGAGGTGTGGGAGAAGGGTGCTGCTGAAGCCTCCCCTTCCCCTAAGGATTCATGGGTGGTCTTAGCTTTTGTTTGCATTGGTGTCTGCCACTTCTCTTGGCTGTGCAAAGGCATGCCTCATGTCCTGATGTTGGCACTTGCCAGCTCCACCACCCTGGGGCTCATAAAATCCTGCTGATCTGCTGAGGTGGTCCTACACTGGTCTCCTTCCACCACCATGAGAGGAGCCTGTCTTCCCAGCCTCCTGGGCTAAAAAATTACTGAACACCCACTTCTGGCTCCTCTATTCCAGGATTTTTCCCAGGGCAATATTCTCTGGGTCAATTCAAGGTCAGGAAGGGAGGAATGAGAGCCCCTACATTTTACTTGGTCATCATGGCTCCTGGTAGTTGAAGAAGATGAGTTTCATTCCTTCAGACTGTGGGCTGAAAGCTTCTGGAGTAGCTGTTGCCATAGCCACAGTGTCTGTACTGCTGTCTCACCTAGCTCCCACAGACTCCTGTTCTGGGCTGAGAGTCCTGGGGATTGCTGCTGCAGCAAGCAGTTCAGCCCCAGTCCTGCTCTTGCTCCCACTCTGATATGGTTTAGTTCTGCGAGCTCAGCACTCTCCCAGCCTGGTCTGCTGACTGGGTTCTGCTGCTGCTCCCACTCTGGTGTTGTTGGGTGCGGTTCCATGCACCTGGCACTCTTCCAGCCCACAGATCTGTTCTGTTGACCCTTTGGGCTCTCCTGGGCCAGAAGTCTGCCACTCTGTCTCCTAGTGGCTTATATCTCTCTCAAATTTGCTCAGATTCACTTTTTTTAGAGGTGTCTGACAGAATTTGTAAGATAGCTCCCACAAGTCACTAATTTCACTCTGCCATCTTGGCTCCACCTCCAAGACTGCTTAAACCACACTCAGACCAGAAAACTTTATCAGATGATGTCCCAAACACCAGACACTGTGTGAGATGAGACTTCTGAGCATTAAATGGACAGTTTTATTCATTGTTTACCATTTCCTTTTGTTTCTTTGTAGCTGTAAGGTTTTGATTTGTCAATGTATGCATCAATTTCTCCCCTCCCCCCCCCCCATATGTTACCCATCATAAGTCCAAAATCCTTGATGAAGTATTGGTCATGTTGTTGTGGATACAAACAGTGCCCTAAGGGTTAATATTAAAGGTTACTTTCCGAGGCCTCTTGAATGGGGTTTGAGGCTCATTCTGTAGCCCATCCTGTAACTTGAGATCATGTAACTTAATGGTGTTTTAATTTCCTTTTCCCCTTATCTTGAAATACGTACAACTGGCACCAAAAGAGTTGCTTTTGTCCCCCTTATCCTGTGTTCCCTATCCTGTCATTCGCATTCCTCATCCTGTGTCATGATAATTTTTCCTTATCTTGCAAGCAACCACCTTTCTCACCTTGTTTGTACTTATCTTGTCCCTAAATCTCTAACCTCCATACAAAACCCTAAAATTACATCATCATCTTACAGGCTATATAGCTTTCTATCTATATAAGTCTGGGTATTTTCATATATGAGGGCCTTTGTTTAGCTCCTTGCTAAATCTCAGGTCCCTGTGCTTCCTGTAATAAAGCTCCCAATAGATGGCTAAGAGAAAATCATCTAAGTAAATTCTTTCATACCTGAACCAACTCGACCAACTCTAAACCTCATCAATATCAGTTAATGATTCATTGAGAAGGCTATACCTTTCATTAGAATCAGATGGGGGAATGTGAAAAATGATTTTTCTTAGAGTCTTGGAGACTCAGAGCTCCACTCCCAATCCCCCTTCTGTAAAGTTCTTCACAAAGATATCACTGATAATGAGATTTCATTGAGTCTTATCTTGATCAGATCCCAACCTGAGCCCTAATTGATTTAATCAAAGTTCTGCTCAAGCTTGGGTGGAGACAGATTCTTCTGCCTAGATAGCTCAAGGCTGAGAGTACTCTGGTATGGTTGGAGGGTGGTATGATAGAACAGGTACTTCCTCTGTCAGGAGGAAGAATGATGGCTGGTGATATCAGCCTCTGTTGAAAAGGTATATAACCTGGGGAACCCAACTCCAAAATCGAGCCAATTCTGGACAGGCCCCCTTGGCAGGGGGTGGGGGACAATTCTAGACTGTAACTCCCATTCAAGGCTTGTGAGAGAAATAAAAGTGTGGAATGACCTAATTTGTCTCTTAGGACAAACTCTGTGAGAGATCGACAAGTTGTAAACTAGGAAAGAAGAAGCCTCTGTTTTGTCACTATGGAAGAGGTGACCTAATTTACTGAGAGGGAGTCGGGAAGATAATATAAGAAGCTTGAGGAGAGAAGAAAATTGGAACAGCGGCCAAGGGTAATATGAGAGAATTCATCAGGGAAGAATATAAGGATTCCCTTGTAGTAAGAGGGACTAGTTGAGATTGAATTAACAAAAATTCATGATGTAATCAGTCTTCGAAGTTGTAGGACTTCCTTCAACACCATTTAGCAGCACAGGAATAAAGATGATAATGGTTGTAGGTTGACAAGGCCTGACTGGAATAGGAAAAAAGGCATCAGGGATTCAAGAGTAGAAGACTGTGTGTAGTTGAAAAGGTCAGTTCTAAGATCATAATTTAAGAGAGGAAAGTGAAGGCAGTGAAAATGTAATGAATAATGTGGGGGTCATTGAATGGAGGTCACATTAAGTACACATAATAGCATTAAGAAGAATAAAGTCTAAGGAGAGTAGAAAGGATATGAGTTTAGTTGAGAGAGGAATTTAAGAACTCCGCCTATTGGAAGTAGAATACTTATACAGAAAACCTCAGAGATATTGCAGGTGGGTTCTGGACCACCATAATAAAGAAAATATCACAATAAAGCTAATCACATGAATTTTTTTTTATTTCCCAGTACACATAAAAGCTATGTTTATGCCTTCCTGTAATCTATTAAATGTGCAATAATATTATGTCTAAAATATGTACATACCTGAATTAAAAATACTTTATTGCTAAAAAATGCTACCCATCATCTGAGCCTTCAGCAAGTTATAAACTTTTCGCTGGTGGAGTCTCTTGCCTCAGTATTGACAATTGCTGACTGATCAAGGTGGTGTTTGCTGAAGGTAGGGGTGGCTGTGGCAGTTTCTTAAAATAAAACAACAATGAAATTTGTCACATTAATTGACTCTTCCTTTCACTTAGAGGCCGTTGTAGGAGTATTAACTGGCCTAATTTCAATATTGTTGTGTTTCAGAGGAATAGGGAAGCCCCAAGAGAGGGAGAGACCAGAACAACTGGTAGGTGGAGCAGCCAGAAAATACAAAACATTTATCGATTAAGTCCTCCCTCTTATATGGGCAGCGTTTGTGGCATCCCAAAACAATTATAATAATATCAAAGATCATTGATCGCAGATCACCATAACAGATATAATAATAATGAAAAAGTTTGAAATATTTTGAGAATTACTAAAGTGTGTCACAGAAACATAATATGAACACGTGCTGTTAGAAAAATGGTGCCCACAGATTGCTCAACACAGGGCTGCCATAAACCTTCAATTTGCAAACAAAACAAAACAAAAGCAAATAAACAAACAACAAGCCCCCACAATATCTGGGAAACCCAATAAAATGAGTTATGCTTGTATGTGAAATTAGAATCAAGAGTATGACCAATGTGATGACTATTTTTGTGTATGGCTGGGATGAGATGAAGGTGTAAGTTGTGAGAGTTGGAGAAGTTGATTAATAGGGTGTTTCAGGAGACATTAGAATCTATATTGAAGTCCCCAGGTTTGAGGGAAGGTGTTGAGGATGAGAGGAAAACTGTGATCCAGAGGCATGGAAAAAATGGGGGACCAGTAGATAATGACAACAAGGATCTGGATAGAGTCATATAGATGGATGGTAAATAACTTAAAATATCAAAAGATACTGGGATACAGCAAAAAGTATGTCCTAGTGAATGTGGATATTAGAGGGAGAAGGAAATGGGGATGAGAGAAGATACATCTAGTACTGGAAAAGAACCTCAGGGATTTGGAGTCTTCCCTTCTAGGGAAACCAGGTTTCTGGGAGAGCAAGAAGATGAAAAGAATATTACAGGAAGAGACTTAAGATAAAAGGAACTTTGTTAATGGTAGAACAAGGGTTTTAGGGGACACAGTGGAACTGGAAGGTAGTGTGGGTAGAGCTAAAGTAGGGGATGAGAGATCCTGCAGTTGTATGGCAATGCCAAGGTTGTTGTTGGTGGTGGGTTTTTGGTTTTGTTTTGCACAGACAGCCAGCTACTCTGAATTGCCTCTGAATAACTTGATTTAGGAAAGGAGTAGGAGGATTTTAAAATATTTGGCCAAGATGACATAAATTCACAATTTTAACTATTAATTTTAGTGCCCTTAGAGCAAAACTGTGAGAGTAGGAGGAGGGGGAAGAGCTCGAAGGAAGGTCAAGTGTCAGTTCGTTGGTAGAGCCTTGACAATGTAGTAGGGCGAATGGGAAATAAGTGGTAATGACAGAGTCTACAGACTACAATCTCCCCTGTAGTTCCACTGCCCCATGCTGGATAACCCTAGGAGACAAGTGGGGTGCTTTTGTTGCAGCACAACTACTGAGAGGAGGCAAAAGAGGGGCAGGGCAAGAGGGACCCTGGTAGGGAAAGGAAGGTGAGTCTTTCTGCAGTTCCTGGAAGGAGGGCAAAGGACTAAACAGCAACAGTTACATGGCCCTTCTGGGAGGCAAGCAGATGTCAAGCAAAGAGGGGAGAGAGCCTGCAGAAGAGAGTCTGCAGTCTCACTGGATGAAATGGTAGTGGGGCTGATGGGGTGGGATCCTCATAGTGCTTGTAGGCACTGGTGCCCTGCAGAAGACTGGGATAGTTTGGAATGGGCATGTTCTACCTGTGATCCCTACCTCTCAGGGCTGTTATGAGGCTCAAAAGAAATAATGTATGTAGCGTGCTTGACAAAATTTAATGAAATATATAAATGTCAGTTGTTATTATTATTAAGTCATTTCCTGGCTCTCCCAGGTCTTGGCATCTGCTTGGTATCTCTAGCTGCTTGGGCCCAAAGTGACACCTAATCAGGTCTCCCAGTGCTCGTGATTCCATCTCTTTCCTTCTATACCTGGAAGCAAAAGGAGAAAGCATAACCACATATGCCCTACATTTGCCAATACAACTCTCTTTGCTTTGGATTACAAGATTTTCTCCCCCTTCTACTGGCTACCTCCATCCTAGCCCCTTGAAGTCCCTGTTCTCTTTATCTCCGAATTTTAAAACAAAGTTTCAATTTGACTGAACATTTATTAACAGCCTATTGCTTGTTTAGCACTCTAATAGGCCTTGGAAGATATTCAGTTTAGATCAGATAAGGATCTCTGCACCTTGGGAAGCTCACCATCTACTGTAAAATTTACTCATAAACATTAAATACTACTTTGCACAATCTGGCCTCTGGCATATACATACTACTCTCTTTTAAGGCATCATAGTTCGAATTTTAAACAGAAATATCTTGAACCAATAATCACATTTTTGCCTATATCTGTGTTTTAATTTTTTTTAAGTTTCCATTTAAATAATCCTCAAACATTTATAGAGTTGGTATAATGTGGTGACTAGAGTGTTAGGTTTGGAGTCGGGACAATTTCAGCTCATATCCCATCTCTCATACACCTCAAAGTGCGCCTAGGGCAATTTCTCTAGACCTTAGCTCCTAACTGTCTTACTTATTTTATATACAATAAAAATTTAGTTAGAGAATGACCTTACGGACATCTGAATAAACCTCTGGCACACAAAACCTTCTTTTTTGGGTGTGGGGTGGGCTTGGACACAAGGGAAGGAGTCTGGAGCTGTGATTTCACTGGTACATGGATGAAGAAACTCAGTCTATCAAAGCAAATCTGTAAATTTTCAGTCACAGAGAATTGGCTGGGGCATAGGGAGGTGAAGTGATTTGACCAGGATCACACAGCCTGTATGTGTCAGAAGAGAGACTTAAGACCAGGTTTCTCCAGACCAACCTTTCCACTACACTAGGCTACAAGAACTAATTTTAAAATGGCCTCTGCATTAGATACCAGCATAACAGAATCAAAGCTTTTCATCCTACCCACCTAGTCTGGAAAAATGGTATTTGTGAAGTGGGACCTGAGGTGTGATTTGAAATAAAAAGAGAGGAGATCAAGAGGCAGATGAATAAGGCCTGAATACAGTGCCCAACATCTTGTTGCTTCCCTTCTCCTACTTTTTTGGGTGAAGCTGAGCAGCTCCAAGGTTCACTTGGCTGTTCCCTCCAGCTCTACTTGGAAATGACCTAACACCCCACCTCAGCCTGGGGCCCCACAGGTCTGCCCCCTCTAAAATGCCTCTGAGACATCCTTCCTCTTCAAGTTTTGGCATGCTTCCTGCCTGATGCAGCCAAAACCCACAGACGAAATAAGGTTAATTCAGGCATTACAAACTTCTAACTCAGGGGGTGGAAAGTAAGTCATTAAAAAAATGAATGAAGGAAAAGATTGTGGGCCAGAAGTAATCCTGATTTCTCTGTTTTGCTTTGCTTTTCCCCCAGAATAAGCTCCTCATTTACAAGCTGGCTGACTCAAAGTGCAGGGGGATGAGGTGGGAGTGGGGGTTTCACTTTTATTTTTTCCTTTCAGATGTAGAAGCATAATTCTGTACATTTGGGATCATAAATATCCGAGAAGGATCTTTTCATCCCAAGCGGCACAGAGATGCAGGCTCCCAAGCTAAGTATATGTTATCCGCAAAAGATAGCAATCCATCTTGTGGATATTCAGAAACTTGAAAGCTCCTCCATTTTTCCCCTTTTTAGAATATTCAGCCTGCCCTTGACTGGTTATTAAGGAGCTTCTTGGTATAATCTTTGACTCCTCCCTGTCCTTCATCCCACACACTCAATCAGTTGCCAAATCTTGCCATGAAATCTCTTCAATCCAAGCCCTTCTGCACTCACTCAGATTCCACCTTGGTTCAAGCCCTCAGCACCATTTTTTAAAAAAAAATTTTCATTCTGTATAGCTTTATTAGTTTTTTTAATTTATGAAATAAAACAAGAATTTCCATAACATAGTAAAATAAGACGAAGATGATTGAACATGAAATTGCAAATCTATTATGTACAGCTTGCTATTTCTTTTAAATATATAATAAAGTTATCAGGTAAATTTCTTTTTTTTATCTCTTTCCTAAATTATTGCAACAGCCTCTCCATTGTTGTTTGTGCCCCCTCTCTCTTGATTTTAGTAGGTCTTCTGCAATACTGACAAAGTGATCTTTTTAATGATTGACTATGATCATGTCATCTCCCTATTCAATAAATTCCTGGGGATCATATTGCCTCTAGCATCAAAGACAATTTCTATGTTTAGCCTCAGAGCTTTGCCCCAACCTATCTTGTTGATTAATTGACATAAATTTTCATTATTTGTAAAGTAGGACTAAGAACCTTTGCTCTGTTGTCTGCTTTATCAAACTATTCTAAAGTTGAAATGAAACAGTGGACTCTGACCCTTCATATACAGTAGAGTGAGAAACAAGAAATTTTTCTGGGTTTATAGAAAGACATAATTATGCTAAGCTGTTTACTGCCCATACTTTCAAAAAAGAATTCTGTTAGCCAATAGCCTGACTACTTGGTAACTACTACAAAGCTTGTCCATCAATATTTTAGATAGAAATATAAATATAAGTATATACACACATATGCAAGAGCATATGTGTGTGTGCACATGTGCACACATGTGTTTAAGTGTGAATCTTCAACAGACATTGAAAATGACCAATGAGTTAGCAAAGTACTGATTGACTGATTTGGGTCCAAAATTGAACAAAAGGAAGAGAGTGGGCTAGATTAACTTTAGGAAACTGAAGAATTATTTTAATGTCTCCAAACTTTTCCCTCTAAAAAAGGTCCACAAAATACCAATATTTTATCAATAATGTTGCACATCTGTGAATCATAGAATACTGCCATCTCCGTTGCATTAAAAATTATTTTCAGCTATAGAAAAATGGAAATGCACATGGTAGTGACGGGAAGGGAGTTATATGCCATAACACAACACATATAAAAAAATTATGAAAGAGAACCTGAATAAAGGGTGTCATCTAAGAAACACGTGAGTGAAAAAAAGAACATCATCTGGACACATAGTGAGAAAGAAATAACCAAAGGACAGCTAGTTTTGGTCACTATATCTTTAAGATGTACAAAGAAAGCAAGAAAGGTGCTTACCACATAGCATAACAGGCATGGATAAGTTAGGGTCTACCTTACTAGAGAGAATACATTGGAATCTCATCTTACATCAGGTTTTGGTTCTTAAAGTTAGCTCTGGATAAGTTGAAAATTACAAATAGTTCAAATTCAAAATATTTGAAACTGAAAATCAGTTAAACTGGTTGACTTAGAATTTCTTCACGTGAGAAGGATGCCTAACTACTGAATGAGAAATAGAGTGGTTGGTCAATGGATTAGATTAGGCACACAATATACAGAAGCAAATGAGCACAGTAACCTAGTGTTTGATAAACCCAAAGATCTCAGCTATTGGGACAAGACCTCACTATTTGACAAAAACTGCTGGAGAGACTAAAAAGTAGTCTGGCAAAAACTAAGCATAAACTAACATCTCACATCATAAACCAAGATATGCTCAGAATGGTTGAACGATTTAGATATAAAGGACAATATCATAAGCAAATTAAGTGAGCACAGGAAAAAAAAAATACCTCTCATATCTATGAATAGGGGAAGAGTTCATGACCAAATAAGAGATAGAAAGGTTTAAGGGAGGTAAAAATGGATAATTTTGATTATATGAAATTAAAAGTTTTTGCTCAAACAAAACTAGTGTAGTCAAACGTAGAAGCAGGATCCTGGGTGGGGCGGGGTATTTGCAGGAAATTTCCTTTATAAAGTTCACCTTTCTTCAATACATAGGGAACTGAGTCAGATTTATAAAAATAAAAACCATTCTGTAACTGCTCAATGTATACAAAAACAGTTTTCAGAAGAAGAAATCTAAGCTATCAATAGTCATGTGAAAAAATGCTCTAAATCACTAATAATTAGAGAAATGCAAATGAAAACAACTCTGAGGACCTCACATCCATCAAATTGGCTAAGATGACAGAAAGAGAAAATGTCAAATCCTAGAGGGGAAGTAGAAAAATAGGTAGAGCTTCCAATTTGAAATTATGCCTAAAGGCAAATTTTACATACTTTACATACCCAGCAATACTACCACTAGATCTATACTTCAAAGAGATGAAAGAAAAAGGGAAAGGATCCCTATATACCAAAAGATTTATAGCAGCTGTTTTATGGTAGAAAAGAAATGGAAACTGAAGAGATACCCATCAGTGTGGAATGGCTAAACAAGTTATAGGTATATGAATGTGATGGAATATTATTATTCTGTAAGAAATGGTGAAGGGAATGGCTTCAGAAAAACCCAGGAAGACTTATATAAACTGATGCAAAGTGAAGTGAGCAGAACCAGGAGAATAATCTACACAGAAATGGCAATATTACAAGGAAAATCAACTAAAAAAGATTAAGCAACTGATCATTACAATACTCCATGGCAATTCCAAAGGACTCATGATGAAAAATTCTGTCTACATCCAGATGAAGAACTAATGGACTTTGAGTACAGATTGAAGCATATTTTTTTCTCTTGCTTCCCCTCCCCACCCCAGCCTTCTAACACGGCTGATTTGTATATATGTTTGGCATGATTTCATATGTATGATGGGTGACATATTTTTTGCCTTCTCAATGCATAAGGAAAAAGGATGGCTGGAAGGACAGAATTTGGAATTGAAAATAAACAGAAGAAAAGTTGACTTCCGGGATTCAAGATGGTAAAGTAAGCAGTAAGTTGCTCTCACTCTCCTTTATTGACCTTGAAAATCCCAGAAAATGCTGCCCTAGGAAATATCCTGGAACAGTGGAGCCAGCAAAAAGATGGGGTGCAATAGTTTTTCAGCCCCAAAGGCTAGAGAGATTAATAGGAAAGGTCCCTCTTGCTGTGGCTGAAGGGAACCAGTACAGGACAGGAGGCATCAAGGCAAGTCAGCAGCAAGCTCTACCTCAGCAAACAGGGAGGAGATTCTGAGCCCCAAGGTGGTGGAACTGGAAAACACCAACACCAGGACCCCCCCAACACACACCCCCTGCCTTGTGCCTTTGCTTGGCCAAGGGAATTGGCAGACACCAGTGCAGAGAACCACCACTTGCACCACAGAGGGCCCTCCACCAATGGTTGAACCTACCCTTGCTCTAGCGCAGCCCCCAGGGAGGAGAAGACTTTCAGAGTCCAGACCACCTCTCTCCCACGCCTCACACCCCAAGCTTTGGTGAAAACCCAGGGAAATGCAGAGAGACCTCACCTTGGCCTTGGGATGCACCAGCCACCACCACCAGCTTTAGGTCAGCAACAGGTAAGCTACAGCATCATACAACTTCCACCTGCCAGAACTTGAGGGCCCCAGCACACAAAGCCATTAACCAGGCCCCTACCCCCCATCACAAGAGGCAAGGGAGAGAGCTCCCTGTGCCAAGGAGCATAGATCAACTTTAAAAGCCAGGAAAAAGGTAAACACAATGAGCAAAAAGCAACTTAGAAAGCAAAGACCATAGATTCTCACTGTGGGGATAGGGAAGATCAAAACACAAATTCAGAAGAGTACAGCATTGTCACTATATGCACATCTGAAACCTCAAAGGGGAATATGAACTGGACTCAAGTACAAAAAGCCTTCTTGGGAGATCTCAAAAAGGATTTTAAAAGTCAAATCAGAGAGGTAGATGGGACATGGAGAATGATATTGGATTATAGACAATTGAATAAGGTAACTCCTCCTTTGTATGCTGCTGTTCCAGATTATTGTGTTTGTCCTTCATTTTCAAAGAGGACCATGACATCAGGGAAATGATAACATGACTTGTAGTTGACTTTGATTTGACTGAGAGAGGGCTATGCAAGGTTACCAGCCTCACTTTCTCCTCCAGAGACATCTGGATCCAGTGACCAGATATTCATACCATTCCCTTACTAGAAAGGATCTAGAAATATGATGAGACTTGATATGCAGTTATTGATTTAGCCAATGCTTTCTTTAATATCCCAATTGATTCTAAACAATCAGATCAGTTTGCTTTCACTTGGCAGGGTAGACAATATACTTTCTCCCACTTGCCACAAGGATATCTGCATAGTCTTACTATTTGTCATAGGATTTGGCCGAACATTTGGATGAATTATAGCTACCTGCTATACAGCTTACCCACTACATAGATGATATTATGTTACAGGGGAAAAAATGTAAAAGAAGTGGAGAAGAGTTTGATGCTTTTAATTGAAAGTGTGAAAAGCAAAGGGTGGAAAATTAAGCCTGCAAATATTCAAGGGCCAGCTCAAACAGTAAAAAATTTAGGTATACAATGGAATACAGGGCTGCAAGAGATTCTCCTGCAAGCCTGACAAAAGAGTCAGGATTTTCATATCCTTACCAATTTGGATATTGGAGGCATCACATTCTGCTTTTAAGACAGATTTTGAAACCCACATGTAAGGTTAGTAGGAAAAAATATGAATTTGACTGGGGATTTAGGCAAAGTAAAGCTTTTAAAGAAGCCAAGGCTGCTATACAGTTGGCCCTAGATTTATGGCTTATGCAAAGTGGCCCAGTGGAATTACAAATGACTGTACAGGATGAATATTCAAACTGGAGTTTATGGCAAAAACAATAAAGCCAAAATGTACCCCTAGGATTTTGGTCTAGGAAACTGCCTTCATCTGGAGTTCAATCTACCCCTTTTGAAAAGCAGTTGTTAGTTGCATACTGGGCTTTGGTAGAGACTGAACAATTGACTCTGGGCTGTGAAATAATATTAAGTCCTGGAATCCCGATTATGACGTGGATGATGAGTCCTCCAGCTTCTCACAGAATTGACATGCACAAGACATTAGCATAATAGAATGGAAATGGTACTTTCAAAGCAGGCAAAAGTGGAATTTCAGCTTTACATGAATCTATAGCAAACACAGATACTGAGGGAAATGATACACACCCAGAACCAAAGCAGCAGTTGCTACAATCCTTGGCAAAATGAAATGAGGGATATAATGGATTAACTGAAGAACAAAAGAAACATGCTTGGTTTACTGATGGGACAGCAAATTGTTTAGAGCACAAAAGACATTGGAAAATGGTAGCCTATAATCCATGTACTAGGTAGACTTTGGAAAGTACTGGGACAGGTAGAAGTAGTAAATATGCTGAACTTATGGCAGTACATCAAGCTATCAAAACAGAACAAGGAAGTCAATGTCATATATTTACTGATTCATGGGTGGTAGCTAATGGGTTAACTACATGGATGCCCATGCGGAAAAATCAAAATTGGGAAATTCATGGTAAACAAGTTTGGGGCAAAGAATTATGGGAGGATATATGAGAAATGTGTTTGATTACTAATTTGTCAGTTTTTCATGTCGATGCTCACATGATTCTCACCACGCCAGAACACGAGTACAATGCATGTGCTGCAAAAATTGCTATTCAACACATTGTCCCTACTCTGAAACCAACTGATGATCTGGTACTAGCAAAGTGGATCCATCAAATGGCTGGCCATTTAGGGGTCCAGGCCACACATCACTGGGCACAAGATCGAGGTATTAGTATCTCTCACTCATTCTTAAAACAGGGAGCAGAGGACTGTCATATATGTGAATTGGAAAAGGAATGAACTGTTCCTTGCACAGTAAATGGAGAGATAGCAAGGCGAAAAGTCCCAGCCCAAATTTCACAAATAAATTATTTTGGACCCCTACTCCAAGACAAAGGATGCCAATTTATATGTACTTGTGTTGACACCTATTCAGGTGTACTAGTGGCTTGTCCCTATAAGACTGTGACCCAGAAAAACACCTGTAAAACTCTAGTCTATATTATGAGACCCCAATGCAGATTCAAAGTGACAATGGGTCACATTTCAAAGGCAATGAAATGAAAAGATATTATATGTTAAATAGTATAGAATGAATATACCATATTCCATATTACCCACAAGCATCTGGGTTAATTGAAAGAATTAATGGATTATTGAAAGAACAGTAAAGGAAGTTAAGTTCTAATAATTCTTATCAACATTGGAAAGATAAGTTTTTTGCTGCTTTATGTAATTTGAATAATAGACCACTGGGGGAAAGTATACCACTAGCCAGAATGATGACCCTAAATCTGCAAATTAGAAAACACAAAACACATAAGCTCCCAAATATTGATCATTGGATTGTGAGGTAAAATGTCTCAGCACTGTATCCAGGAACACCTGATTCAGCAGGATATGATTTACATTGTTTAGAGGATTTTGGGTTGGATAGAAAAGAAATAAGAAGACTCTCTATTGGAATATGTATGAGAATCCCTAAGAATCATTTTGGATGGATATTACCTAAATCAGGATTAGCAGCTCAAGGAATACATGTATTGGCTGGAGTGATAGATTCTAACTATCAAGGAGAAATTATTGTGGCATTCCAAAATTTAGGTGAAGAACCTATACAGTTTTGTAAAAATGATAGAATATTTCAAGTGGTTATTATTCCTTGTGAAACCATACCCTTCGTGAAAACTGACCCTCCTTCTAAAATAACTAGTAGAGGAACTGAAGGGTTTGGTTCTACTGATAGAATAAAATTGGGAGCTAAAAGTATGGGTAAAAGAGAAGTCAGTCGATGTTCCAAAGGCTGCAGAAATTATAGCACATGGGAAAGATAATACTGTAACTGTTGTTTACCCAAGAGAAAATGGTTACTAAATTATACCCTTAACTCATATACTTTACCTTGAATAAGGCTATGATAGTGGGTTCATGGACTCCAGAAGCATGGCTGATGCTATATCTACCCTACTACAGATTATTGTCTCCTTATTCTTTTTGGTTTTTGTCTGTCCAGTTTGTCTGCTAGATTTGTCTCCTTCAGGCTTAGTACTCTCTACTTGTAGATGCCCGACTGCTTGAGTTGGATGTCACCCCATGTCCAAGACTGTGCTGGCATTGACAAAGCTTTGAATGACAGCTAAAGAAGTGACTCCTGGAATGGGACCTCTTGGGGCAGGGACAGTTCTATATCCATTCTCAGCAGCAAGTAGCTATAGAAGAATAGACCTTTGCCTTTTACCCCAAGGGATTTGGGGACCCCATTCATTTGAGGGGGGAATGATGGGGTGTTTGTGCTCTAGACCCTTACCTAAGACATTGTTTTATGTGTTTATTTTGTGTCATCCCTGTTATATTGTTGTAGAGTTACCTATGTAATAGATACAGAAGATCTTGGGGTAGAATTTCTGTTAATGGGAATAGGAAGATCTTTCCATCCATTAGTGACCTACTTTGAGCCAGTCACATGGAAGCTTGAGTCAGATGAGCCTGGGTCATATAAGGCCTGTGGTGGGAGGAGCTTGCCGAAGGGGTGGAGCAGGAAGTGTGAGTGTGGTGTAGCTGGGAAAGAAGAGGCAGTAAGAGAGAATAGAGCAGCTAGTGTGGGTGAGAGAGAGGCATTTTGCCTAAGGGAGCTTATTTGTGGGGAGGTCTGATGGAGGGAAGACTTGGGGATGGAGGTGCCCCCTGCATTGGTGTATGGCAACCACACTGGCACTCTCAGGATGGCTGCTAGGGCAGGTTCTTAGATCTGTTCTACTAGGAAAGATAGCTGTTTCAGGGGTCAACAATTTTCTTTAATTACATAAAATATGAACAGAGCAAACACAGAGAAGAGAAATAAAGACTGACAGACAGGGCTTTACTGCCTGAATCAAAACAATACTGCTATGTATACTTTACATTCATCACTGGATCGAGACAGCATGTACCTCTGAGCAGTTGGGGAGCTCTGAACATATGGCCACCCAGAGTCTCTACTAAGGAATCACGAAGTCCTTCTCATAAGTGAGCTGCCAAAGCAAAAGCTCACTTCTCAGAATATACACTCTTTCAGCTAATAGTCTTAGAGCCAGAAATCATCATAACACTCCTGACTCAGTGCCCAATTAGCAAAAGGTGTGTAAGCCTTAATGGGCTCTACACGAGGCCTATTGATGGGTGAGGAAGATCTTACACCCCTCCATTAGCATTAATTTGGCCCTAAGATCTTTAATGTCTATTACATAGGCAACTTGTGTCTGGATAGGCATCTCTTAGGTAAATACAACATAATTCCCACAAAAACAAACACATTTGCAAGATACATAACATAACAACTCATTGTCAGAGTGGCCACACAGCCTTAAACAAGCACAAAGGTATATATAATATAACATACCATTCTTTGGGGGTCAAAATCTTTGGGGAATGAGCAACCAGCTCCTCCCTCAATTCAAAACAAAAATGTCCAAATAAAGTTCTCTTGGGGGTGTGCCCTCTCTACATTGCCATTGCAGGCTTCCTCCTGGCACTCTCCAGTGCAGGCATGCTTTAATGAGTAAAGTCCCAACAGAAAAAAAGTCCAAATAAAAGTTCTTTTGGGGGGCATGTCCTTCTCCCGACACTGCTCCAGCTTCTACTTCCAAGTCCTGAGGCAAAGCCAACACAGACAACTCCACTCCCCTCCCCCCGCCACCCCCCTTCCCCACATTCAGCTCCTTGTGGCAAAGTTTTTATCTTGCCCTGGGGCTTGTATCAGTAAGGCGATAAACACAACATCAACGATAATCATGAATATACCTATGTAGTTCTGTATTGCAAAGTATGAGAGACTCTCCATATAGAAGGTAGAAGTATAATGTTTGTTGAGACACCAGAGAATCATATCCCATAGCCAAACATTCAGCTCCCATAGCCAAACATTCAGCTCCCATAGTTAGCCCACTTCATCATAACAATAAGGAACTTAAAACACAGTATCACAACATGGAGCCTTGCCATCCCCAAACCTCTCTGACCCCCTGCTGGGGTCTTCCCAAAAACAAACTCACAGTATACCTAAGTCAGTCTGTTCAGCTCTAATTATCACAACAGCCATTAGCAGCCATAACTGCTCTCGTTCTCCCTCTCCCTCTCTCTCTCTCTCTCTCTCTCTCTCTCTCTCTCTCCCCTTCTCTCTCTTTGCATTTCTTGTGACATAACTTCCTTTTCCTGTCAGGAAGCTCCTCCCACCACATGTGACTTAGGCTTCCTGTGATGTAAGCAGGTCACATGGCCTATTAATGGGTGGAAAAGATCTTCAAATCTAAATTGCTATTACAGGCTGAATTCTGAGCTCCAGGGTTCCTCCTCCTCCAGAAGGAGCTGCCGCTCCTGGCTTTTGCCTGAGTCCAGATGCAGGCAGTTCTCCACTTTTCCTCTCACTTCACCAAAGTCAGTATGCCAGCAACTTTCCCTCCTGCTCCAGGGCTCCATGCCAAGCTCTCACTGTTCCAGTCTGGCTTCTGAATACAATATCCTTTCAACAATAATTAATATTTTAGATGTGATATGAAATGTTATTAGGAATATGTATGGTCAAGTATGATCATTTATCAAGGAAAAGGAATAATAGTTGTGGACAATCTGAGTGCTAAACTGGTATCCTTGAAATATTAAAAGGACCACAAAAAGGCTATAACTATATGGGGTAGATAGTATATTATTACTTCTTTTCCATGATTGGAATATAAGTTTCTTGAGTGCCAAAACCATCTTGCTTTTTTATTTGAATTCTTAGCATTTAGTTCAGTGCTTCATACATAAGGCTTAATCAATTCTTTCACTCATTCATTCGCTTTCTCTCTTCCTTCTTTCCTCCTTCCAACTAACTCTCTCTCTCTCTCTCTCTCTCTCTGTCTGTCTCACACACACACACACACACACATACTCATTGTAGGAAGAAGAATTCATCACATAGGATGAGAAGGCATGGATGGATTACAATAGGCACTGGGAGGAGAAGTCTCTGTCTAACCTATAGTGACCCCTATCTCTTGTCATTTCACTCTACCCTAGGCCTGTGCCTCAACTGTTACTGATAGAAGAAAGAATATTAGAGTAGATAGCAAAGGCTACACTTCATCAGCCAAACTCGTAAAATGGAGGAAAAGCTCTCTTAAGTGAGTGGAATATTTTTCCTTCTCAAACTCATTTCAATCAAATTAATACCAGCCAGGAAATATCCCCATGGTTAGATTATAAGCAGCTCTCTCCTCTACAGTGTATTTATTAGCAAGCACCCTAGCACACCCAGGATGGCTTGCTAGCACAGGTCCTTTGATCTGCTTTTCTATAG
Source organism: Phalanger gymnotis (assembly GCA_028646595.1). Classification (NCBI taxonomy): domain Eukaryota; kingdom Metazoa; phylum Chordata; class Mammalia; order Diprotodontia; family Phalangeridae; genus Phalanger; species Phalanger gymnotis. The sequence goes on along the minus strand of CM053623.1, from coordinate 315,325,579 downwards.
GAAAGACAGCTTCAGAGGGGTTAATAATCTTATTTTAATTACAGATATGTAAGTAAAGAAGGTAAAGGTCATTCACTAGTTTAGGGGAAAGGTCAGCACGCTGAATGTGGGAAAAATACAAGCAGAGAAGTAAAGAAAGTCATTCACTAGCTCAGGGGAAAGGTCAGCACCCTGAGCGTGGAGGAAATACAAGCAGAAAGAAATTAGCACAGAGATCTAATAGACTGGGCTCCAACTGTCTAAAAAAGTAATAGATACATGGTCACCAGATGAGGGACATCCGACATATGGGTTCACAAAGCTGGGAGGGCTCCTTAATAACAGCTACCCAGAATCTTGTCTGTGCTAGTCACAAAGACCTCAGGCAAACATTCTTCCCATGAGTGAGCTCCAAAGCAAAATCTCACCTCAGAATATATGTACACTTTTGGTTAATAGGCTCAGAGCCAGAAGGTATCACAACCCTGGTGACTTAGTGCCTAATTAGTTTAGTACCAAAAGACGTGAAAGTCTTCCTGCATCAAGCCTCCCCATAAGCAAACTTCCCCTAAGCAAGCTTCCCCTCAGGAAAGTTCCTCTCCCAATGGGCTCTATGTGACTCAGGATATATCACAGCTGTGAACTGGGCCAGAGCTCAAAGCAGCAAGACATCCATGGTTGAAATAGCTGTATACTTTTAGACCTTGGAACACGGCCCCTGTTCCAGGAAAAAAGGGGCACATGTGGTCACATAGGCTTATTAAAGGACAGGGGAGATCTTATATTACATTAACCCTACATATGGCCATAACAGATTCTAAACCATATACATGATATAGGATGCACAGTCTGGGTATACAGAATATAATTTATCTTACATTTGTAGACTGCATTATAGTTTCCAAGTATTATTTCCTATATATTATTTTGTTCATTCTTTTTTCAGGTGTATCCAACTCTTCATGATGCCATTTAGGGTTTTCTTGGCAAAGATACTGGAGTGGTTTGCCATTTCTTTGTCCAGTTCATTTTACAGATGTGGAAACTGAGGCAAACAGGGTTTAATGACTTGCCCAAGGTCATACAGCTATCTCAGACCATTTTTGAATTCATAAAGATGAGTCTTCCTGACTCCAGGTTCAGAGTTCTGTCTACTTTGCCACCTAGTTGTTATTTATGACCACCATATTCATATATTTGAAGACCTAGTATGTGGAAGAGGGATTAAATTTATTTAATAGAACTAGGAGTACTTGGCGTAAGATATAGGACTGCTTAATACAAAGAAGAATCTTCTAAAAGGTCTGCCTCAGGAGGAGGCAGGCTCCCTCTCCATCCCTGGAGATATATGCAAACGAAAGCTGGATGACAACTTCTCAGGGATATTGTGGGAGGCATAAGTACCAATTGGGTGTGTCCCTTCTATATATGAGATTCTGTGCTCTCATTTCAACCCAGTTGAATAAGCTTTCATTCAGCAAGCACTATGAATGTACAAGGCATCATGCTTCAGAGATAGAAAAAAATAAAAAACAGGATTAAATGGAAAACTGGATTAAAAGAGCTTACAGTCTACTCATCTGATTTTCACATTAAGTCTATGAGGCAGATTTGTTGTTCAGTAATTCAGTCATGTCCAACTCTTTGTGAGACCATGGACCATAACACACCAATACTGACCATGATGTTTTCTTGGCAAAGATAGTAGAGTAGTTTACCATTTCCTTCTATAGCAGATTAAGGCAAACAGGGATTAAATGACTTGTCCAGGGTCACACAGCTGGTAAGTATCTGAGGCTGGATTTGAACTCAGGTCTTCCTGACTCCAGGCCCAGCAGTCTACCCACTGAACCACCTAATTGCCTCATGATGCAGAGTAGGTATTAATCAGGTTTTGACCAAAAAAAAGAGTCCCAAAATTTCTGACTCCTAAGTGACCTCAGAGACCAATTAATTAAAGTCAAACCTGAACAAGAATCACCCTACCACATACCCAAGGAGTGATTAGACAGCCTTGGTTTCTCTCAAGAGAAGGAAATAACACAGTCGACTGAGGCAGCTCCAGTTTGAGAAATGTGCTACCTAAAGTAAAATGGGAGAAAGGCACTGTTTCTTCTGTACGTCAAGCCTAAATCTGCCTTTTTCAGCGTCCAGCTATTATTCCCAATTCTGCCCTCTAAGGCCCAGAAGAATAAATATAATCTCTCTTCCACATGACAACCTTTCAGTTATTTGAATTGTTTTAGTTATATGAATACAGTTGTTATATTCTAAAATCTTTTCCTTCCTAGGACAAATATTTCCAATCCTTTAAATGATACTCATTCAGCATGACTTCTTCCCAAGCTCAGCAGTTTCCTTCCTAAAATGTAGTATCCAGGACTGAGCTCAATGCTCTAGATGAGGCATCACAGGAAATATTGTAGCAGGACTCTAATCTTCCTAGTCTTGAACATAACACCTAGACACGATTCTCAAGGCAACCTGGTGTGGCCTTAGCTTTTGACTGTCACTTCACACAGTTGACATGTATTGAGAATTCAGTCTAGTAAGAACCCTAGAGCTTCAGAGGAAGTGCTTTCTAGTCATTCCTCCCTCACCTTGACCTTGTGAAGTCAATATTTTTAACCCAACTTTTAGACTTTATGTTTTTCCTTGTTTCATTTCATTTTTATTAGATTTGACCCAATGTCCTAGCCTCTTTTATAATAATAAATACCATCTAGGGCAGCTAGGTAGTGCAGTCAACAGAGTGCCAGGCCCAGACTCATCTTCATGAGTTCAAATCTGGCCTCAGACACTTTCTTAGCTGTGTGCCCCTGGGCAAGTCACTTAACCCTGGTTGCCTCAGTTTCCTCATCTAGAAAATGAACTGGAGAAGGAAATGTCAAACCACTCCAGTATCTTTGCCAAGAAAACCCCAAATGGGGTCACAAAGAATTGGATACAACTGAAAAATTATTGAACAACAATAATAAATTTCATCCAACAGGTCAGCTATCCCTTGCAGGTTTTGGTCATCATCAGATAAATGTGCCACCTATGCCATTATCCAAGTTATTGATTTAAAAAAAAAAAGATCCCTGGGGCACCCAATCAGACATCTTCCAAGTTGATACTGAATAATAATGATTAATTTGGGGGTATTCTGCATTCATTCTAAGTGATCCCTTTCCCTCTTCCCAGCTTTCATTTCCCACATCTTATAAATCCAGTCAATTCTACCCACCTAATATCTCTCATATAAGTCCTTATCTTTCCTATGAAACTGTCACCACTCTGGTGACTTGAACTTGTCAAAGACAACTAGGTAATAACAATAATAGATAGCATTTATATAGCACTTAAGATTTGCAAAGCAATTTATAATTTATTCTCAACAATCCTGGGAAGTACATGCTATTACTGTCTCTCTGACAGATGAGGAAACTGAGACAGAGAGCAGTTAAGTGACTAGCCCAGGGTCACTCAGCTAGTAAATACTTGTGGCAAGATATGAACTTAACTTCTCTCTAAAACCAATATTCTGCCCACTGTACTGCTATTAGCCATTGTTTTTATTTTATCTTTTTCCAATCCAAAGATCATTCTTCTTGGCAAAGAAAATGGAAACAAGGCAAAGCCAAGATGGTGACACTAAAATAGAGACTCTCTTGAGTTCTCCCCCAAATCCCTCTAAACACCTGTAAAAAATGACTCTAAACAAATTCTAGGGCTACAGAACCCATGAAATGACAGAGTAAAACAAGTCTCTAGCCCAAGACAGCCTGGATGGTGGCTGGGAAGGGTCTCTCATACTATGCTGGGAGTGGAGCATAGGCCAGCATGGGCCACGCCAGGACAGACTAGTCCAGAGAAGACTGGGTGGAGCAGGTCCCAAGGCCCTGAATCACTGAGCTGTGGCAGTTCCCAGGCTTCTCAACCCACAAACGCTGAAGACAGCATAGCAGGTCAGTGGGAAAACTGTTGGACCTTGGTGAGAGAAGGGCATGGTCCAGCCCTAGCTCCAGCCCCAGGGCAGTGGAAGTGGCTACAGAGGCAGCACCAGCAGCATCAGCAGTGGCTGCTTCCAGAGCTCCAGGCCCACAGACAGTGGGGGGAATCAAGTGGTTGAACAGAGCAGGAGTGCAGGCGTCTCTTTGCTGGCACTGAGGCAGCATTCTTTTGCTTTGCCCTGCTTGGATCTGTGTCACAGTCCTGGTTAGTGGTCCTTGGGGGAGGAGGAACGCTGGTGTGGCAGAGCTTGTGGTAGATCTGGAGAGGTAGTCCTCCTAGTAGTTACATGGCAGAAAGGAGTGCTTGCACTCACAGACCAGGGCACAGGCCAGGAGAGGAACATCACACCATCTCAAAATAGAAGTAGCTCTGAAAACAGCAGCACAAAACCCCTGAAGCTTGGGACAGAGCACTCTCCACTCTGGAAGCAGTCATACCCTAAAGAGCTCAAAAGTCAAGTAATTGGCTGGGAAAATGAGCAGATGGTGTAAAAGGACTCAGACTATAGAATCTTCTTTTGGTGACAAAGAAGATCAAAACATACAGCCTGAAGAAGTCAACAAAGTCAAAGATCCTACATCAAAAGCCTCCAAGAAAAATATGAATTGGTCTTAGGCTATGGAAGAGCTCAAAAAGGATTTGGAAAAGCAAGTAAGATAAGTAGAGGAAAAATTGGGAAGAGAAATGAGAGTGATGTGAGAAAACCATGAAAAACAAGTCAACAACTTGCTAAAGGAGACCCAAAAAATATTGAAGAAAATAACACCTTAAAAAACAGACTAGGCTAAATGACAAAAGAGCTCCAAAAAGCCACTGAGGAGAAGAATGCCTTGAAAGGCAGAATTAGCCAAATGGAAAAGGAGCTCCAAAAGATCACTGAAGAAAATAATGCCTTAAAAATTAGAATGGAGCAAGTGGAAGCTAGTGACTTTATGAGAAATCAAGAAATTATAAAACAGAACCAAAAGAATGAAAAATCAAAGACAATGTGAAATATCTCATTGGAAAAACCACTGACCTAGAGCATAGATCCAAGGGAGATAATTTAAAAATTATTGGACTACCTGAAAGCCATGATCAAAAAAAGAGCCTGGACGTCATCTTTCAAGAAATTATCAAGGAAAACTGCCCTGATATTCTAGAACCAGAGGCTAAAATAGAAATTGAAAGAATCCACCCATCTCCTCTTGAAAAAGATCCCAAAAAGAAAACTCCTAGGAATATTTTCACCAAATTCCAGAGTTCCCAGGTCAAGGAGAAAATATTGCAAGCAGTCAGAAAGAAACAATTTGAGTTGTGGAAACACAATCAGGATAACACAAGGTCTAGCAGATTCTACCCTAAGGGATCGAAGGGCTTGGAAGATGATATTCCAGAGGTCAAAGGAGCTAGGAGTAAAACCAAGAATCACCTACTCAGCAAAACCGAGTATATTGCTCCAAGGAAAAATATGGATTTTCAATGAAATAGAGGACTTTCAATCATTCTTGATGAAAAGACCAGAGCTGAATAGAAAATTTTACTTTCAAATACAAGAATCAAGAGAAGCATGAAAAGATAAACAGGAAAGAGAAATCATAAGGGACTTACTAAAGTTGAACTGTTTACATTCCTACATGGAAAGATGATATTTGTAACTCATGAGACCTTTCCCAGTATTAGGGTAGTTGAAGGGAATATATATATATATATATATATATATATATATATATATATATATATATATATGTAAAATTAAGGGGGGAAAGAGGAATATATTGGGAGAAGAAAGTGAGAGATAGAATAGGGCAAATTATCTCACATAAAAGTGGCAAGAAAATGCCATTCTATTGGAACGGAAGAGGAGGCAGGTGAAAGGGAATGAGTGAATCTTGCTCTCATCAGATTTGGCTTAAGGAGGGAATAACATACACACTCAATTGGGTATCTTACCCTACAAGAAAGTAGGGGGGAAGGGGATAAGAGGGAGCATGATGGAAGGGAGGGCAGATTGGGGGAGAAGTAATCAAAAGCAAATACCTTTGAAAAGGGACAGGATCGAAGCAGAAAACTGAGTAAAGGGAGACAGGAGAGGATCAAGGGAAATTAGTTAGTCTTTCACAACATGACTACTATGGAAGTGTTTTGCATAATTATACATGTATAACCTATATTGAATTGCTTGCCTTCTCAAGGAGGGTGGGTGGGGAGGGAAGAAGGGAGAGAATTTGGAACTCAAAGTTCTAAAAACAAATGTTCAAAAAATTGTTTTTGCATGCAACTGGGAAATAAAATATACAGGCAATGGAGTATAGAAATCTATCTTGCCCTACAAGAAAGTAAGGGGAAAAGGGATAAGTGTGGGGGAAGTGGTGTGATAGAAGGGAGAGCAGATTGGGGAAAGGGGCAATCAGAACACATGCCACCTTGGGATTGGGGGGAGGGTAGAGATGGGGAGAAAATTTGTAACTCAAAATCTTGTGGAAATGAATGTTGAAAACTAAAAATAAATTTGAAATTAAAATAAGAAAATGAATGCAAAATGCCATTTGTTTTCATCATCTAATCTACATCCCAAACAGTTGTCTTATTGTTCATCCTTTCTAATCCAAGAGGACCAAATGATATCATGATATTGGGGTCCAAATACAGTGTATCTGACTGTGGCTGATCAGAGCAACAGGAACTCAGAAAGTCCTACCCCAGGGCAGGAACAAATAGTCCATTTGAACATTTGGGATGGAGATGTCTCTAGATTTGCATGTCACACATCTCTTTTGAGCTATTATGATTCTGCTTTGCTCATAGAGCACAGTGCCTTCTTTGATGTGGGCATTCCATGCTGGGCAGGTCTGGGCCAGTGTCTCCCATGTCTCTCAATTGAGAGACCTTGAGATTGTCCTTGTGTCACTTTTTCAGACCTCTGTGGTGAGTTCTTGCTTTTTGTAAGTTCCCTGTATTTTAGCAAAAAGTATATTTGGCATTTGGACTACATGGCCAGCCCATTGGAGTTGGGCTCCACCTCCCAAAGTTATCTTAACTCATCTTTGAATCTCTTATTTTCCCCAGTATGGTAAAAATAAACTATTTCTAAATTGTTCTTAGTTTTTCTTATCAGCCTCAGCTTGTTCTAAACTTCAGTCAATGCTCCCAAATACTTACTTATAAAATCTGATTCCACTGAATTGCACCTAAACACTCTTTGCCTTGTTTTCCCCATGTGGTTCCTGGATTACTTCACATGAGTATATTTTATTGATACAAAATATTTTCATCATTCTTGTACCATCATATCATGCTCTTAGCTTTTCTGTTAATTTTGAATAATGTATATCAAAGCCAAATTCTACTCACAGGTCGTATATCATATCTTAGTCCTGCTTGAGCTTCCTTCTATCAGTAATTCTTTCTTCTCCTTGTTAACCTTGCTTTGTTAAGTATTTAGTGTCTTTTTGGTAGGCATAGAGCTAAGACATGGCAGGGTTAGAACTCAAATCTGGGTCTTTGATTCCAAATACAGAGGTCTCTTCACCCAACCCCTGCAAAGTAAGATAGCAAAATGCTCAATCACAAGGACCGTTGGAGGCCTTACAAGAACATGATTTCTATGTGGAGAGAATGGTGGGAATACCTGCACGATTCCATCAGTACTTTGATATAAGGTGCTAGATAGACAAGTCTGTAGTTATCCAGGCAATTGAATAGAAGAAGTAGAAATAATATAAAATAAGGTATACTTTCAAACCATTTTTTCCTGTGTTTGAAAAGCAGCAAAAAATACATGCCCATCCAGACACATACAATTTCATATATTCATATACTCCATGTCCATTTTTAATCCCTTTCAATTCAGCCTTTATGTTAGTATCCTGGGATCCAGACAGGCAATCAGTGGAGTTATTTCCCACTGTCATCATGAATAATCTACCAAATGATAATCCTCTTATGAATCATCAACAATTGACAGCATATGAAATACACAACATCTTAACAGAAGCAATTCAATCCTGGTCATCATAATAGGGTTCATTGGCAGTCAGCTCAATCTCTTTGGGAATTTTATGTTATTTGACCATACTCTGCATTCATTTAAAGCCTGGGACCTGGCTGAGCAGTGGGAGAGAGAAAAGTGCCAGCTCACCATGGATACATTCTTTTGCTTAGCTTAAGAGAGAAAAGCTGGACCTTTGAAAAGTTGTGGGGTGGATGTGTGTGTGCACGTAGGTTATTTACCATCAAATTACTTTAGGCAGGCTGTTTTCCATCTCTGAGCCTTAGTTTCATCAACTATATAATTAGAAGGTTGGGCTGGAGAATTTCTAACATCACTTATTACTAATAGAAATCTCTGTGGTTGACTTGAAGCCATTTGTAGTGGATACCATGCATAACCCAGAAATTGAAAGTGTTCTTGGCCTCAAGAAACAGCGTTTCTGGGGGGGCGGAGCCAAGATGGCGACCAGAAAGCAGTAACTGGCGTGAGCTCCCCACCAAATCCCTCCAAAAACCTATAAAAAATTGGCTCTGAACCAATTCTAGAGCTGCAGAACCCACAAAGTGGCAGAGGGAAGCAGG
>CM053623.1:315271810-315316550 GCA_028646595.1 Phalanger gymnotis | reverse complement strand
ATGTATGTATGTATGTATGTATGTATATATATATGTATATATATGTATATGTGAGTGTATATGTATGTATATATGTATATGTATATGTGTGTATATATATATATATATATATATATATATATATATATATATATAGAGAGAGAGAGAGAGAGAGAGAGAGAGGGAGAGAGGGCACAGGGTGAATTGAAGATGAATAAGGGATGAGAGGGAAATATATTGAGAGAGGGAAATAGGGAGAGACAAAATGGGGTAAATTATCTCGCATAAAAGTGGCAAGAAAAAGCAATTCTGTAGGAAGAGAAGAGAAGGCAGGTGAGGGGGAATGAGTGATTCTTGCCCTCATCAGATTTGACCTGAGGAGGGAATACTATACATACTCAGTTGGGTATCTTACCCCACAGGAAAGAAGGAGGAATAGTGGGGTCCTTACCCCTCCCCAACTCCCAGGCTTCTGTCCAGCAAAGGCCTGATCTCGAGGGCAATGAATGAGGAAGGAGGCATGATGGTGAGCAACTCCATTTATTCAGGTTAGTAGCAAAACTTTTATAGGTTTGGTTATGTAGGCACTAGGGCTGCACTGGTTCCTCCTACTCTCCTCCCTTTTCCTTCCCACGCTCTCCCCATGATTCCCTTGTGCTCAGGCAAGTCGGGACAAAGACCTGGAACTGCCACATTGCCAACAAGGGTGAGACCCTTCCTCCTAGTGCCATCTTGTCCCACCCTTACCTCAGAGCCCTGAGTTTACCTCAGCAGGCCCTGGGCACGGAGGTCCAGTGAGGTCAGGGGTCGGCTCTAACTCACCCTGTTACAGAGGAAGAAGATAAAAAAAAGGGGGATGATAGAAGGGAGGGTAGATTGGGGTGGAGGTAATCAAAAACAAACACTTTCAAAAAGGGACAGGGTCAAGGGAGAAAATTCAATAAAGGGGGATAGGTTAGGAAGAAGCAAAATATAGTTAGTCTTTCACAACATGAGTATTGTGCAAGGGTTATACATAATGATACGCATGTGGCCCATGTTGAATTGCTGGACTTCTTAGGGATGGTGGGTGGGAAGGGAAGAGGGGAGAGAATTTGGAACTCAAAGTTTTAAGAAACAGATGTTCAAAAACAAAAAAGTTTTTGCATGCAACTAGAAAATAAGATACACAGGCAATAGGGCATAGAAATTTATCTTGCCCTACAAGAAAAGAAGGGAAAAGGGGATGGGAGGGGAGTGGTGTGACAGATGGGAGGGCAGACTGGGGAACAGGGCAACCAGAATATACACCATCTTGGAGTGGGAGGGAGGGTAGAAATGGGAAGAAAATTTGTAATTCAAACTCCTGTGAAAATCAATGCTGAAAACTGAATATATAAAGTAAAATTTATAAATTAAAAAAAATGTTAGAGATGCAAATAAAGGCAAAAGAGTGTGACACTATGATAGGTAATGATGCCTTCAATAGTAATAGAGAAGTTTGGAAGGGAGAATCATTTGTGGTGACAGATAATGAATTATATTTTAGACATATTAAGTTCTAGGTGCTTGATAGGACGCTGAATTCAAGATGTCCAAGAGGCTGTTGGAGATGTATGACTCCAGCTAAGAAAAGAAACTAGGCTGGACGTGTAGATCTGGGAACTATTTGCACAGAAATGATAATTGAACCATGGGATGTAATGAGATCACCAAGTAACATAGTATAGCATGAAAAACAGAAAGAGAACCAACACAGATTCTTGAGGCACATTTACAGTTGGTGAACTTTATATGAATGAAGAACCAGCAAAGGAGATTGGAAAATAGTAGTTGGAAACATAAAAATGCACAGAGACAGCAGTGTTACACAAGCCTAGAAAGGAAAGACGAACCAGAAGAGGAAGGTGATTAACAGCATCGGATACTGCAAATAGGTCAAGAAGAATCAGGATTGAGAAAAGGTCATTATACTTGGCAATTAAAACATCGCTGGTAATTTGGAGAGTACAATTTCAGCTGAATAATGAAGTCACTCATTATTATCATTACTATGTGAGAATCTCACATTTAGAGTATCGACAATTGAATTGATAAGCAAAGTCAGATGAAATACTTGGTTTTCCAATTCAGCCTTTATTGAATCAAGAATTTAAATGAGAAAATTGTACTTTTTTATATTTTGAAACTTTGTAATTCTTCTAGCTAAATCCCATTTGCGATACAGCATGGTATTGTAGATAGTGTTCTATCTGGAATCTGGGAATATCTGGGTTCAAATCTTGTCTCAGACATTTACTAGCTGTGTGATCCTGGGAAAATCTCTTCATGTCTCTGAGTCTCTATTTCCTCTTCTATACAATGAGGGGGTCGAACCTGATGACCTCTAAGGTACTTCCTAGCTCTAAATCTATCATCTTAAGATCACACCTTTCTGGGTGTTAGTGAAGCGTATTTAAATTATTAGGTAATCTTCATATTGGATATGAAGTAAATTGTTAAAGAAAAGAAAGAGAGTAGAGGAATCAGAGAGTGAAAGTATCCTCTTAGCTCTCTGAATTCACTCCAATTTGTCAGTATCTCTCCTAAGCCATTGTGACTAGAATTGAATATGGCTTTCCAGAGAGGGGTTGAATATTGCAGAATACAGTGGAACTTTCACCTCCTTCATCCTTCACACAATCAAGGCTAAGTTTAAATTAGTTCTTTTTTTTTCTTTTTTACCAGCTGCTTCTTTTTCAAAAAGTGACCAAGTGGTCAACTCTATTATTTCCCCTTTTTCAATCATTGTTGACAGCTGGGGCAATCATTTCCTGCCTGTGTTTGCTGAGGGAGAGCAGAAGAAAGGTGGGTGGGGAAAGAAAGGGCTTGAAGGTCAGAAAATGTAAGACTTGCCTAAGGTATGTGAGGTCTCATCACATTGTGCAGATCAATTAGAACTTCTTTTGACCTCAAGATCTTTGATAAATTCTTGTGAAGATCATGTTCAGCACATCTTCGTGTCTTCCCAGAAAAGAGAATGCTTTGGGAAGTTGATACATGCATAGATTCAGCCATCAACAAAAATACCAGATGCTTTGGTGACATGTGTAAGGGACATGAAATGTTCACTTCTTCCATAGAGCCAGAAAGTATGAAATGTGCTTTCCTGGAACTAACGAGCCCTGAACAAAACAGGCATTATGTCACATTTTTAAATGGGCTTTTCCCCCAGGTTTTTAATGCCTTGGACAAACTTTTCATAGGATCATAGCTTTAGAATTAGAAGGAACCTTAGAAGTCCTTAGAGCCAACCCTGTCATTTTTTGTGGGAGAGAAGCTAAGATTTATATAGGTGTGATTTGAATCCAGGTCTTTCTGACTGAGGTCAGCTAGGTGGCACAGTGGATAGAGAGTGGAGTTAGAAATCAGGAAGACCTGAGTTCAAATCTGGCCTCAGATATTTTCTAGCTGTATAACCCTGGGCGAGTCGCTTAACCCTGTTTGCCTTAGTTTCCTCATCTGCAAAATGAGCTGGAGAAGGAAATGGCATATCTTGGTTCTTTGCCAAGAAAACCCCAAATGGAGTCACAGAGAATTGAACACAACTGAAAACAACTACACAATAACAACCACAACTTCCCGACTGCAAGTCCAGTATTCTCTCTACCATGCCATGCTGCCTTCCCTAAGGATGCTATGTGGATGACACCATTCTTGTTGTCATATCTTCACCATGGGTTGATGATTTGTTCAATCACCAGAAGGGATGGTTTCTTCCAGGGGGAAGTGGGATGAAGTACAAAGCTTACATAAACCAAAAACCAGATTGGGTCTGTTCGTACATTAAAAAATGTTTTATTGGTGCTTTTTAATATCAGTGTTACTTCCCATTAACCATTCCTTTCTTCAATACAACTTTCCTTTACCATAAAGAAGTATATTTAAGGACAACAAACCATCCCATTCAACTATGTCTGACAATATACGTCTGATCTGTACCTATAATCCACAAGCTCTCTACCAAGAGAAGAAAGAAGGTGTGTTTCACAATAAATCCTCTGTAGTGGTCAGAGCTTAGATGTTTTTCTTGACTCTTTTCTTTTACATTCATATTAGTCATTGTTGCTCTGGGTTTTTTGTTTCATTTGTTGTTGCTGTTTCTGTTGTTTTAACTTCACCGTGGATCAGTTCATACAAGTAGAAAGTAATGTTTCTTGGGAGTAATAAATTCAAGGAACTGAGGTCAGAATGGGTTGCAAGGAGGTAGATATGGAAATCAGGAAGTAGGTTATTAAAAGCACTTGCTCAATCATAATTTACCTGACATCTTGCCTCCTCTAAGGTGTGTCTACCTATAATGGTAGTGAATTTTTCCAAGCTGTGTTCTCGCTTTAACCATGAGGAGACCAGCATAAAGGAACCGGGTAGTTCTAACATAACCTGGTCTATAGCTAAACTGTTGAAATGGGTAACTGGACTACGTAAGTAGATTTGAGGCCTTCAGTGAATTATGGTCTTACTTAATGTCTCAAAGCAGACACAAGAAGCTCCTACCAGAGCTAAACTGGGCCCTACCTCACCAGAAACTCAGTGGGTTGCTCTGAAAATACCAGCTTCATTCTTTTTTTTTTTGCAGAAATGTTTCTTACATTCCCATTCTAGTTAAAAATATATCACTAAGTATTCTATTTATAGGGAATCTGCATTTCTCTCACAGTTAGATAAAAGTTAAAACAAAGAATGAACAATTGTAAAATTAAAGTAGATTTCTTCTTATATATTTTCTTGGAATGCATGAAGGCAGGGGTCAACAACTAACTTATTTTGTGGGAAAACTGGAAACAATAGACAGTATTTCCTGTTCGGGAGAATCAGAGGTCAGTAAGTAACAGAACCTACACACACACACACACACACACACACACACACACACACACACACACACACGCATGCGCGCACACATACATCCTTCCCTTCCTCACTCAAAACCACAAGCTAGGACTTATAGAAATCTAGAGTCTGGATATCCTTAGAAAAATCTTGGGCCCCTCCCCCTTGATAAGCCCAGCAGTTTAGAAGGTTTAGTTGAAGTGAGCAGTAGAAGTCATTGATAAATTTTTTAAGTGCAAGAGACATTTTTTACTATTTATGGGGTGATAGAGAACTCTGTGAATATGTAAATTTATTAAAATATTATATTGTAATAGACTTTTTTGCCCCTTTAAAAAAAACACAAGCTACTTAGTCAGTATGGCCCAGTGGCCCATCTCCTCTGGCATACCTTTGTACACAAGTCTTAAAAACTAGAAAATTATCTATACTGTTCTGCTGTCCTTTTATCTATTCATAATTTCCCCCCAATGTGGTGAATTAGACATTGTTGGAACCTTCAGTGGTAAGAATAACCCTATTGGTTAGTGCAAGTCCTTTAACATTAAAGCGTTACCCCAGTGATTTGTTACAATACGGAAGCGACTGGGTTCTTGAAGGTTGTGCTAGTGGAATACAAGCTTTTGCATATTTGACCACTTTGAATAGAGCCAGGGTAGATTGATGTTAATGATTTGTAACACTTATAGAATGTTTTAAGGTTTTCAAAACATTTTACATATATTATATCATTTGGGGCAGGTGGGTGGCAGAGTGCATAGAACACTAGACCTGGAATCAGGAAGTTATGAGTTCAAATCCAAATTAACTTAATAGCTGGGCAAGTCACTTAACTGCTGCTCGCCTCAGTTTCCTCAGCTGTTAAATGGAGATGATAATAGCACCCGCCTGTCAAGGTCATTGAAAAGATAAAATGAGTTGATATTTGTAAAGCACTTAGCACAGTACCTGACTCATACTAGGTGCTATATAATATATATAGCTATATAATAGCTATAACCATTATTATTATTATTGTTTTTCACAGCAATCTTATGAGGTTGCTGTTTGATCATTTCAGTCATGTCCAACTCTTTGTAGTTCCATTAGGATTTTCTTGGTAAAGCTATTGGAGTAATTTGCCATTTCCTTCGCCAGATAATTTTACAGATGAGGAAACTGAGGTGAACAAGGTTAAGTGACTTGCCCAGGGTCACCTAGCTAGTCTGAGGTTGGATTTGAACTCAGGTGTTCCTGACTCCAGGCCTACACGATGAGGTAGGTACTATTATTTCCCCTAGTTTATGTATAAGAAAATTTATCTTAAGAGAGGTTAATTAATTTGCCTAGCAAATGTTAAAGTGATTCAAACTCATTTTTTCCTGTCCAACATGCCATCTGCTACATCACCTAGCTGCCTCATGGACTAGCCTCACTAGGTTCAGAGAAACTTATCAATAGAAATTGGCAACTGGATCATTCATTAAATGTTTGTCCATAAAAATTCATGAAACCCACTAAGGTGTTTTCTCTTTAATTTGCATTAATAACAGGAGTATCTATACTAATAAAATCACATATCGCTTCAAGTATTAAGGTATTGAGATAGCCCAAATAATTAAACACTTATGGCAATAAATGCACATACAGAGAGGTGTGACTGTGGCAGAGAGATTTATGCAAGAGGAGCTAGAATAAGGGAGAAGAATATACTTTGAATGGTGAACCAGTCAGCCCCAGAGGAGCTGTCACTCAGCATGTCCCTTGATTCCTAGCATTTGTACTCCTTGAAACTGCAAAGATCAGACATCTTGAGTAAGATCAATTCTCTCTGCTTGAGCTGAGATTTCCTCTCATTCTGGGGCCACAGAGCCCCTTTAGTCTTGTGTATTCAATCACCTGAACTAACCTGTATAGCTTCACTGATTACTGTTTTACTTGCTTGCTTTGAGAAATTTGTTTGTTTGCTGCCAACAAATGTGTTTTTGTATAACAAGGGTTTGGTAGAAGGAGAATTCAGCTTCCTTAGTATCAGAAGACAGAATTATCCATCCCCCACCCTCAGGGACCAGGGAAAGAGACTTTTATCTCAACTTTCCCAAAGATCTATACCCCTAGACTGCAAATACCTGATGTGTAATAGATGGATATAATTCTAAGCCCAAGACCCCAGATACAATTCTCAGCTTACTACTCCTCTCAAACATGCGAGAACAAGTGAGCATTTGCTCATCCATGGCCATCTTACCGCTCCCCACAAAGGCAGAACTCCAATCTTCCTGACGTGGAGTGGGACATTCTATATCTATCTATAAATCTCTGTTACACGTGAGGGCTGCTTGGGTCTCTGTTACATGGCACATACTGTTGCATATGATCTGAATTTATATCCATGGTGTTTCTACTTTAAGAATCTCTATTACTTTTGACCATTAATGAATTCATTACTAAAGTGTTGAGAATTAATTTTGTTAAATAAATATTTTCCTATGGGCAAAAAAAGAAAAGAAAAACGGTCATTCCAAAACCACCCTAATTCAGGAGCATCTATTCACAGAAGCAATATAAAAAAGAAACAAAAAAAATCCCAGGAAATTCTTAAGCTGCCTTGTGCCATACCTATTTGAATTTATTTTCCATTCGGGGGGACTATATGAAGCTTTCTGATCTGGCTTTGAGCTGTGGCACGTTTTCCCTAATACCATCTTATGAAATCTGACCATTTACACACTAATACAGTATTGGGAGAGCAGTAAATTGGTCCAACTATTCTGGAAAATAATTTGGAACTATGTAAGAGAAGTAACTAAACTGTTCTACCCTTTAACTCAGCAATGCCACTACCAAACCCCAGGGACATATATCCCAAGAAATCTAAGGACAGAAAGAAAGCACTCATCTATACAAAAATGTTTATATCAACATTTGTTGTATTAGCAAAAGAAAGAAACACTCCCAAACAACAACCACCTCAGCTAACAAAGTGGGTGCCCATTGATTGGTGAATGCCTGAACAAATTGTGCTATATTAATTTAATGGAATACTTATTGAACCATAAGAAACAACATATACGAAGATTTCTGAGAAATGTGGAAATACTTCAATGAATGAATGAATGAATGCAAATTAAAGTAAGCAGAACCAAAATAATATATCCAATGATAATAGCATGTAGATGGTAAGAAAACTAAAAGAAAAATTAACTCTGAATAATATTAATGATCAATCCTGATCTCAGAAAAGAGATGATGAGATCAGGAGAGTGGTAGAGAGATGAGAAATTATGGGTGTGGAATGCAGGATTCACTGTCAAACCTAAACACTGTTGGTTGTTCTTTATTATGTTACTTTGTTACAAAGGAAGGTTTATTGGGGATAATGAAATATCTGGAAGTGCTTGTAATGTAAAAACAAATAGCATCAATAAAACACTTCTTTTTAGAAACTCTGGCCTTTTTTTAAATTAAGAAAGATATAGGTGTTTTCTATAATTTTGCTCGTTTTCTGATTTAATTCTTCTGTAAATTCATAAAAAGATTTAGATCGTATAAAACGTGCCTGACCTTGCTTGAGAAAAATCAAATTCTTCTTTCCTTAGGCTCTTGCTACCAGGTGATTTTCCCAGTGATAACGATTTTTTTTGTTGCCTGAATTTTCAGGGTTTCATAAAACAAATTGTGAATTGCCCTAATTGTATTGTGTGCTTTGCTTTTGTAGCAAGTCAACTGAATTACTGAAGGAACCAAAAAAGTACATCCCCACAAGTGGGCAATAAATCTCTAATCTCAAATTAAACATAGACCAGCTGAAAATTGATTACACAGTTCAAAAGTTCAACAGAATATAGATAAATCTGTTTCTTCCTATACAGCCTCAGGAACACTTTCTATCTAAGAGAAAACTTCTTAAAAAGAAAACAGCTGCAGTTACTTCTCTCCCCATTTTCTCATTTCTTTTTGCTGCTTTTGTGACAGCCTAATTCTTATTGGGGGCAGTTAGGTGGCACAATGGATAGAGTGCCAGGCCTGGAGTTAGGAAGACTCCTTCCGGCCTCAGATATTTACTAGCCGTGTGACTCTCGGTGAGTTTCTTAACCCTCTTTGCCTCAGTTTCCTCATCTGTAAGATGAACTGGAGGAGGAAATGACAAACCACTCCAGTATCTCTGCCAAGAAAACCTCCAAAGGGGTCACAAAGAGTCAGCACAACTGAAAAAAGACTCAGCAAATGCTTAGAGGTCCATTCATGTTTGTAAGATTATGGAATTATAGGTTTAGGTCAGGAGGGAACTGAAGAGATCATCCAGTCTAAACCCCCTTTTTTATTAGATGAGGACATTGAGTCTCAAAGAGATGCTCAGGGTCACACAGGTAGTTCAGCAACAAAGCCGAGATTTGAACTCAAGTCCTGAAGAAGTTTTTTAAAAATCGAGACCTTCCACCCTTTCTTGATGAGGTCATATGCTTATAGAATAACAACAAAAACTTCCCCATCAGTCATGCTGACTTTGGTTGGCTTACCCAGTCAGGGCCATGGCATAGGTCTGGCACAAAGGTGGTTCAGCCTTTTCTTAAAAACACAGTGCATCAGTGCAAGATGGCCACATTGTACACCAAGCCACCACATAGCTCTGAAAGGAGTTCCTTGAATAGCATAAATAGCCATTTGTATAAAGACAGTTTGGCAAAGAGCAAAGACCTGTTAAAATCTTCAGGCAGCATGTGAATGGGCACAGCTTGAAAATGTATCACACTCTGGATGGTACCAGGAGAGTAGTGGCAAATTGAATTATGGTGATGGAATCTCGGTGGGAGCTCATAATCTGTCTTTGTTCATTGTGGAAGGAAACAAGGGATCATGTCAGTTGGCTCCATGAGTGAGTATAAAGAAAATACTATTTTTTCCTCCTGTGTTTTTCATTTTCAGCATTACAACCTTGTGTTTACCTATCAGTAAAGGACTTTAAAAAAAAGAAAAAGAAAAAAAAGAAACTTTTTTCCTTGCCTATCTTCTCTAGTTGCCAAGCCACTAGTTTGGAGTTGGCAAGACAACAGCAAGGTCCTAACCAGTACTATACCATGTGCAAATAAGCGCTGAGTTGAGATAAGCTGGTGCTGCAGAGGGGGAATTAATTCTCATTGTTACCTGTTGAGCAAGTCATATCCATCCCAGCTGGGTTTCCCATCCTTTTTCCCTTCTTCAACAAGGGCTGTTGGTTTAGTGACAAAAATACCCAAGAGAAAAAGTACATAAAGATGTTTTCACATGGGGGTGGATAGAATCGGATCATGCTAGCCAAAAACAAAACAAAACGCATTGAAAGACAGCTGTCGGTTTGGTGCATATGTAGGATCATAGACATAGAGGTAGAAGGGACCTCAGAGAGGCCACCTAGTTCAATCTCTTCATTTTCTGGGCGAGGAAATGAGGCCAAGAAATGTTAAGTGACATGCCTGAGTTTACACAAGCTGTAAGTGTCAGAGACGGTATTTGAACTCAGATCCATTGACTGCAGAGCCAATGCCCCTTTCACTATATCACACATTAAAGAATGGTCAACTTATTTTAAAATCTCCCAACTCTGAAATTTTATGTTTCATCTAGGTCTCTAAACTTTTAGAACAGTGATTCAGTTTTGAATGGCTGAAAAGTCAATGGAAATAGTTTTTAAAATCTCTTTTCTCTCCCCAAGTCCAACTTCTCATCTTAACAGACGGTTATCGTGGTTAGGTAGATGCAGAAGGCAGGTGAAAAAAAAGTGTTTGTGCTCAATCTTGTGGAGAGCTGGGTTCAGTAGGAGTACAACTCAATAGTAACCTTTGTAAGCTCCCTCCAAGACCATAAGCTTCAGGGCAGAGAATGTGCCTTATTTATCTCTATATTTTCTCCAGTGCCACACATAGTGAATTACACATAAAAGAACTTAATAAATGTTGAATGAATGTCCCAGGACCTAGAAGAACACCCTGAATGCAGTACTAACACAGTTAGTTAATGCTTGCATAGGGAGGTGGAGATGATGATAGTTTAATTCAATTCCGTAAACATTTATTAACTGCCTTTACGAGCTAAGCATAATAATGATTATAGTGATGGTCAGTGGCAATGATAATGTCTTCCCAGGCAAGGACAGGTGAGAGAGAAATTTCTGAGAAGTTTCAAGGACCATGAAAGTAGTTTTCCTAACAAAAGACTTCTTATTTTCTATATCCAAGGAACAGAACAACCTAGACTGTAAACAATAACAAAATGAGGATGATGATGACGACCATGATGATGATAATAGCTAATGTTTAAATAGCATTTATTATGTGCCAGGCACTGTGTTAAAGTCCTGGGATCAAGGATTTGGTAATAGTTTTTAACCTGTAGTCTGTGAATTTATTTAAATTTTTTAAATAATTTTCTTTCCGTACAATTAGTTTCCATCGTAATGTTATGCATTGTATTTTATGCATTAAAAAAAATTATCCTAAGACTGGCAAATGGGTCAATGGTGGGAAGGGAAAGGGAAAGGGAAAGGAAAGGGAAGAGAAAGGGAAAGGCAAAGGCAAAGGCAAAGGGAAAGGGAAAGGCAAAGGCAAAGGGAAAGGGAAAGGGAAAGGGAAGGGAAGGAGAAACAGAAGGAGAAAGGGAAAAGGAAGGAGAAAGGGAAAGGGAAGGAGAAAGGGAAAGGAAAAGGATAAAGGAAAGGAAGCTTGAGAATCCCTGGCTTAGAGAGCCATCTAATTCTAAACCCTTTGTTTGTTTTACAGACTAACAAATTGAAGCCTAGAGAAGTCAAATGACTTGCCCATGGTCACAAATTAAGTAAATAACAAGAACTGGAGGCCAGGTCCTTGAAAGCTAGAGTATGGCTTGCTCCATTGTACCACAACTGCCTCTCTTGGTAAGGGTTAGTATTTTGTTCATCCCTTCTTCACCTGGTCTTTTGTTCTGTTCCTGTCAATCTCCATTAAATTGTTAATTGGGGATTAAGGTGTTTGTTGATAAGGGGTAAGGGGTAAAACCCAGGGGTTTTAATTTAGATGTCTTAAAAGATGAAAAAAAAGTCCCAAGCTGGACACAAAGGAGAGACAGCAGACCAAAACTGTCCCTGCATTCTTGTCCTTGCTGTCAAATAGTTTTGTGAGAAGAGGGATGTGTGTTTCAAGAAAATCAGAAGGAAAGTGGAGGAGCTATGGAGAATCAATAGATGGACAGATTTTATTTGTTGTAAAGGCTTGGTTTAGCACTCTGGAAGATGAGGTTAGAAAATTGTAGGAGAGAATGGAAGAATATTGGCAATGAAGGCATAAATTATTACATTTACAGTAACTTCACAATGGAAGGAAAAAAAGGAAAAACACAGCAAGAGTTTTTAACCTTGGGGGAGGTTTAACTTTGGGGGAGTCTGGTGAAGGGAATGGACCTGTCTCAAAATAAAGTTTTTAAGTAAGTGAAAGAAATGCTAAATTTCAGTTAAAGACTAGTGAAAGTAAAGATGTAATATTCTCCCTATCCAAATATGTGGAATTTCTGTAATCCATCCACAGACCCCTTAGAAGTCTGGGGACCTCAAACTATGAACCCCCCAAAAAGGCCAGAAAGACTAAGGATATGAGTGAATGGATTGTTTCCATCCCTACCCCAACCCCCAATTGTTAGTTCTCATTATTAATTATTAGCATTAGATATTTATTATCCAAAATTAAGTATTTGCCCTCATGTGGTTTATTCAGCTTTTTTGAGGTCTTCTGATATGTATATTTGGGCCTATTTCCCTTCTTGTTCCCCAGTAGTTTTCTTCTTTTTCATCCAATTCTTGGCTTATTTGTTACTCTGCATGGAAGTTACCTTTCTCTCCTGTTATAAGAGCAAAGAGCAAATATAAATTCTTTGGACTCAAAGCCTGCAGGACAGGTGGCTATCCTGAATGAATACTTAGCTATGACACTATTAATAGAGTCCCTAAATCCAAAATTAGCTATATTTGTGAGCTTCTAATCCCACAGAAAAATATTGGCAAAAAGACCTAACCATTCTAAAACAGTGGCACATGTGTCAGTTATTCAAGCAGGAGGAAGACCTGCTATAGCCCCACTGTAGAGTCCTATTCAGTTACTGGGTAATTTAGTCACTCAATTATATAACCCATTGGAATAACAAAAAAGAAAGCAAAAACTGGATGAATGATGCTTCTATTACTCACCTGTGACAATTGGTTTACACATCACTTGTGGTGGTTACATGGGCATATATTATGCTTTTCAACAATACTAGAAGTGGATATGGGCACAACAGTCTCCTCTGCTAGGTGATGAAGGACACTGTGCCTAAACTCAGGAACACCTGAGTTCAAATCCTGTCTTAGACATTTACCATGTGACCTTGGGCAAGTCACTTATCCTCAGTATCCTCAACTATAAAACAGGGAGACTATGAAATAATAATAGTACCTACATTCCAGAGATGTTGTAAGGAACAAGTGAGATCAAATTTGTAAAGCGCTTTTGGGACAGTGTCTAATATATAACAGGTGCAACATCAATTACTGTTTCCTTAAACTGATTCTGGATTCAGCTAAAAAAAAATAGAAAAAAATTCTATTTTTTTCAAAAAAATTTTTTGCTCTTATCAACCATGTCCATCTTATCATTGATGTAATTGAGTATCAAAATATATATTGACTTAGTTTGAAGGGCCTTGCCAACTTCTTCACAGACCGTTCTTTGAAGTACGCATTGGTGTATAAACTGCTATCATCTTGCCAGGCAGCATGATCCAGTAGCAAGCTTGCCGAACTTGGAGTCAATTTTGTCTCTGACAGATACTAGACCGTGTTATGTTGGGCAAATGACTTAACTCATTCAGGTCACTGTTTCTTCATCTAAATTAGATGATCTTCAAAATCATCTCTACCTTTAAATCATCATGGTCCATTTGTTTATGTGCCTTGTGAATTTTTCAAGATGAAATGGCTGAAAGTCCCATGAAATAGCAGTTCTCGTTGCCTTGGGACAAGTAGTAAAACCAGCTATTTTATTCACCTCTCCAAGAATGCAAGCCATCTTTTCATTGAGTGGTAACTTCTTTATGCCTTCTGATTTAATTTATAATGAGATTGTCGATATGAATGCAGTTCACTTCCTTCAGTAATGTATTGACTTCTTGGTCTTTGGACAAAGCTCACATGTTAAAAATGCTAACATTGAAGTTAATGTTTGTTGTAGATGGTAGAAGAACTATGTGGTTCTTAGAACCTTCTGCCTACCCACTTTTCTATAAGTCTCCAGAATTACTGCACAAGTTGAAGGGGCCACAAAGAGCACAGTCATTGTTCTTTCTTTCATGAGTCACCATGGAAAAAAAATGCATTATCTGTAGCCAACCTTCTCATGATGAGCTTCAGTCAGTTAAACATTTATTTATTACCTACTAAGTGCCACACACTATACTAAGCCCTGGGGATGTAAAAGAGATGAAGGACAGCCCCTACTCCTCAAGCAGCTAACAATCTAATTGAGGAGACAACAAGCAAAAACATATGTATGAACAAGTTAGATACTGGATAAGTACGAAATAACTAACAGGGAGAAAGTACTAAATTAAGAGAGGTTAGGAAAGGCTTTCTGTAGATGTTAATATCTTAACTGGGGCTTAAGGAAACTAAGGGAAACTAATAGGTGGAGATGAGGAGGGAGAGCATTCCAGACACAGAGGATAGCCAGAGAAAATACCTAGAGGTGAGAAATGAGGTGTCCTGTTCATGGAATAGCCAGAAGGCCAGTGTCACTGGATCAGAGTATGGAGCGGGGAGTAAGGTATTAAGAAGACTGGAAAGGTAGGAAGGGGTTAGGTTATGAGGGTCTTTGAAAGCTAAATAAAGGATTTTTCATTTGATTCCAGAGATAATAGGGAGACACTGGCATTTATTGTGTAGGGAGTGACACCTGTGGAGCTGCACTCTAGGAAAATCACTTTGGTGGCTAAATGAAGGCTAGATTAGATTGAGGAGACTTGAGGCAGGCAGACCTACCTGCAGGCTCATTCTTGGAGACTTTCCAGTATGGTAGAACTGTTAGTTGGTCAATTTTTTATTTTAAATCACCCGAGTATGGCGTTCTCTTGTTACAAGAGATTCCCTAACTTTTTGGAACTCAATTTTGACTGGGCCTGAGAAGTCAATGGAAAAAACTTAAAATTATCTTTTAAAAATGTTCTAACCAATAGTTGCAGAGCTGCTGTACTATTGAGATAACTTCTGAGAATTCAGGATCACCTGTACTAGATGAAGCATCAGAGTATCTTTTCTATGTATGTTTGGGACCAACAAATGTAGGATATCAAGGGATTGTCAGTTGCTTAGAAACCCCATCCATGCCTGTATATATATATATATATATATATATATAAACATAAACAGAAAGTGCTAGACATGGTGAATGCCTCACACATGCGCACACACACACACACACACACACATTACTTCAGTCAGAGAGAGAGAGAGAGAGAGACACTGAGATTACTGGTGTATACTTTAGACTTTAGGATTTAGACCATCTCTAGGGATCTAGATCACTGGTTGTTAAAGCAAAGGCCAAAATTAATACTAAAGATATAAATTAATACCAAGGATAAAGATGGGAAGATGATACTGTATGAGATTACCACAGTTCCAAAACATCTTGTTTAAACAAACTGTCGGCCTCAAAAACTGGGGAGTGGGTAGGACCGATATGTTCACTTTCATCACCATTACTTTAAGAAATTTAAGTAATGTTGAATAGTTGCCACATGAAGGCAGAAAGAGCTCAGAACAACATCAACCAGAAAATGATTGATCTTGCTAAGTGTGATAATGGCAATATGGAATGCAAGGTCATCTGAAAAACATTGCAAAGGCAGATTATCAAAGAATATGAGCAATGTTGTTTCAAAAAAAGAGCAAAACAAAGCTAGAGAGGAAACAAAATTCCAGGGTATGCTGTGATGGTCAGTTAAGTCAATTATCCTGAGAGCATTTTTAGAAGAAACAGGAAAGACAACAACAACAACAAAATGTGAAATGGTACAGATTTGCCAGTATTTCTGTAAGAAACACGATGTTTTTGTAAATCTATGAATTAATAGCAATTTGATTACTAGATAGCTAGAGCAAATATTGTAACCACAATTTTTTAAGGTAGTAGAGGAAGAGAGGGAGGGAGGGAAACAATTTGGAACTCAAAATTTTTTAAAATGAATGTCAAAAAATGTTTAATGTAACGGGACACATTTAACAAAATAAATAGAAAAATATTGAAACAACAACCACAACAGGAGAAGGCTTCTAGCACATTGGGTACATATAAAGAAAATTTATGGAAACACCTAGACAAAAATGGGGCAGGATTAGAAGATATGGTTAGGGGTGTGATCTCTCCTGGTAAAGGGAGTATCTCTACCAATAAGATTAGAGATCCTTCAAAGCATAGAAGTATAACTTAGAGCAGCCTGAATTTGTATGCTATAAACTGGCAGGAATTTAAAAATAATGTCCATTACAGATCCAGACCAGAACTGCTCTAGGTAATCTGCTTGGGTTACCAATGCTATGATAATAGGCAGTGGACATCACATGGGCCAGAATCAGGTATTCTAGAAGCTTATATGTTTAAATCAGTTAATAAACATTTATCAAGTGCCTGTTGTGTGCCAGGCACTGTGCTAAGCACTGGACACTGCACCTGGGCATCTATGCATTATTGTAATGGTGGTGAAAAAGGTTTGACCAGGTTGTTATATATAAGAAGAGAGATGCTCTGTGGAGCACAAATAATGCCTTACTTACAGACTTCAGAAGGCTAGAAGGACAAGATTACATCATCAATTTTCATTATTCTTAGTTTTATCCACTTAGTGGGATAGAGATCTTTATTTGTAAAATGAGTAGAAGGACTGAAAGGAACTTTCTTCTTTTTTAAAAGAAAAATTGTAAGTATGTCTTTTGTTTTTTAGATCAGGGTAATTTCCAAATATATCTCACCTTCTCCACTGCCCTCCATCAGTTAAGCAAACCCATTTCTCTGACAGCACATGACTGCACCCACAGTCCCTTACCTATCTTCTAAGAGCAGGTTAATGTATTGTATTCTGGGATCAAAACTGACCATTACAATCATGAAAGTTCATTCTCCTTTTAGTGATCGTTTACATCATTGTAGTCTGTTTATATTATCCTTCTGGTTCTAAATCACTACACTTTGATTAGTTCTCTCAATTCTTACATTTTTCTGAACCTCTCTCATATTTGCCATTTCTTACAGGATATCACTGTTCATTCATCCATTCTGCAATTGCTGGGTTGTGTTTCTAGTTCCTTGCTACTACAAAAAATGTTGCTGTGACTATGAGCATGGATTATATTTCCAAAAATCCTCTTTTGACTTTATTCACGAGTCATTCCAACTGTAACATTTTATGTCTATAGACTTGGATTTGGGAGTGATAGTGTAAATTTTCCTTTTTTTTCTGAATGTAAATATCAACAAGCATGAACATTCAAATATACAAAGAATAAAAAATAGGATTGCATATAAAACTGTATCTCAATTGCTTCTTCTTAGGGACTAGTGAGATCACCATTGCAAAGCTGGAAACTTTCCCCTGTATAATAGTCACTTATCATTAAAGTTTGGCCATAATTTGTGTTGTTCATTATAATATCTTACACATTTAACTGGCTATGTTTTGGGGCTTCTTTCTACCTCCAGATGGCATATGTGTACAGTTGGGTACAACCGTAGTAAAGAGACCTGCTAGAGATGTTCTTCTGTGCCAAGCCTTATACCATGGTAAAGTTGATGTGTGTTATTAGAATAATATGAATAGAAATAGAATGATTTACTAATAAAGATTTTGTGGCAAATACATGCATATAATGCAGTGTAATCATTCTTTCACCATTTAATATACAAACACATACTAAACAAATCTCAGGGAAATGGAAAAGAAAAGTAGACATTTGTTTATCCTTTTTTTTGTTTGGCAAGAGCTCAGAGATCCATCTAGCATCTTCCCTACTGCCAGGAGGAAAGGATATGAATTCTAATTAATGATTTCTTTCCAAACTCCTTTCTCTCCCAAAAGTTTCACCTCGCTAGAGGAGCCAGACTCAATGATTCACAAATTGCATCTGATTCACAAATACTAAGTGAGCACATACTATATGCAAAGTATTACATAAATAAGACTGAATCCCTACCCTCTATTAGCCTATAATAAATACAGATAAGATATTTACAAAAAAAGTGGTCAGGACTCATAGTCGCTCAGTCAGTAAACATTTATTAAAGCATGTAATATGTGCCAGGCACTGTGCTAATCATTCGGGTCACAAAGAAAGCCAAAGGATAGTCCCTGCCCTCTAGGAGTTCACAATCTAATGAGGAACACAACCTCCAAACAACTATGTACAATCAAGCTAGATACAGGAAACAAAGGAAATAATTCACATGAGGAGAAAAAAGCATTGGAATTAGGAGAGATTGGGAAAGGCACAATCTATATATGCCAGACACTGTGCTAAGCTCTGGAAATACAAAGAAAGACAAAAGACAGTTCCTGCCTTCAAGGATCTCACAATATGATAGGGAAGACCACATGCAAACCATGTAAAAACAAGTTATATACAGAATAAATAGGAAATAATCAAGAGGGAAAAAGATACTGGAATTTTAAGGGATTGAGAAGGCTTCCCTCAGAGTAGGATTTTAGCTGGGACTTGAAGGAAGCCAGGAGGCAGAAACAAGGAGTGAAAGCATTCCACACATAGGGGACAGCCAGAGAAAATGCACAGAGCTCAGAGATGTAGTGTTTTTTGAGGAATAGCAAGGAGGCCCGTATCACTGAATCAAAGAGTACATGGGAAGGTGTAAGGCAAAAGACTACTAGAAAGATGGGCAAGGGGACTAGGTTAGGAAGGTCTTTGAACACAAAGCTGAGGGTTTTATGTTTGGTCCTGTAGGTAATAGGGAAGCCATGAAGCTTATTGAGTATGTGGGGGGAGTGGGGAAACAAGGGATGAAGTGATATGGTTGGGCTTGCATTTTAGGAAAATCACTCTGGTGACAGAATGGAGAATGGACTGGAGTGGGGAGACTTCTGGCTAGTAGCATACACCAGTAGACCATTTCAATTGTCCAGGCTTAAAGGAGATGAGGGCTTGCAGCAGGGTAGTGGCAATATCAGAAGAGGGAAGGAGGAACATTCAAGAGATGTTACAAGGGTGAAATTGACAAACTTTGGCAACAGGTTGGATATGGAGCAGGGTGAGAAAAAATGAGGAATGGAGGATGACACCTAGGTTTATTCCTGCGGGGCTGGGAGGCTGGTGGTACCCTCAACAGTAATAAGAAGGTTTGGAAGGAGCAAGGGTTTGGGAGGAAAGATAATGTAAATATGGTAAGGAAGCACAAGGTGAAGAGGACCTGCATGAGGTTCAGACTTTGTGAATAGAATAAAGGGGATGCATGATGTTATGAAGGTAGAAACAGTGGCTGGGTGGGTGAGAATGACTCAAAGATGACATGGAGGTTTTAAGACTGAGTGAATAGAATGAGGATGGTGCCTTCAGCAACCATAGGGAAGTTCAGAAAGGGGAGGGTATTCTGTTGAGATACCTATGAAATACAGTTTGAGATGTCAAAAATTAATCAATTAATTAAAATTTTTGAAGTGCCTACTATGTTTCAGATACTGTGCTAGGTTCTGGGGATATATGTACAAAGAAGGAAATAATCCATACTAGGAAGGTGCTTACATTCTAAGGTCAAATGGTGATGCAGCCCAGAGAAACCAGGACTGGATAACTAGGTCTGGGAATCATCTGCATAGAGGAGATAATCAAATTCTTGGGAGCAGATGAGATCACTATGTGAAATTGTATAGAAGGAAAAGGAAGGAGGAAAAAGAATTCAAAGGCTCACATGAAGAATTGCTAACTTTTTATTGTGAGCATTGATACCTCAGAAACAGACAGTACTACAGAACATGGCTTGATTTATTGCTTTGTTAATTGCCTAGACTTTAAAAAATATTAATAATGCAGATTAAACTTAAAAGTGTGTGTTTACTTTTTTAAAAGAGAGTTTAGTTCTTAAACATTTACCAACACACCTCTGCCCCTAAGATTCCTTCTACAAAAAAAATTTTGCTGTGTGTTTAGGGGCCAAGAATTGTGACAAATAGCCAAGCTTGCTTGTTTGGTTTCTGATTTGCCTTGTTTGATTCTGATCTGCCTGACCAGCTGGTTCTGAAATCATAATCAAACCAACTATTTCATAGCTCCTGGAAGGGTGCATCAATCTATTCCCCTACAATTCCACTCACCCTCCCTACAACTTTCCAAATGAAAATATCCCTCCCTGACCACCATTCTCTTTGGCGTTTGGTTTCTCCCATTTAGTTGTTGTCCTTATTCTGGAAGAATATGATGGTGATCTCTTGACTTGCACCTGAATTGGATTAAAGTGAGACAAAGCTGCCCAAAGTCAAGTCCTCAGCTTCACTCCCTCCTCCACTAAAATGTAAACTCCTTGAGGGCAGGGACTCTCTTCACTTTTGTAGTCACATCCCCAGCATTCACCACAGTGCTTGGTATATAATAAACACTTAAGGAATAATTTTTCATCTATCCATCCATTCATTTGTTTTTTCAATCATTCATCATTCATCCTAGCTGTTTCTACCTACAAATCTCTATTCTTTTTTCCGGTTTTATTCTAACTAGTCTATATCACAGGGCTAAAGACATATACTTTAACTCATCTTTATACAAATCTGAGTCATGTAGAATTGAACCACACTAATGTCCTACGAAAAGCCTATGAAAAGTCATAAATGCATACTTATTCATGGAAAGAACATTATGGCCAGCTACTCTTGTCATGTCCAAATCCCACTCTCATTGAACTCTCCTTTGTAACAAAGAAAAACAGTTAAGCAAAATTCTGGCAGTCATGTCTGACAGCAAATGAAAAATTCTGAACCTGTGGTCCTGTTTATACATCTTCTCTTCCTTAGAACCAAGATTTTTCATGTCAATTAGTCTGAATTTGTTGTCATTTCCATGTACGTCACTGGAGTCCCTGAATCACATACTTTTTTAAAACTTGTTTTACTTAGATGTTATAGCAAAGAGCAGCAGTTCTCAAACGTTTTGGCCTCAAGATTACTTTATACTTTTCAAAATGGTAGGAGACCCCAAAGAATTTTTGTTTATGTGAGCTACATTGACATTTATTCTATTGGAAATTAAAACTGATAAAATTTTAAAATGTATATTTATTAATTCTTTAAGATAGCAATAAACCCATTACATGTTCATATATCTTTATAACAAATAACTGTATCCCCCCCAAATAGTGGGAAGAATGGCATTGTTCTACATTTTTGTGTTTAATAGAAGACAAATGCATTCTCATATCTGTTTCTGTAGTTAGTCTTTTGTAATATGTTGTTTTAGTGAAAATGTATAAGGAAATCCACTCACAAAAATATGGAGTTGAAAAAGGAAAAAGTATTTTAATAGGCAAGTGATATCTTAGTATTATTACAAATATTAATACTACTATTATGAAACTAATTTTGACCTTATAGAGCCTGTGAAAGGGTCTGAGGAGTCCCCCGGGGCTCCACAGACCACACTTTAAGAATTGCTGGCATTGTGGGTGCTGAACTTGGAATCAAGGAGACTTTGGCCTTAGAATCTTCCTTCTGAGACTAACTTATTGGGTTATCATGGGCAGATAAGTTAACTTCTCTAGGCCTCTTTCTTCATCTAAAAAATGATGATGATAAATCCTATTGTACTTACTTTTAGGGCTATTGTAAAGAGCTGCAAATGAAATGATTTGTGTCAAGAACTCTGCAAACTTTAAAATATTATACAAATGCTAGAAATCAATGCTAGATGATGATTATTATTAATACCTCATAGCTAACCTGGGAAAGCAATCCACAGAGGATTGAACAGTCTCACTGTTCTTTGCAGGTAAGGGGTATTGGAGTTTGGGGGGGGGTGGGGAAGAGCTTTACTAGGTGACTATAATTATTGTAATGACTAGAAATCCCAGCACCCAGGGAAAAGTCACTTGGGGAGGTGTAGGTGGCACTGGAAGTGCCTAATGGCACAGGTGAGTCTTGGAAGAAACAGTCCAGCTCCAGAGGTAGTTTTACAAAAAGAGGAGTATCTAATCCCCACCACCCAAGCCCCACTTCCTCATCCTTTCTCCCATTCCCAATGAATGAAGGCTAATGGAGGACTTCAAGGCACAAATACAGTGGACTTCCATGAGAAGGAAGCACAATCACCCACCCACCCCACCCCCCTTTCCATGTCAGCTCCTGGGACAAAGCCCCAGTAGCCCAACCCTAGCTACAACTCTGACTATAAGTTTAAAAGGCTTAAAAGGTAAAGACATTAGTTTGAAAAAAGGGGTTACAAGGGTCAAGGTAATTGACGTCACAGTCCCCAAGAAAAGGAGATTTAATTTTCTAGTATAAGGTAGCGTATGTGAGAAACATATAGACATCACCATTGATCTGTGACTCATAATTTAACTTCTCCCCTGCTCCAAGAAAAGAAACAAACAAAAATGATAAAATGTTGTGCCATCAGCATATACTACCCACACATTTATCAGTCTTCACTCTACAAGGAGATGACCTAGAATAATGAATGGACTTTCAACTGGGATAGTATACTAGCCCTGGGCAAGAAGGGAATTTGCTATTTTCAAGGCCACCATAATCTCATGCAGAAAATTACTGTTTCACGGGGGTAAATGTGATCTGAGCAAGTTAAAGTCTCTTCCAAAGGTGTCTAGCTGATATAATTGGATTGTTGCTTAGCTGAGACACTGAAAGAAGCAGACTCGAAATGTTGTTTACTGCAGGTCACAAAATTTGCCAGGAAATGGGTAGTTTCTAGGACTCCTGTGAATAGTCACTTGCCCATCCATTCACAGTGGTGAGTAATCCCTTCTGACAAGGGAATAGGATTTTATTTTGTCCATTTCTAAAGTGTTTTGGGCTCCCTTTGTAGGTTCAGTCCATATGTTTTTGAAGTGATACAGAAAGAAAAATACAAAATACAAAAGTAGCTATAAGAGAACTTTCTTTTTTTTTTTCATATGTGGCAGCTATTTCTAATAAAAAGACTGGTTAAGAAATCTTCCTTTGATTATGTAGGCTATAGACAATATCAGTAAGATATATATTGTTACTGGAAAGACTACCTTGGTCTCGTTAATAAGGCCAATGTATTTCCTTATTTTCTTACAAAAATATGTTTTACAAATGTGTTGTTTTTAGGGAAGCAATGAAAAATCACATTTTGCACAAGGCATAGTAGGAAAAGCTAAAGAGTTGGGATTAATTGATGCAAAAATGGAGATGTTTTGCATAAAGTAATAAAATGGCATCATGTGGAGGCATTATATTTTTGAATCTAATCCAAACTACACTAGCATTTTGGAATTCGACGCAGGCCAAATTTTGGATGCTTCGAATAATTTCCTGATATCAGCTGCCTGGAGTAATTTTTGTTATTATTATTGTCGTTGTTTTACTATTATTTCTAAGAGGAAATAGCAAAAATAAAAGCATGTCTCTAATAAACAACAAAAATAACAAAGAGCTGGAAAACATGACATCCCACATTTCAATGGCCTTGTATAATTAAGAAATCATTTTTATATCTTTTTAACTTGAAATGGGCTTGGAATTATTTCAAATAATCGGCACACTTTAAGGCTCAGACCACATATATCAACCCTTATCCTCTCACTGGTTTTCTTTTCTGAGGATTCGAGATGTGTTAACAGCAGGGCCTGAAAGACTCTTTGCCACGATACAGTGTAACCAGCAACTGTTAATAGGGAAAGCAAAGAAGTCATTCAACATTTTTAACAGGAGGCAGTCTAATTAGTATGAAATTATTTCCCGTTGCCCTCTTCAGCAGATTCCCATCCTTTGAGCCATTTAATTTGGAATGGTAGCACATATGCTCTCAGAGTCATAAACAGCTGTTCAGGTCTGCGATATTCATTTAGTAAAAGCCGATTTTAAAGGCAGAGAGAGAAAAAAAGGATGTTTCAAAAACACTAAGCCCAAAGTAACCCACATTTGTCAAAATCTAAATGTCAGAGCCTGCAAAAATGTTCTCAAATGCAAAGCCTTTAGGTTGTCTTTCCACCTCGATGGAGTTCAGCCACAGACCAACCAGGGCACAGTGAGGGATTACAAACCCTTTTTTTTTATCAGAAACTTTTTCTTTATGACTAAGCAAGACCCTAACATGCTTCAAGTTATTTCCATTTCCTCGTCTCTCCTCAGTGAAGAGAGACAACAGCTAGTTGCAACTTTGCTATTGTAGATAGAAAAAAACTCACAGAAGCCAATGGTCAAAGGCAGGACTCCAAATTCACTTTTACACGAATATACCCCCATCCAGTTTTTCCTTAAGACTAGTTTACTGCTTACCTACCCCACTGGGTAATATAGATTGGAAAAGTCTTCTTTCCTTCACTGAGATTCAGTTTCAATCATCCGTTGTTGATGCTTATCTTCTCATCCAATTCCTCTTAATCCATCCCTTTGATTTGATCCTCTCCTCTGACTCCCTGTTTTCAATTGCATCCTAACTATGAGGCCTCAAGGCAATCTATCCCCCAACTCTCCCTTCCCCCTTCATCTATCCCAATTGGCCTTCCCACTTTAATTCCCAGTAAACGGGAAAAATCAGTCTCCACAGTGATCTCAGTAAACCATGTAGTCATCCTAACTCAATATTCTCCAGGATTAGACTGAATCTGGTTTCCCTGAAATTTGATGTAAGAGCAGTTTATGTCTAGACACATTACTGTAGTCTCCCCATACACACTGTATAATAACAATTTGTTTGAACTCTGTAACAAATTTAGTCTTTACTTTGCCCACACTCATGTTTCTGCACAGTGATAGAATCAAATAGGCACTTAGGTGGTGGATGCCCCTTGCCAGTTTCCAATTTTTATGGAATTCACATATCCATTCAAGTTCTTATTAAGTTTATTTCTAAAAGCACCAAATCCTATTTTTGCCTTCCTTTTAAATTAAGGACCTGCAATATTTTCCTGATTAGATTACTGTCATATTGTTAAGGAAAAAGTAAAATTTGCCACTGCTAATTGTGTGGCATTACAACAGTGCTATGTTGAAAATGGCAGCCTATTTAACAGTCTCTACTTTTACAAATTGTAAAGTCTCCATTATGGTTTTCCCAAGTTACCATTTTCATGAATTATAAAATATTGAGAAGGGCCGGGGCTTTATTTACATGATTTGCATAAATCTTGGGCAAGCTTGCATAGTCTCTGCACTATATGCATAGGTTCAGTCTTTTCAGTCATGTCCAACTCTTCCTGACCCCATTTGGGATTTTCTTGGCAAAGATACTGGAGTATTTGCCATTTCCTTCTCCACCTCATTTTATTGATGAAGAACTGAGGCAAAAAGAGTTAAATGACTTGCCCAGGGTCACAGAACTTAAAAGTGCCTAAGGCCAGATTTAAACTCAGGAAGATGAATCTTTCCTGATTTTAAGCCCCATGCTCTACACACTGCATCACCTAGTTACCCATCTTGAAGCTAAAATTTTGTGTTTCTATTGGAATGTTTCTTATTACTCAATGAATTTGTTTAATTTCTTTTTTCTTACCTTCAGCAGGCTCTGAAGGAAAGAAATGTAAGAAGTTTTTCTTCGACAGCTCCCATCTTTCCCTTCTCCTCCCTATTTCAGATGCTACTTCACATCATACCAGATGCACAGCATTCATGAATGGGCCTATGGTTTTGCTGATGAAGGAGAGATTCTGCTAAGTGAATTTGCACAAAAGTGGCAAGGTAAGAGTGAGAAATAATAGTTTAATATCCTTCCTACAAGTGTTTATAATAATAAACACACTGATGTCACACTTAAAAGTTTTCTAGTGCTGTCCTTCTAACAACCCTAAGATAGATAATGTAAATATATTTATTTCCATTTTACTGATGCAAAAATTGAGGCCCATAGAGGCCACAACATTTTTATACTTTAAAGTGTTTTATTAATACTTTTTTTCCTTTTCTTTTATATCGAGAGAGAGAGAGAGAGGGAGAGAGAGAGAGAGAGAGAGAGACAGAGAGAGAGAGAGAAAAAGACAGAGAGAGAGAGAGAGAGAGGGAGAGAGTTTGTTTATTTGCCATTTCCTTCTCCAGTTCATTTTATATATGAGTATACTGAAGCACACAGGATTAAGTGACTTGCCCAGGGTCATATAACTAGTAAGTATCTGAGGCTGGATTTGAATTCAAGTCTTCCTGGGTATAAATAGAGTCAGACAAAACTAACAGACACATTGATCATATCCAAAAATGCTTGTCTCATTCCACATCCCCGTTCCATTACCTATCTGGTAAAAGGCGGAAGGCAGACTTGCTTATCAACCAGCCTTTTGAAGTCATGACTGATCATTTAGCATAAGAGATCTGAAGTCTTTCAGTGTTGTTCTCTTTCACATGATTATGGTCATTGTATTAATTGTTCTGGTTCATGCAGTGACCACATAAAGTCACACACATTAGTAAGCAGAAGTACAGGCCCTAAAATAGAGCCCAGCTCAGTACCCTTTTCAGGATACCAAGTAAAAAAATAAGGATGACTGGATGACTAATCTAAAAGATTTGATAAGATAGAATCTCTAAGGAGAAATAGAGAAAATAGAAATCAGAAAACTATGGAAATTAGAAAAAAAACTAAAATCTGGTTCTTTGAAAAGACTAACAATAGGTAAATCTTTAGTTCATCTAACCAAAAAAAATACCCCAAGAAATTTAAATTACTAAAATAAAAAATGAACAGATAGAATCACAATAAAGAAGTAATAATAATAAAAAAAGGATTATTAGAACCTACTATGACAATTATATGCCAGCAGGAAATAGATGATTGCTTTTATAAATTCAAAATGACCAAGTTAACAACATGAAATAGAGATTTCAAGCAATCCAGTCTCAGGAAATGAAACTGAAAAAGCCATGAAGGAACTAACGGGGAGGGGGGGTGCGGAGGAGGCGGGGTAGGGGGGATTGTATGTGGATTTATATTTGAATGCTATCAAATGTTTAGAGCAGTATGGGTTTTTTAATTTTTTCGATTGATTGATTAATCCTGTCTGACTGTGACCGTATTTGGAGTTTTCTTGGCAAAGATGTAGGAGTGACTTGCCATTTCTTTATCCAGCTCATTTTACAGCTGAGGAAACTGAGCCAAGAAGGATTAAATAATGCTCACAGTCACACTGCTAGAAAGTATCTGAGGCCTGGTTTGAACTCATGACAATGAGTATTCTTGACACCAGTCCCAGCACTCTATCCACTGTGCCACCTAACTACTCCTTAAAGAGCAGTAGTCATACACAAATTATCATCAACAACAAAAATAAAATACCTTACCAAACACCTTATATAAAACAAATCTGGTCTTAATACCTAAACCAGGGAAGGATAAAACAAAGAAAGAGAATTATAGATCAATATCATAAACGAAGGGAAAAAAAGTGTTTATTAAGCACCTAGTATGTGCCAACCACTGCAGTAAGCACTTTTTACAAGTACTATCTCATTTCATCCACACAGCAACCCTGGGAAGTAGATGCTTTTATTATCTCCATTTTACAGTTGAGAAAACTGAAGCTGACAGGGTCATAGCTATGCGTGAGACAGGTTTTTGAGCTTAGATCTTCCTGACTTCAGTTCCATTGCTCTCTCCACTGGACCACCTATGAATATTGAAGTGAAATTTTAAAATAAAATCAAAGCAAAGAGATTACAGTAATACTACAAAAATGCAAAACTGTAACATAGTTGTATTTATACTGCAACATTAGGAAAATATTTAACACAATCATATTAAAAACAACATCCAAAGTGGGGCATTGAACTTTCCAGACAGGACCTGGAATCTCATCCCTTCTCCCCCATAATGGAGACCTTCAAGGCTTCACTTTAAAGGCTTCTCTTTTTGAGATCTTGTAAGCCGAATCTGTCCATTTTTCAGAAGACTTCCTAGTGGGAATCATGTTACACAGAAATTTTTCTCCTTATGTGAGACAGGAAATGGTTAAATATAAATTAACCTGCCTCTTTTTGATCTGGGGGGAAAAGGATCCCTCTTTTTTCCTTTGTCTGTCCCTCCACGTTTAGAATTTGGCCAAAGTATCAATGTAGGGGGGTTGGGGTGGGAGGCTTACATACCTTCTGGTATTGGCTGGAGAAGGCTTGAGGGGATTAGGCAGGTTTCCCAGTCAAGGAATTAAATATGATGCAGTCTAGGGGCACTAGGACCCCCAAAATGCGAGGGTATAAGGTACATCTGCCTCAAAAGAATTTGATCACTCAAGTCTTCTTTCAGGCAAAAGACAAGGTTTTATAAACTGATTGGGCAGAGGCCATTCTAAGGATCTACACAACGATGGGACTGATACTTTTATACATAAAAAAGATTTTGAGAAAATCTGTATAGGATCAAGAAGTGGCAAGTAGCCTGGGGTGGGGCCAGGTACAGACAATGGAAGGAGTTAAGTGGGAGGGACACAATGAAAGGACAGTTGAAAGGATTATACTGGAATGGGCCCAGATGTGTCAGGCAAATGATAGTGATATGGCCTGCTAAAATGTAAAGTTCAAGGACTGAGGGTCTTGTCTTTTTAAGGGTCCAGATGCCATCCTCCATCAGCATTATTTACAGTGGTTAAATATAAGAAGCTTTCCCAATCAATATAGTAATATATAAGACCAAGAATAATTCCCCAATAGATAGGCAATCAAAGTATATGAACATGCAGTTCTCAAAAAAAAAAGAATTTCAAAATATTAATAACCATACAAAAATTGTTCCAAATCACTAGCAATAACAGAAATTAAAATTAAAACAACTCAAAGCTTTGTTTTACCCCAGAAACTGACAAGAAATAGAAATAGGCTATGCTAGAGGGGCTGCAGGAAGACATGAATATTGATGCATTGTTGGAGGAGCTGTGAACTGGTCTAAACATTTTGGAAAGCAATTTGGAATGAAAGAAAACTCCTACATATACCAAAATATTCCTGGCAGCAGTTTTTGTGGTAACAAGGAACTGTGAATCTCATAGGTAACCATTGATTAGGAAACAGCCAAAATGTAGTGCATGAATATAAAAAATGATAAATATGAGACATTGAAAGAAACACAGGAAGACTGAAGAGTGAGAAAAGAAGCAGGGAAACAATATGCAAAATGCCTGTGATATTTTAAAGAGAAAGAATAATAAAGAGTCATTGATTATAATTGAACTGACTAAGTGTAATAGCAATTTAGATTTGGAGATCTTTCCCACCCATTAATAGGCCATGTGACCTGCCTACAGGCAGCCTAAGACACATGTGGTGGAAAGAGCTTGCTGAGAGGAAAAGGAAATTGTGTCACAGGAAATGCTGAGAGCAGTTACGGCTGTTATGACAGTTAGAGCTGAGGGAAAGAGCAGATGTGCTGTGCTGTAAGTTTTCTCATTACTTAGCAAGGCCCCAGCAGGGGGTCAGAGAGGTTTGGGGATAGTGAGGTTCCATGCTGTGATATTATGTATAGAATTCTTTGTTGCTGTGATGGAATGGACAGATGGTTTATGGGATATGGTTCTCTGGTGTCTGAATAAATGGTTTACTTCTTCTACCTTCTATGCGGAGAATCTCATACATTTTGTGATACAGAACCACATAGACATTTTGACAATTGTCATCTATATTGTTATTCTTGCCTTGCTGATACATTTGGCATCGTGAACAGGATTGCAAAGTATAAGATCTCTATTTGGAAGTAGAAGGGCTTTAGAAGAAGACATGGTTATCCTAGGATGAGATGATGTAACTTATTCCTCCCTAGCAAGGGAAAGGTCTGAAGTCACTGGTTTGTATGAGGACTGGAAACAGAAGCTGAAGAGGGGAGAACCTAGAGATTTGGAAAGATGTTTGAAAGAAGTTAGAGTTAAGCCAGGGATAGAATTGCCAACAGGAATCACTAGATGAGGCTGGATTTTATTCATGGTGTATCTTATTATAGAAAAAATCAAACTCAGTTACCAAAACATCTAACTCAAATGAGAATATTTCTTCTATACCACAACAAGATGTGGAATCTCAGGTGGCAGGACAACAGATTATTGTTCAGGAATCTACTGATTTTGCTGTTAATTCAGTCAGAAGATAGAGGGAGCCAAGGAGGTGAAGAGCGCATTTCAGTTCAGCCCAGGTCAAGCTAGCAGCCAATCTGGTTGCTATGGTGACAGGGCGGGGGTGGGGGGGAAATCTAGAGAGGATGATACAATGTTAGAAGCTGAGGCATGAGGTGCTACTTTGTGGAATGATGCTATGGAGCCAGGGAATGATACAGTATCAGACCAGGATGCTCAAACAGCAGTGTGCCTCATACAGCAAAGGAGGCAAGAAACCCAAGATAATAGTACAGTATTCAGAGAGATAGATGCTGGAGGATTTTACATAGCAGGAAATCACAGATATCTTGAGTAGGTTCACCCAGATAATGGGAGAATCGTTAATATTATGGATAGTGAGAATCGGTGATGAAGGGGCCACAGGAGTATCTGCAGATACCAAAGATTGTATGAAATTCATAAGCATTAGTCAGAATCCTTTTGTACAGCAAGTTTTTAGGGATTATCATTTGCAAGGAGGTAACCAAACAACCAATCTGTTATCTTTAGCTGCAACTGGTTGGAATAGAGAATATCTTGCTGATTCTACCAGATAAACCCTGGTATTTACTTAGGGACTGTATGAGAAAGTTAAAGGAGGAGGCAATGAAGACTGCTATTATGTTGGGGAACACCAAAGTTTATTATGATACTCCCTTGGCAGTCTCTCATAGGAATTTGATCATTAAAATGGCTCCCCCCACTTATAAACACCTCATTCTGACTCTGCTAATTGTGGAAGTAGGGAACCCTCTTTCAGAAGTGCTGGATAAGATTTCACAGTTAAGCGATTTAGGAGACTGAGGAAAGGATAAATTTCCTCGAGAGAGAAGAGTGAATAGCCAGCAGATTCAATGTCAGAACAGAGGGACAAGAAAAGAAATGTTTACTACTCTATTGAGAGAAGGGGTAGATTTTAGAAGAATAGATGGTATTTGAACTAGTGAGCTATGCAAAATGTACCGAGATAAGGGGTTTAATAGCAGACAGAATAGAGAAGTGAGAACTGCCCCTACAAATTCTACAGATCTTGAACCCTTGTATCCAAATGAGTCACACCTTCAGGCAGACTAGGAAATAGGCCAAGCCCCAGTTCAGATTAAAGAAACACACAGACAGGATTACAGACCCCATATTAATCTGACTAGATATTGAAAAAAATGAATGAAATACTATAACTAGGGCTTTGATCAACACTGGGGTAGAGGTGACCTTGATTTATGGAAATCCTGGCAAATTTAAGCGTGGAATGCCTATTACCATCACAGGACTAAGAGGGACTGAAATATCAGCCAGACAAATCAAACTAATAATGAAAATTGGACAATTACCTAAGAAAGAATATACAGTGGTAACTGTACATATTCCTGAATACATTATTGGAATAGATATATTGAAAGGTACGACTCTAAATTTGCCTGAGGGGAGATATCAATTTGCACTAAGGAAGACAGGAATTAATACAATTTTAGTGGGTAAAATAAAAATGGACCCAATGACATTACCTAAACCTTCTAAAGTAATTACCTTGAAGCAGTGTTGTGTGCCAGGTGGGCAAGATGAAATTGCCAATACTATAAAGGAATATGTTGAAGCAGGAGTGTTAGTCCCTAAAACTACTCAATGGAATAATCCTGTCTAGCCAGTATGAAAGTCAAATGGGATGTGGAGAATGATAGTGGATTATAGACAATTAAATAAAGTAACTCCTCCCTTGTATGCTGCTGTTCCAGATGTTGTTACTTTAATAGAAAAGATCCAGAAATATGATGGGACTTGGTAAGCAATTACTGATTTGGCCAATGCTTTCTTTACGATTCCAATAGACTCCAAACAATGGGACCAGTTTGCTTTCATGTGCAGGGCAGACAATATACTTTTACATGCTTGCCACAAGGATATCTGCATAGCCCAACTATTTGTCATAGGATTGTGGCTAAACATTTGGATGAATTGAAGTTACCTGGTGTACAGCTTACCCACTATATAGATGATATTATGATACAGGGAGAAAATGTAAAAGAAGTAGAGAAGAATTTGATACTTTTAATTGAGCATATGAAAAGCAAAGGATGGGAAATTAACCCTGCAAAGATTCAAGGACCAGTTCAAACTGTAAAATTTTGGGGTATACAACGAAATGAAGGACTTTGGGAAATTCTCCCACCAGCTTGACAAAAGATTCAAGATATTCCTATCCCCACCAATAAGAAAGAGGCCCAAAAATTCATAAGACTGTTTGGATATTGGAGACACCACATTCCACATTTAGGACAGATTTGAAACCCTTATATAAAGTTGTGGCTACACATTTGGATGAATTGAAGTTACCTGGTGTACAGCTTACCCACTACATAGATGATGCTGTGATACAGGGAGAAAATGTAAAAGAAGTGGAGAAGAGTTTGATACTTTTAATTGAGCATATGGAAAGCAAAGGATGGGAAATTAACCCTGTAAAATTTTGGGGTACACAATGAAATAAAGGACTGTGATAAATTCTCCCACAAGCTCAACAAAAGATTCAAGATTTTCCTATCCCTGGGGCAGCTAGGTGGTGCAGTGAGTAAAGCACTGGCCCTGGAGTCAGGAACACCTGACTTCAAATCCAGCCTCAGACACTGGACACACTTACTGGCTGTGTGACCTTGGGCAAATCACTTGACCCCAATAGCCCTGCCCCCCAAAAAAACAACAACAACAACAAAATAAGATTTTTCTATCTCGACCAAGAAGAAACAGTCCCAAAAGTTCCTAGGACTGTTTGGATATTAGAGACACCACATTCCACATTTAGGACAGATTTTGAAACCCTTATATAAAGTTACCAAGAAAAAATATGAATTTGATTGGAGACTTGAACAGAGTAAAGCTTTTAAAGAAGCCAAAGACATTGGAAAGCAGTAGCCTATAACCCATGTACTAAATGAACTTTGGAAAGAAC
Source organism: Phalanger gymnotis (assembly GCA_028646595.1). NCBI lineage: Eukaryota > Metazoa > Chordata > Mammalia > Diprotodontia > Phalangeridae > Phalanger > Phalanger gymnotis. The sequence continues at coordinate 315,283,508 of CM053623.1, read as the reverse complement.
TGGGATAGATGGAAGTAGTCAATATGCTGAACTTATGGCAATATATCAAGCTATTAAAACAGAACAAGGAAGTCAGTGTCATATATTCACTGATTCATGGGCAGTAGCTACCGCATGGATGCCAATGTGGAAAAATCAAAATTGGGAAATTCGTGGTAAACAAGTTTGGGGCAAAGAATTATGGGGGAATATATGAGACATGTCTTTGGTTACTAATTTATCAACTTTTTACGTAGATGCGCACGTGGACCTCACTATGCCAGAACAGGAGTACAATGCACATGTTGATCAACTAGCAAAGATTGCTACTGAACATATTGTCCCTACTCTGACACCAATTGATGATCTGATACTCCAAAATGGGTCCACCAAATGGCCAGCCATTTAGGGGCCCAGGCCACACACTGGTGGGCACTAGATCAAGGTATTATTATTATCTCTTAATCATTGTTAAAGCAAGTAGCAGAGGAATGTCATATATGTCAATTGGAAAAGGAACAAACTATTCCTAGGGTAGTAACTGGGGAAATAGCAAGCGAAAAAGTTATAGCCCAGATTTGGCAGATAGATTATATTGGATCACTACGCTAAGATAAAGGATGCAAGTTTATATGTACTTGTGTTGGCAGCTATTCAGGTGTACTAGTGGCTTGTCCTTATAAAAATGCAACCTAGAAAAACACCTGTAAAATTTTAGATATTATAAGTCTATATTATGGAACCCTAATGCAGATCAAAATGACAATGGGTCACATTTTAATGTGATGAAATGAAGACATATTGTGTATTAAACAATATAGAGTGGATACATCATATTCCATATTATCCACAAGCATCTGGGTTGATAGAAAGAATGAATGGATTGTTGAAAGAACAGTTAAGAAAGTTAAGTTCTAATAATTCTTATCAACATTGGAAGGATAATTTGTTTATTGCTTTATATAATTTGAATAATAGACCATTAGAAGGAAGTACACCTCTAGCCAGAATGAAGACCCCAAATCTGCAAATTAGAAAACAGCAAACATATAAGATCCCAAATATTGAGTATTGGACTGTGACGGAAGATGTTCTACCACCGTATCCAGGAATACCTCATTTGGCAGGATATGATTTACACTGTTTAGAGGACTTTTGGTTGGATAGAAAAGAGATACAAAACATCTCTACTGGGATATGTATGAGAATCCCTAAGAATCATTTTGGATGGATATTACCTAAATTAGGATTAGTAGCTCAGGGAACACATGTATTGGCTAGAGTGACAGTTTCTAGCTATCAAGAAGAAATTATTGTGACACTCCAAAATTTGGGTGAAGAACCTATACAGTTTTGTAAAAATGATAGAATAATTCAATTGATTATTATTCCTTGTGAAACAATAACCCTTGTGAAAACTGATCCTCCTTCCAAAATAACTATCAGAGGAAAGGAAGGGTTTGGTTCTATTGGTAGAATAAAATTGGGAGCTAAAGTATGGGTAAAACAGAAGCCAGTCGTTGTTCCAAAGGCTGCAGAAATTATAGCACATGGGAAAGATAATACTGTAATAGTAGTTTATCCAGGAGAAAATGATTATGAAACAGTATCCTTGACTCAACCTTTCTTAAATTTGTTTGTGAGATTTGTTTCCTGTAGGCTTAGTACCATCCACCTGCAGATGCCTGCTCACTTAAGCCAGATGTCATGCTCTGATATGTTCAGGTGTCATCTCTGGACCCATCCTTGACTGTGATGTGTCATCCCTAGACCTGGTATCAACTGAGTTTCAAATGCTAGTTTGCTAAAGAACTGACCTCTCAAATAAGACTCTTTACTTCTTGGGGCAGGGACAGCTCTACATCCAGTTTCAGCAGTAAGAAGCTATGGAGGATGAGACCTTCGCCCCTACCCCAAGATTTTGAGCCTCATTTATTCAAGAGGAGAATGATGACATTGTTTTATATGCTTTTCTTGTGTTATCCCTATTATATTGTTGTTAAAATTCTGTTGACACCAGTTATCTCAAAACTCCCATTGCCCTATGTCATGGATAAGAAAGATCTTGGGGATGAAAATAATAGCAATTTAGATTTGAAGATCTTTCTCACCCATTAATAAGCCATGTGACCTGCTTATGTGATAGGAAGCCTAAGTCACATGTGGTGGGAGGAGCTTGCTGAGAGGAAAAAGAAATTGTGTCACAGGAAATACTGAGAGAGCAGTTATGACTGTTATGACAGTTAGAGTTGAGGAAAAGAGCAGAAGCGCTGTGCTATTAGTTTGCTCATTACTTAGCAAGGCCCCAGCAGGGGGGCAGAGAGCTTTGGGGATGGTGAGGTTCCATGCTGTGATATCATGTATAGAATTCTTTGTTACTGTGACGGATTGGGCAAATGGCTTATGGGATATGGTTCTCTGGTGTCTGAATAAATGGTTTACTTCTTCTACCTTCTATGTGGAGAGTCTCATGTATTTTATGATACAGAACCATATAGGCATTTTGACAATTATCATCTATATTGTTATTCTTGCCTTGCTGATGCACCAGCTTTGGTTTCAGAGGAACCAATGCACCTTCCTTTGTAAGGTATAAGACTGAGGGTGTGGCATATGGTGTCAGAGTATAATAGTATGCTAATTTATTTGGCAAAACTATTCATTTTTCTTTTGAAATCTTTGTTAAGAGGAAAGGTACACTGGGTAGATAAAGGGGAGAGGTATTTTTAGTAATTCATGTAATGTCAAAACAAAATCCATCAACAATATTAAAATAATCTCTTATGATAAAGTGGAGGCAGCAGAGATTGAATATTTGTGGAATCTTGACACTTATGGGATAGAAGGGCTTACTCAATCTTTGTCAAACACAACCTCAAGGGGTTTTTGTTTGTCTTGCTCTATTTCATTATTGTTGTTGTTGTTGTTGTTGTTTGCAGAGGAATAGAAGCCTTCAGCCAACCCCTGGAGCAGGAAGGCAATCTTTCAGTGGAATGATAAATACCATGAAATAAACTATAGCTGCAACTAGCACCTCTGTTGTGATGCTTGCTAGCCATTTTCAGGTCTGCTCATCCATCTTTAGTGTCTACCTAGCACTCAACTCTCACCTGTGGCTCTAAGAAGCTGTAGCACATACAGTAGTCACACCTGTAGCAACAATGCTACTTGCCACTACTGTGGCTGTGTAAGGCCAATAACACCAGCATGCAAATATTAACATAATATATCATTCACTTAGTTCAGGGGAAAATGTCAGCACTCTGAACATCAGGGCAAATACAAACGGAAATTATAAACAGAGAAAACATAAACAGAGCAAATAACACAAATCAACAGATGGGCTTCGAGCTGTCCAACCAAAGTTACCAGAGAGAAAACCACCAGCATCTGGGTTTTCAAAGCCAGGGGGCTCTTTAATGGCTACCCAGATTCTCATCTGGCCAGATCACAGGAATAGTCTTCCAATGAGTGAGCCCCAAAGCAAAACCTCTTCTCCCACAGTTCTGAGAGTCCTCAATTCTCAATTCTGAGTTCAATGGCTATCCTCTGAGTATATACCCTTTTTCAGTGCCTGAGTGCTTCACACCTCTGAAGGGCTTCACACTTCTCAAGGGTTTGTCACCTCTTGAGGGTTTCACACCTCTCATGAGCTAACTAGCAAAAGGGTGTGGACCTTCTTACAAACAAAGGCAAGACTCAATCAAAGGCATTTGATTGCCTTAGTGCTGAGAAGCCTTCCAAAACAAAAGACAACAAAAAGTCTCACTTTGCTTGCCATTACAACACCCTGGTAAAACTATTTGGGCAGATGGGCTAAACCACTTTGAGGGTAACCAATAGACCATTGGTGAATCAGGGGGATAGCTACCCCAAGCACGTTAAGACTTTCCCCCCACAGAATGAGTAGATGAAACTAACTTCTTCCAACATCCATGTGAGTGATTAAAGCAGGTACAGTGGAGTGCTTAGAGCTTGGCCAGACATCAAAGATGCCAAGGTCATCCATTTCATCCTGGGCCATCACTAGTCATCTTGACTTTTGTCTTGCCTCTGGATTTCAATGACTCTGAAAGAGAGTGAGGCTGATGATTTGGCCCAACTCTGCCCCAATTAAATCCAATTCACATGTGAGTCAATACGTCACCCTGTGATGTCCTCGTTACTCTTTGAAAATGAAGGATGAACAACAACAGCGGCTATCCTTAGTGTCATCCCCAGAAACAGTCACCCAGGTTATCTCTCTAGATGATATATTGCACCTAATCTCCCTTAGAATCAGAGATCCCCGTATCAGGTCAGCTTCTAATCCTGAAGATTTACCAGGCCTGGAAGACACACATCAGGTGATGCTCTCCTGGTTCCTCATCTACAATTCCATTTGCTGGGTGGTATGAGAGACTCATAGGGCCAGACCGGTTTTACACCTCACACTATCATTGACCTGAGCCCACCCATACCTCTACGTCTATCTGATGAGGCAGATAGGAACATTTATTGCAGATGGAACAAACAGGATACAGGATGTGAGATATGAGGTAAAATGCAGGATTTGACCAGCCAGAAAAGTGATCAAGAAGACTACACATAAATGCCCCCACCTCAGACTTATTTGTAATCCTTTCCTCTTTCCCTTGCTTATCTGTATGCATTTACAAAGACACTCTGGATTACCTGACATTCCAGGCGTTCCAGGGCTGTGCTTTTCACCCCCTCCTCTTCTCCAGCTCTCCCTTCTCCATATCCCATCAAACTGTATATAGATCAGGCACCTAACTTGGCTAACTACTCTGTCTCCCATAGGGAGCAGGGCCTGCTGAATATTCTGGCCTCTCATAAGGAAGAGTCCACTGGGTGTGTCATCCCAATAAATGCCTTATTTAACTTGGAGATGGTATGAGTGAAATTATTCAAGACAGTGCAACCCACGGTACCTCCCTCACAACCATGGAATGTTTTTTGATACCAAAGGAAGAGGCCACATACCTCTAGATTGATTCTAGGTAATAGTTTAATCAATCATTATGAATACTTACAAATGGGGTCAATCTTCCATCTGGGGCAGCAGTCAGACAGTTTTGTGAATCCTCACTGAGGAATCCCCAAATCCCCATGGTAATTATAGAAAACAAAGGCAGGAGGAGCTACAGAGTGCATCATTACTGATTGGTGGATATTTTTGGCTTTCTGCTTAGTAATTGACTTGGGAGTTAAGCCAATATTATGCCCTAACATAAGTTTGTGTGTGGATCATGTACCAGTCATATACGGGGCACAATATTCTTGTTTTGGCTTTCATAGATCATAGTATCTTACATTTTGACTCAATGTCTAAAATATAATTGTAAATAGGTCACCATGTCTGGGCTTCCACCTTTCATAGAGTTTAAGTTTTTATGGCTTTTCACTAGTTATTATATTTCAGGGCTTTTCCCCAATTACAAACCCTACTTAATAAATGCTTTTAAAATAAATTAATTACTTTCTCTTTTTTCTACTCCTTGTCACTGATCCAAACAAGCCTGATCCCACTTCCACATAGCAGCTCTTTAGTTACTAAATGATGCTGATGATGTTTCATAGTCTCTTCTCCTCTATTTGAATACCCCTAGTTCCTTCAGTAGGAAATATGAAAACTGCCTCAAGAACAAATTGTCCCCTGACTATAAAGCAAAATGGAGATAGGAATAGTTTAATTGATTCTAAGTGACTTAGATTAACAATAGTGTCATTTCCCATCACATAGAACTGGCCTTAGGATAAATACCTGTTCTTTCTGAAAAGTATCCCAGTAAAGGAATCTGTAGCCTTAGGCCTCTGTTATTGCTGTTCCACAATAGATGCCTCTGAGACAAAAAGCCAACAACTCAATTTGACTTTTAAAGCCCTTCATACTCTGACTCTAGACTAACCTTCCAAACTCCCTCAAACACACTGAGCCAAACTGGCCTGTGGTGATCCTGTCTCCATTTAAGTCTTCTCTTCTCCAAGTTAGACATCACTAGTTCTTTCACATAGTAAGCGTGAAACTTCCTTAATAGCTTGCCTTGCCAAGTTGTAAAACAAGTGGGGAAGTGTGAGGGTTTATTTGATTCTAAGTTATTTGACTAAACAATGAGGCCTGCTGTTCTCCATATACAACATTCTATTTTCCCTTTCCCCCTCTGTTCCTAGGATGCTCCCTACACTTGGGATGCTCTCTTAGCATCCTTTCTCTCCTCACCACTATCACTTGAAATCCCTAGCTCCTTTCAAAGCTCAGCTTAAGAAGTGCCCCCTATAGGAGAGCTGATTTCTACAGGTGACAGTGTTCCCACCCATCCCCAATTACTTTCTATTAACTCATCTGTGTATAAGAAGTTTCCCTCTCCAGAATATAAACTCCAGTTTTTGTCTTTATCCCTCAAACCTAACATAGGACAGGGTCTAGCACTTAGTAACTACTTAATAAATGGAATCTGCATCATATGTCAATTCATTCAACTTAGCTTTTTGACTTACAGGCCTCTTCCAAAGCATTGTCTTCTTGGATGAGTAAAACTACAAATGTGTTAATTCTGAAATGAGCACTTCGGTAGTTTTAGTGGAATGAGTATCTCAAATAGCTATCAATTGTATTTTCCTCCCATCTTCTGTCACCAAATTGTCCCCACTCAACAGGCCAGACATTATAAACTGTCCAGCTACATCCCTCAGTCGATTCCCCAGGAGCTATGCTACTAATTAATTAAGTGGGAGCAGCCCTCTAGACTTTCTAAGTAGTATTCTAGCAATGTTTTGCACACTGTATTCAAAATATAGTTATGACAACAATCGAAATTACCTTACTTTTATGATATTAAGTAAAAGTTTCAAGCTGCCCTTCTTTCCTTCCACAGCAATAGCTCAATATGGTAGATTTCCTTTCTGCAAGGCATGTGAGGCAGCAGAATACAGTTCAAAGAGCATCAAACTTGGGAGTCAGGAGGATTAGCTTTGAACTTGGGACCAGAAGGCCTGGCTTTGCCACCTAATATATGTATGACTGGAGACAAGCCACACAACTTCTCTAGTTATCAGTTCTTTCATTGGAAAAAATGGACAGGATTATGCCTGCCCTGTCTCTCTCACAGGACAGAGATCAAATAAGATAATGTTTGCTTTGTGGTGGCAAAGAACTAGAAATTGAGTGCACGACTGTCAATTGGGGAATGGCTAAACAAGTTGTGGTATATGAAGGTGATGGAATATTATGTGCTGTAAGATGTAACAAGCTGGTTGATTTTAGAAAAATATGGAAAGACTTATATGAAATAACGAAGAGTGAAATGAGCAGAACCAAGAGAACACTGTACACAGTAACAGCAATACTGCTTGAAGAGCAACTTTGAATGACTAAGTTATTTTGAGTATTATAAATATCCAAATTGACTACAAAGGACCTATGAAGGAAGATGCTATCCACCTCCAAAGAAAGAACTGATAAATAGAAGTATGTATAGTATGGTTTTATATATACATATACATATACATATACATATATACACACATATTTGGGTCTCATGGCAGCCTTCTCTAGTGTGAGGTGGGGAAGGAGGCAGAAAAAAATAAAAGAGGCACAACAGAGAACAAAAGAATATTTCAAAGGAAGCACCAAAAAGCAAGGTAGCTTTGAAAATGATGTGTAATATATATCACATGTTTTTTTTAAAAAAAAGTAAACTGTGAAATGAAATTCATGGGTTTACATTAAATCATCTTTTATGTTGTGCTGTGTACATGGGAATGTTCTTTTTTTGTCTTTTTGTATTTAAGTTCAAAAATGAATTAAAAAAGAAAAGGAAAAAAATGGAGTTTGTGGGAACACTTTGTGCAATGCCTTATAAAGAGAAGACATTCTTGCATAATGTCTCTTTTAACTTTTTAATTCAAAGAATAACTTTGATCCTGTTTAATAAAAGTATCTCCTCTGGGACATTTTCAAAAGTATAGGCAGCTCTTGATTATTCAGAAATTAATAATTGTAATAGGATATAGATTACCTTTGGACCTGTGTCTCTTCCATCCTTTCCCATCTTTGGGGCATTTCATTGCTCATTAGAGTGATGGTTTCAAGCCCTCAGATCTGCAACACTCCAGGTTGTCCCTAGTCATCTCACAGGGCATTTATGAAATTCTCAGAATAATCATAAGGAAACAAATCATCTTAACTCAATTTAATTCTCTGTTAACATATGTATATAAACACATGCATGAATTAAATATGCCTACATAAGTACTTAATATAGATAGATATAATTTTAGGAGGAATTAATGTTACAAAGTCAAACAAACCAAGATGGAGCATCACATTTCCAAGACAATGGAACTCTGGCATTAGCCTCATTACTTAAAGGTCTACATTTCCCATTCTACTCTGCCATGCCCCCTTGCCTACTACTCTGTTCTAGTAATAGGAAACTTCAAGCCAACTCAACTATTGCCATTCAAACAGATATCCCTGGGCCTCAGTTTCTTTACTTATAAAATGAGCAGTTGAACTAGATAGTTTCTGAAGTTCTTTTGTTCTCTAGAGCTATGATTCCACCAATAGTAGACCAAATAGAATATGACAATTTAATCATTACCTGTTTCCCCATATGCCCTAATGTGTCCACTGTATGTTAGTAAAAGAGTAGCCATTTGTAACCCAGACTGAATACCTTCCATCCACTACAATGGTGATGTGAGGAGAAGAGACCCAAAGCTAACACATGATAGGTATATATATATACATATATATACATGTATACACACACACACACACACACACACACACACACACACACACACACACACACATATATATATATATATATATATATATATATATATATATATATATATATATATAAAGTTCAGTCTTTACTCATCTCTCTCCTACTTTACTCCAACTTTACCATGCAATCTTCTCAGGCCAAGTAACAGTATTCTCCCTTATTCTATTCCACCAAATACCAACCAGCTTTTGCCTTTACCTCCATCTGCCATCCACTAGCACCCTTTCTATTTCCATCCCACTGAATAAATACTCCTGCAGAACTATTGCTGCAATAAATTATTCCCATCTTTCTTTGCTCTTATCGTGAGGAAAGGAATAAAAGATTGTTACAGAGACTTTGTTTTTCTTTTCTTTTAGTGGGGTGGGATGGATAGAGAAAATAGATTTCTGTTCATTAAAAAAATTAATTTTTAAAAAGTAGAAGAAATATTTCTTTTACTCTTGAATTGCAAGCAAATATGGTCTTCTCTGATTCTTACTCTCAACAGCATTCTGAGCTATTGACTGGAGAAGAAAGGAACCAAATAAATACAAAGCTGTCATTTTTGCTACAATCTTGCAATATAAGAAATGGTGAAAGGAATGATTTTGGAGAAACCTGAGAAGACACATGAACTGATGCAGTGTGATGTGACCAGAATCAGGAGAACAGTTTATAAAGTAGCAACAATATTGTAAAAAAAACACTTTTAAAAACTTAGAACTATGATTCGTAAGTACTGGTTGACTTGACTCAACTAGTGCAAGAGTCAATGTCCAGAGGAGTGATGAGGAAACATGCTATCCACCTCCTGACAAAGAGGTGATCATCCCAAGGTGCAGAATGAGACATACATTTTTGGACACAGCAAATATGAGCTTGTTTTGTTTAGATACAAGGATTGCATTTTTCTTTTCATTTTTTCCCCATTGTTTAGGTCTGGGGAAGAGAAGGGAGTTAGTGATAGTTATTTCAAAAGAAGGAAAGAAAGAAAAGAGGGTCATTGAAGCATCTTAATGGAAAGAAGAAAACAAGTTTAGAAGGAAACAGACAGGCTATCCTTAATAGAAACTCACAATTTCACATATAATTCTATTTTTCTTCTCTAATCTGTACATGGAAATGCTCATTGAGGTTGCTTTTAAGCTCAGAATTTTAAAAAATTAAGTTCCTTAATGACAAGAAGCATTTCTTTTGTGTGTGTGTGGCCCCAGTGATTAGTACAGTGCCTGACATAATAAGTACTTACTTAATTTTTATGAAGTACAAAAAAAATTACTTTGACTTAGAACGTATCAACTTCACTTCTAACATCTCTAACCAATCCATTGAAACCACTGATCTTGTATATGCCAAGAAATAGTTTTTAAGAGCTGAGGCTAAAGCAGTTATGGTGACAATTATGATTGAGGTGTGTGTGTGTGTGTGTGTGTGTGTGTGTGTGTGTGTGTGTGTGTTTTACTTTCCTGGCTGAGAGTACTATGGATAGTTCTATGATATCCCAGAGGACACAGCTGCATGGCATCTGGAGAGAAGGTGTATTTTGTGATTTGGAGAGGACCTAGACTTTTCAGAATTTTCTGCATAAGATATGCATGGATGACAACCCTGGCTGTTCCCCAGGGGTAAGGCAAGAGAATAACATTTGGCTATTGTGGACACAAAATGATTTTTTTATTTATGAGCATGCAATAATCCTGACTAGACATTGGCTTGGGCTCTTTCTGGAAATGGAAACTACAGAAATAGAAATTGTAGAGGCCTTCTCCATCAGAGGACTGTCCCAGTCACCATTATTATTGACCTTCTAGTCAACTGAGAAAGATTCCACTTCAGTGACACCATCAACAGACATCTCTTTCACATCATCATTTTAATTAGGACCTTGGGGTTGATTGAGTCTACGAGCTAGAAGCTTTTTATTTAATATTTCTGTGCCCTATGGCTAGCAAACTCCTACCTTCTGCTCCTCTCATGTAGACTCAGACACATCTGCTGAAGGAGAAAAACAAAAACAAAAACCCTTTCCTCACATTCTCATTTTCATAGAATGCATCCATATCCCCATTACAGTCCCTATCTTCTTGCATTCCCCTTCCACAGTACCCTCTGCAGTCCCACTTTATTTTAAACTAGCTCCCCTTAGTTCTCAATCTTTTTTTTCTTCACACTTTTAATCTGTAATCCCTGTCAAATTCTCCATCCTATTCTTGAAGGTCTTAGGTTACTTTAAGAGATCTCTTGCTTCTTGCTCTTTTCTCCACTCAGACAAATCCTTAGAAGGCCAATATCTGGCTCATTTTTTCTACTGCTAAGGAGATAGCTGGAATGTCACTATATAGAACTACCCCCAAGAAATGCCCATCAGCACTCAAGTTCACAAAGCATTTATTTATGCAATGAGAAACACAGAAAAGACATGTCCTAGATCATAGAGTTGACTCCTTCTTTTAACCAGTTGAAGAGGAGCATTTTTCCTATGACAGAGAGCCAAGAACCAGCATCTGGAGTGTATAGACTGGAGAGTGCTGAGCAGGGGCTTGGGACCCATGAGTGATCTTCTTACAGGAGGGCCCTAGTATTAGGGGAAAGCACAAGTATGGTTTGGCTTGCTGCCATAGTATTTTTCTGTAACCTCCTGGTTACTATTGTGAGGTAGGCTTTTTGGTTCTGGAAGGTTTATGCCACAATATCGAATTGGGGGCATTGGTCCTAGGGTCTGGGCTTTTGGAGCTTGAATAAATGCTTTAATTCCTCTGCCTTCTACTTAGAGAATTCCTTATATTCTGCAATTCCAAACCATTCAGGCATGCTCATGGTCTTCTTCAAGGTCAAAAATTTTGCCTTAATGATATCGTGCTCCACTTTGTTGAGCAGAAATGCTGGAGGGATATCATGTTCTTCTGTTCCCAGAACCACCACTCTATTCTTAATGGTGC
>CM053623.1:315213571-315271310 GCA_028646595.1 Phalanger gymnotis | reverse complement strand
TTTAAATAATGAGTGGATCAAAGAACAAATCATAGAAACAATTAACATAGACATAGAGGTACCCTTTTTACTATCATAAAAAGCACCTATCTAAAAACTAAAAGCAAGAATCACATGCAACGAAGATATATTAGAACCTTTTCCAAAACATACAGGAGTGAAACAAGGATGCCCACTCTCCCCCCTATTATTTTATATAATTCTGGAAATGTGGTAAGACAAGAAAAATAAATTAAAAGAATAATAATAGGTAGAAAAGATAAAATTATCTCTATTTGCTAGTGATATGATGGTATGTTTGGAAAAATCTATGGAATCAGCTATTAATTGAAACAATAGCTTCAGCAAAGTTGAAGGCTACAAAATAAAACTTCAAAAAATAATAGCTTTTTTTAATGTTATACTAAGAGCAAAATTCAAAAAGCAAAAATAGAAAGGAAAAGCATGTCCAAATACTGACAAAATGCATAAATAATTCAGCAATTGACCTAACAAAGTCCTATTGACCTAACAAATTGATCTAATAAAAGATTGATTTAATTCAATTAGAAAGCACTCCTTAAAGAAATAAAGAACAATTTAAATAACTTGTGAAAAATAATCATGTTCTGCAAACAAAAGATCTAGACTGTCAAGAGAAATGGTAAAATGAAATAGGGACAAAGGAGGACTAGCTCTTCCAGACCTCAAACTACATTATAAAGTAGCAGTTATCAAAACCATCTGGTATTGGTTAAAAAAAAACAGAAAAATCAATGAAACAGAGAAACAGAGAAGAGAGAATCAGAAGCAATGGAACTCAACAACCCAGTGTTTGATGAAGAGGAAAATATAAACTGCTAGGAAAAATACCTCCTTATTCGATAAACTCTTTTCCAAGTATTCACAATCATACGAAAGAATGTTCTGAATTACTAATAAGAGAAATGCACATCAAAACAACTCTGAAGTTTCACTTCAGACCTGCAAATTGACAAAACGACAAAAAAATGGCAATAGTCAATGTTGGAGGGGTTGTAGAATGATAGACAGACACACTAATAATGCATTGTTAGTGGAGCTATGAAATGGTAAAACCATTTTAGAAAGCAATTGGGAATTATGCAAATAAAATGACTAAATTGTCCATACCCTTTGAACCAGAGGCTCCATTAGTGGGCTTGTACCCCCAAAAAGCCATTAATAAGAAGAAAAGTCCTCATATACTATAAAATATTTATAGCAAGATATTTTTATTGTAGCAAATAATAGAAACAAAGTAGATGCCCATCACTTCGCAACAGCTAAACAAATTGTGGTACATGAATGTAACAGAATGTTATTGCGCTCTAAGAAAAGATATATGTGATTAAAAGAGAGAAGTATTAAATGTTCCACATGAATGGATGCAGAGTGAAATAAGCAGAGCTAGGAAGACAATATACACAATAACAATAATAATTTAAATGAAAAGACTGGCTACATGCCAAAAAAATCAAAAGTAAACATAACAAAAAAATAAAAATCAAGCAAGACTCAAATGAAGAGACATCCCATCCTTTCATGGAGGTGGGAAGTCCACAGGTGTTACACATTGCTCAGACTTTTGGACTTTTTCATCATATCTATCAGTTGCGCTGAATTTTTTTCTCTTAAAAATACTTTTAAAAAAGAGAATCCTTAATGTTCTGTAGATAATGGAATTAAAGCAGGTTTTTGTCTGATCAAAAAAAAAATACTATTTGTTATGTGGGAGAGCTCTCTGGGAGTGGGGGGGAGGGAAGATGATAGAGATATAACTGTCATGATGTAAGAAACAAGACATCAATAAAAACTTATTAAAAAGAAAATGATAACAATGAAGCAACATACTGAAATTTCTAGGATGCAGAGGTAAAAGTATACCTGGAGAGATTTCAAGGTACCTTCAAGAGGATGAGAGAAAATTAGAGGAAAAGAGAATTATTTCTGGTTTGGACGTGTTGATTTTGAGATACCTTCTTTGCATCCGGTTTGAAAAATCCAACAGGGAGATTAGAGATTTAAGTTCAAAAAAGAGATTGGGTCTAGGCATAAAGGTACATATATAGGAATGACCTTTGTGAAGAATAAATCTGAGAAGTTTGGTTACTTGGGCAATTTTCCCAGTGTGTCTGTGTGTTCTCCTGTTTTCTGAGTGTGTGTGTGTGGGGGGGCGGTGTATCTCCAGAAAAATTCTTGAAACTACCTTAGATTGTGTAGCAAGATGGATAAGTGTTAGGCAAAAAAAAAAAAAAATCCCAAAGGGATGGGCAACAATGACTGTCACAAAGTTAGCGAGAGCTACATGCTTCATGAAACTATATGAGGGAGGAGAATTCTAGGGAAATGACAGAATAAGGCAGGAAATTACCTGGTGCTCCCAAATTACACTCAGAAACAATTTAAAGTAATGCCTCAAGTGAACTTTTGCATGGCAGAAATAATTAAAAGTCAGTATAAAGTAGTTGTCTAGCCTAAGACAACTTGGGAAAAACGTTGGGAAAGACCTGACCTCCCAGGGGGGTGGTATGGCCTTATTGAAGTGCAGATACCTTAGGGCAGATATAACTGAATCAACAAACAACAAGAACTTTTGCTCCACAAGCAGCGTGGGGGTCAGACAGCTGATCAGAGGAAGATTGCAGGGCCCTCTGCTGATGGGGCTCAAGTGAGACAACCAGACATGGTCCCAGGCTGTGGCTGGGGGCAAGGAAGAGAAAGCACATGTTAGAGAGTATGATCTGCAGAGAGACAGGCCCTGCTGGCTGTGGGCACTCATAGGAGAGTGGAGTCCCCGGTTTTGGTCCTAGGGCAAAGGGGTGAACTGAAGATTGCAGCAACTGCTGGTGGAGGTTTGCAGGGAGAGTTACATAGAGCAAGAGCATTTGTGGTGACAGCATTTCTGGGGGCCTTGGTCATGGCTCAGGGGCAGAGAGGAATACTTAAGGTCAGGCTCCAAGACTGATCTCAGAAAACAACAGCACAAAAAAAAAAAAAAAACTTGATTCTTGAGACATTATCTTCCACACCAGGACAAGAGCTTGCTCAAACATAAAGTTAACAGCCAAGAAATAAGGAGAGAGAGAGAGAGAGAGAGAGAGAGAGACAGAGAGACAGAGAGACAGAGAAAGAGAGGGGTGGGGGAAGAAAAGGAGAAAGAAAGGGAGATGAAAAGCAAAGAGAAGAAATTGACCATAGATACCTACTGGAGTGATGGAGAAGATCTACATTCAAATTCAGAAGAAAACAGTGAAGTCAAAACAGCTACTTCAAAGAAAAATGTAAAATGGTCATAAGCCCAAAAAGGTTCTTAGAACAGCTTTAAAAGAACTTTAAAAATGAGAGAGGTTGAGAAAAATCTAGGGGGAAAGGTGAGCAATGCAAGAAAATAGATAAAATTATGAAAAGAAAGATCTGAGAACATATAGAAGCAAATAACTTTTTAAAAAAATTAGAATTGGGCAAGGGGGAAACTAATGACTTCATAAGACACCAAGAAATAATAAAAACAAAATCAAAAGAATTTAAAAAATAGGAGAGAATGTGAAACATCTCATTAGAAAAGCAACTGACCTAGAAAACAGATAGAGGAGAGAGAATATAAGAATTGTTGGACTACCTGAAAGTTATATTCAAAAAAGTAATCTAGACACTATACTTCAAAAAAATTTTAAGGAAAATTGCCCTGAAGATTTAGAACTAGAAAGCAAAATAAAAACTACAAAAATCTACCAATTACCACCCGAAAGAGATCCAAAGATCAGCACAGCAACATTATAGCTAAGTTTTGAAGCTCCCTGGTCAAGGAGAAAACACTACAAGCAACTAAAAAGAAACAGTTTAAATACTGTGAAACTATAGTCAGGACAACACCAGGGTTAGCAGTTTCTACCACAAAAGACTGAAGGGCATGGAACAAGATATTCCAAAGAGCAAAGCAGCTGCGTTTGCAATCAAGAACAACTTACCCAGCAAAGCTGAATATAATCCTGCAGGGGAAAATGGATATTTAATGAGTTAAAGGACTTTCAGATATTGATGAAGAAAAGATCAGAATTGAATGGAAAGTTTAATCTATAAGAATCAGGAGAAACATTAGAAGGCAAACATGAAAGACCAATTATAAGGGACTTAAGGCCAAACTGTTTACTCCTTATAATGGAAAAATGTCTGCAACTCTGAGAATGTTATCATTACCAGGGTAGCTTGCTTGGGGTTGAATTGAGTATGATGGGATGATCTCAAGAAATAAAATTGGGTAGGGAGAAGTAAAGTGGAGCAATTATCTCATACAGATGAGGTGTGAATGGAAGAACTGTTACAGTGAAGGTAAGGAAGGGGGAAAGGATTGATAGTGCTAGATCCCTATTCTCTTCACAACTGGATTAAAGAAAGAATAACAAATACATTGAGAAAACAACTTAAAGAGAAATAAAGTGAGGGGATAGGATAAAGTAAGGATTCTTAGAAAAGTGAAGATTAAGAAATAACAAGGCAAGGGGCTAAGAAAAAGGAGGTACTCTTGGAAGGGTGGATAGATTATGGAACAGGAGGGAAAGGAAGGATAAGGGAGAGATTCTTATTTTATTTTTAATAATTTTAAAAATTTTATTTAGTATTTTATTTTCCCAGTTACATGTAAAAACAACTTTTAACATTCATTTTTGAAAACTTTGAGTTCCAAATTCTCTCCCCTCCTCCTTCCCTACTTTGTCCCCAACTCCCCATTGAGAATGCAAGCAATTCGATATAGGTTATACATATGTAGTCATGCAAAAACATTTCCAGAATAGTTATGCCATGAAAGAAAATGGACAAAAAAAAACTCAAGAAAAATAAAGTTAAAAAATTGCTTCGGTCTATATTCAGACATCATCAGTTCTTTGTCTAGGGATAGATAATATTTTTCATCATAAATTCTTTAGAGTTTCCTTGGATTGCTGCATGCCTGAGAATGGCTAAGTCATTCACAGCTAATCATCTTACAATATTTCTGTCACTTTGTACACAGTACATTTCACTTTGCATCAGTTCGTGTAAGTTTTTCCAGGTTTCTCTGAGAGCGTCCTGCTCATCATTTCTCACAGTACAATAGTATTCCATCTTAATCACAAACCACGATTTGTTCAGCCATTCCACAATTGATGGTCATCCCCTCAATTTCCAATTTTTTTGCTCCCAGAAAAGAGCAGAATGTTTTTGCACATATAAGTCCTTTTCCTTTTGTGTTTTTTATCTCTTTTGAGATACAGACCTACTAGTGGCCTTTCTACATCAAAAAGTATGCATGGTTTTATAGCTCTTTGGATATAGTTCCAAATTACTCTACAGAGTGGTCAAAGCAATTCACAGTACCACCAACAGAGCATTAATGTCTCATTTTTTTCCCACATCCCCTCCAACATTTGTCATTTACCTTTTCTTTCCTATTAGCCAATCTAATAAGCATGAGGTAGTACCTCAGAATTATTTTAATTTGCATTTCTCCAATCAAAAGTGAGAGTATTTTTTCATATGGCTATGATTGCTTTGATTATTCGTCTAAGAACTGATCATATCTTTTAATCATTTATCAGTTGGGGAATGATTCTTATTTTTATAAATTTTGTTCAGTTCTGTATATGTTTGAGAAATGAGGCCTTATATAAGAGAAACTTGCTTCAAAGTTTTTTGACAATTACTATTGCTAACTGTATTTCTTTCATTCTTATTCCTCTCCCTGTCCCCATTGATTCCATTCTCTCTCTGCTTTCACTCTGTCCCTCCTCAAAAATATTTTGCTTTTGACTACCTCCTCCCCAAATCTGCTTTTCTTCTATCACTCCCCCCCCCCTTCTCTTGTTCTCTTCCCCTCTGAATTTCCTCTAGAGTAACATAGATTTCTATACCCAATTGAATGTGTATGTTAGAATGGAGCCAAGATGGCAACTGGAAAGCAGGGACTAGAGTGAGCTCCCTGCCAAGTCCCTCCAAAAACCCATAAAAATGGCTCTGAACCAACTCTAGAACTGCAGAACACCAAAAATAGCAGAGGGAAGCAGAGCTCCAGCCCAGGACAGCCTGGATGGTTGCTGGGTGAGGTCTTTCATGCACTGAGCTGGGAGCAGAGCAGAGCCCAGCATGGGCCGCATGGACCAACCAGACCAGGAGCCGGGCAGAGTGTGCCCTAGCACCCTGAATCAGTGAGCTGCAACAGTTACCAGACTTCTCAACCCACAAACACCAAAGACAACAGAGAAGGTTAGTGGGAAAAGCTGCTGGGGACAGGGAATTCGTGGTTTAGCCACCAGCTCAGGGGCAGCAGAGGTGGGGCAGCTACAGAACTACAGCTGCAGTTGCTTCAGGTCCCAGGCTCACCTGTTGGGAGGAATTAAGTGGTGGATCAGAGCAGGATTGCAGAGCCTGCTAAAAATCTAAGTCCGGTCCTGGTTGAGGGTTCTTGGGGAAGGAGGAGTGCTGGTGTGGCACAGCTGGCACATCCCCCCCAAGCATGAAACATAGAACTCTTTAGTCTACAAGTAGTCATACCCTGCTGAAAAACTCAAGGGTCAAATGAGTTGGCTGGGAACATGGCCAGGCAGAGAAAAGGCACCCAGATTCAGTCTTAGACTTTGGAATCTTTCTTTGGTGACAAAGAAGACCAAAACATAAGCCAGAAGAAGTCAACAAAGTCAAAGAGCCTACAACAAAAGCCTCCCAGAAAAACATCAACTTGTCTCAGGCCATGAAAGAGCTCAAAAAGGATTTGGAAAAGAAAGTTAGAGAAGTAGAGGAAAAATTGGGAAGAGAAATGTGAAGGATGAGAGAAAACCATGAAAAACAAGTCAATGACTTGCTAAAGGAGACCCAAAAAAATACTGAAAAATATGCTGAAGAAAAATGAATGTGTATGTTATTCCCTCTTTGAGCCAATTCTGATGAAAATAAGGTTCACTCACTTCCCTTCACCTCTTCCCTCTTCCCTTCCACTGTGAAAACTTTTTTCTTGCATCTGTTATATAAAATAATACCCCATTCTACCTCTCCCTTTCTCTTTCTCCTAATGCATTCCTCTCTCATCCCTTGATTTTATTTTTTAGATATCATGCCTTCATAATCAACTCACACCTGTGCCTTCTGTCTATATATACTCCTACCTACTCTAATAATGAGAAAGGTCTTATGAGTTACAAATATTTTCCCATGTAGCAATGTAAACAGTTCAACCTTATTAAGTCCCTAATAATTTATCTTTCTCATTTACTTTTTTCTGCTTCTCTTGAGTCTTGTACTTAAAAGTAAAATTTTCTATTCAGCTCTGATCTTTTCATCAAGAATGTTTCAAAGTGCTCTGCCTCATTGAAAATCCATTTTCCCCTGTAGGATTATACTCAGTTTTGCTAGGTAGATGGATTCTTGGTTGTAATCCTGGCTCCTTTGCCCTCTGGAATATCATATTCCAAGTCCTCTGATCTTTAAAGGTAGAAGCTGCTAAATCTTGTGTTATTCTGACTGTGGCTCCACCATACTTGAATTGTTTCTTTCTGACTGCTTGCAATACTTTCTCCTTGACTGGGAACTTGGGAATTTGTCTATCATATTCTTGGCAGGTTTCATTTTGGGATCTTTTTCAGGAGGTGATTGGTGGATTCTTTCAATGTGCACTTTACCCTCTGGTTCTAGAATATCAGGGTTCAGAATATCAGATCTAGAATAGCAATATTTTCTTGATAATTTCTTGATAGATGATGTCTAGGCTCTTTTTTTGATCATAGCTTTCAAGTAGTTCAATAATTTTCAAGTTATCTCTCCTGGATCTATTCTCCAGGTCAGTTATTTTTCCAATGAGATATTTAACATTGTCTTCCATTTTTTCGTTCTTTTGATTTTGTTTTATTGTTTTGGGTTTCTTATAAAGTCATTAGCTTCCATTTGTTCCATTCTAATTTTTAAAGAATTATTTTCTTCAGTGTGCTTTTGGACTTCCTTTTCCATTTGGCCAATTCTGCTTTTTAAGGCATTCTTCTCTTCATTGACGTTTTGGACCTCTTTTACCATTTGGCCTAGTTTGTTTTTAAGGTGTTATTTTCTTTGACATTTTTTGTGTCTACTTAACCAAGCTGTAGACTTGTTTTTTATGATTTTCTTGCATAACTCTCATTTCTCTTCCCAATTTTTCCTCTACCTCTCTCATTTGATTTTCAAAATCCTTTTTGAGCTCTTCCGTGGCCTGAGACCAATTCATATTTTTCTTAGAGGCTTTGGATGTAGGAGCTTTGACTTTGTTGTCTTCTTCTGAGTGTATGTTTTTTTCTTCCTTGTCACCGTAATAATTTTGTTTGGTCAAAGTTTTTTTTTTCCCATTGTTTGCTCATTTTTCAAGCCTATTACTTGATTTTTGGCTCTTTATTAAAGTAGGGCTCTGCTTCCAGGATTCAGGTGTCCCAGGGTGGTGTCTCAAGCTTCAGGTGTTTTGTGCAGCTGTTTTCAAAGATATTTCTAGGGACCTGTAAGTTTTCAATTCTTCCAAGGTGCTATGATCTAAGGAGAGGTATTTACTATTCTCCTGGCCTGGTGCTCTAGTCTGTGAGTAATCACAAGTACTCTTTTCTGCTGTGAAACTATGAGGAGCACCTCTCTTCCATTGTGCCCTCAAGCTCTCCTATGCTAATGCTCCTTCTCACCCTGCAACTGCCTCCTAGGACTGGGACCTGGATCCAAGTATGGGCAAAACAACAGAATATTGCCTCAATGCTAACAAAAAGACCCCTGCAATCTCCTTCTGACCAGTTGTTCCAATCCCTTACCATCTATGGTCTGTGGACTCAGAGCACTAGAAGCAGCTGCTGCTGCCACTGCTGATTCAATGACTCACAAGGCCTGATCCTGGTTTGCTGGGGCTATGCTCTAGCGTGGCCTGTTCTGTGCTGTGCTCCATTCTCACCCAAGTGGGACAGACCTTTCCAGCAGAGCTTCTAAGTTGTTATTGGCATCTGTGGACTGAGAGGTCTGAAAAATGTCATTGCTGTCACTAATCCAGTCACCCTAAGGCCTGCTCCCAGTTTTCTGGGGCCTGGTTTGCACTGGTGTGGTCTGTACTGGACTATGCTCCTCTCTTACCTGGTGCAACAGACCTTTCCTACCGACCTTTCAAGTTGTCTCCATCTTTTTGTGGGTTCTATTGTTCTAGAATTTGTTTAGAGTCATTTTTAAAGGAATTTGGAAGGGTTTGGAGGAGAGCTCAGGCAAGTACCTATCTTACTCCACTGTCTTGGCTCCATCTCCAACTCAGGGAGGGATTCTTGAAAGGGGTGTGGATTAAGGAGGCTGTCTGAGGAGGAATGGGGTAAAAAGAAGAGAGAAGAATAGTAAGTAAAATAGGATGGAGGGAAATAAACAGCTAGTAATTATAACATTGAATGTGAATGGGATGAACTCACTCATAAAATGGAAATGGATAGCAGAATGGGTTAAAAACCAGAACCTGCCAAAATGTTGTTTAAAAGAAACACATTTAACAATGAGAGATATATATACAGACTAAAAAAAAGGGGGGGGGCTAGAATGGAATTTCTTAGGCTTCAAATGATGCAAAAAAAAACAGGGGTAGTGATCATGATCTCAGGCAAAGTTAAAGCTAAAATAGATTTAATTAAAAGAGACAAATATGGAAACTATGTTATGATAAAAGCTACTATGAATAGTGAAGTAGTATCAATACTAACTTCATATGTACCAAATGTTATAGCATCCAGATTTTTAAAGGAAGAGCTAAATGAATCACAGGTAGAAATACATAGCACAACTATAATGGGGAGACCTCAGTCTTCCTCTCTCAGAACTAAATAAATCTAACAAAAAATAAGAATGAAGTCAAGGAGATGAATAGAATCTTAGATAAGCTAAATATGGTAGGTATATGGAAAGAATTGAATGGGAATAGAAAGAAATATGCCTTTTTCTTTGAGTTATATAGTACTTTTACAAAAATTGATCATATGTTAGGGCACAAAAACTTAATGGTGAAATAAAGGAAAGCTGGAATATTGAATGCATTCTTTTCAAATCACAATGCAATAAAAATTATATTTAATAAGGGACCATGGAAACAGAGATTAAAAGTTAACTAGAGAGTAAATAGCCTAATATTAAAGAATGAATGAGTTACAGAACAAGTCATAAAAGCAATAAATAGTTTTATTAAGGAGACTGAAAATCATGAGACAACATACCAAAAGCTATGGGATTCAGGAAAAGCAGTAGTCAGAGGAAAATTTGTATCTCTAAATACTTATGCCAATAAAAATAGAAAAAGAGCAGACTAATGAATTGGGCATGCAATTAAAAAAAAACTAGAAAAAGAACAAATTAAAAACTCCCAATTAAAAACCAAATCGAAAATCCTAAAAAATAAAGGTGAGATTGATAATGTGAGACAACTATTGAATTAATATAATTAGGAGTAGGTTTTGTGAAAAAAAAAGAAACCAAAAAGGCAAAAACAACCCAATAAAATAGATAAAACATTGGTTTATATGATTTTTAAAAAGAGAAAAGAAAATCAAATCACTAGTATCGAAAATGAAAAGAATGAATATGCTACTAATGAAAATGAAACCAAAATAATTATTAGGAGTTATTTTACCCAATTATGTGCCAATACACTTAACAATTTACATTAAATGGAAGAATATTCACAAAAAAATAAACTGCCTAGATTAACAGAAGAGGAAACAGACTATCTAAATTAGCCTATTTTAGAAAAAAGAACAGGTCAAAAATGAGCTTCCTAAGACAAAAGCATCAGGGCCAGATGGATTTACAAGTGAATTCTACCAAATATTTAAAGATCAATTAATTCCAATACTAAATAATATGGAATAATAGTCAAAGAAGGAGTCCTACCAAACTCTTTTTTATGAAACAAATACAGTATTGATACCTAAACCAGGAAGAGCAAAAACAGAGAAAGAAAATTATAGACCAATTTTGCTAATGAATATGGATGTAAAAATCCTAAATAAAATACTAATTAGAAGACTACAACAATATATCACAAAGATTATAAATTGTGATTAAGGGGGATTTTATGCTAGGAATGCAGGGATGGTTTAACATAAGGAAAGCTATTAACATAATCAATTTTATCAAGGACAAAAGTAACAAAAATCATATGATTATATCAATAGATAAAAAAAACTTTTAACAAAATACCAACACTTGTTCTAATTTAAAAAAAAAAACTTGAAAGCATAGGTATAAATTGATTTTTCTTTAAAATGTTAAGAAGCATCTATCTAAAATAATCAGCAAGCCTCTTTTGTAATGGAGATAAACTAAGAGCCATCCCAATAAGATAAGGAATGAACCAAGGATGCCCATTATCAGCACTATTATTTAATGCTGTATGAGAAATGCTAGCAATAGCAATAAGAAAAGAAAAATAAATTTAAGGAATCAGAATGGGCCATGCATTGATAAAACTATTTCTTTGGTAGATGATATGAATATATACTTGGAAAATCCTAAAGATTTAATTAAAAAGCTTGTTGAAACAATTAATAATTTTAGCAAAGTAGTAGGATATAAAATAAACCCACATAAATCTTCTGCATTTTTATATATCACCAACAAAACTCTACAGGAAGAGATAGTAAGAGATACTCCTTTAAAATAACCATAGACAACATAAAACACCTGAGAGTACATCTGCCACGACAAAACCAGGAATACATGAACATAATTATAAAATAATTTTCGTATAAGTAAAGTCAGATTCAAATAATTGGAGAAATATTAATTGTTAATGCCTAGGCAGAGCCAATATAATAAAAATGAGAATTCTACCTGAATTAATCTAATTCAATGCCATCCCAATTAATTAAATCACCGAAAGAAAATTTTATTGTCAGAAAAAATAATAACAAAATTCACTTGGAAGAAAAAAAAGCCAGGAATATCGAAGGATTTTTTTTTGATGTAAAGGAAGGAGATTTAGCAGTACCAGCTCTTAAACTATATTACAAGGTAGTAATTATCAAACTATCTGGTACTGGCTAAAAAATAGAAAGGTGTATCAGTGAAACAGAGTAGACATACAATACACAGTAGTAAATATAGTAATTTTTTTCTTTGACAAAATGTAAAGATTTAAGCTTTTGGGATAAGGATTTACTTTTTTGTAAAAAAAAAAATTAAGAAAATTAGAAATCAGTCTGGCAGAAGTTGAGAATAAAGCAATATCTTATACCGTTTGCCAAGATAATGTCAAAATGGATACATTACCTAGATATAAAAGGAGATATCATAAGTAAATCAGAAGAACATGGAACATATTACCTATCGGATTTATGGATACAAAAAGAATTTATGCAAAATAAAGTCAAAATGGGTTCATGATTCAGAAATAAAGGCTGATACTATAAGCAATTTGGGAGAGCATGGAATAGCTCTTACCTATCAGATCTATGGGAATGGGAAGAATTCATGACCCAACAAGAGATAGAGAGTATTACAAATTTCAAAATGGATAATTTTGATTATGTTAAACTGAAAAGTTTTTGTATAAACAAAGCCAATGCAACAAAGATTAGGAGGGAAACAGAAAATTGGGAGAAAATCTTTACAACCAGCATCTCTGATAAGGCCCTCATCTCTAAAATATACAGGGAACTGAGCCAAATTTATAAGAATAAAAGCCTTTCCCCAATTGAGAAATGGTCAAAGGATATGAACAGTAAGTTTTCAAAGGAAGAAATTAAAAATATCTGTAGACATATGAAAAATACTCTAAATCACTATTGATCAGAGAGATGCAAATCAAAACAACTCTTAGGTACCACATCTCTCCTATCAGATTGGCTAACATGACAAAACAGGAAAATGTTAATGCTGGAGAGGATATGGGAAAATTGGAGCATCAATACATTGTTGGTGGAGTTGTGAACAGATCCAGCCATTTTGGAGAGCAATTTGGAACTACGCCCAAAGGGTTATAAAAATGTGCATACTCTGACTCAGCAATACCACTCCTAGGGCTATATCCCAAAGAGATCACACAAGTGGGAAAGGGACCCATATGTACAAAAATATTTATAGCAGCTCTTTTTGTGGTAGCAAAGAATTGGAAATCAAAGGGATGCCCATCAATTGGGGAATGGCTGAACAAGTAGTGGTATATGAATGTAATGGAATACTATTGTGCTATAAGAAATGGGGAAGATATGGACTTCACAATAACCTGGAAAGACCTATGTCATATGATGCTGAGTGAGCGGAGCAGAACCAGGAGAACATTGTACACAACCACATACATATTGATTCTGTGATGACTAACTTTGATAGACTTGACTCTTCTCAGCAATATGGGGCTCAAAGACAGCTCCAAAGGTCTCATGGTGGAAAAAGCTATGTACATCTAGAGAAAGAACTGTGGAGTCTGAATGCAGATTGAGGCAAACTATTCACTCTCTTTTTTTTTCTCTTCTGTTTTGGTTTTGTTTCTTCTCTCTCGTGATTCATTCTATTGCTCACAATTCTTTACAACTTGACTATTGTATAAGCAAGTTTAATGCAAAGGTTTATATAGAATCTATATCACACTACATGCCATCTTGGGGGGAAGGGAGGAAGGGAGGGAAGGAAAGAAAATTTGAAACTCAAGAACATGTAGAACTGAGTGCTATAAACTAAAAATAAAAAAATCTAATTAAAAAAAGAAAAGAGTTTATGAATAAACAAGAGAGAGCATTGTTAGATAAAATATGGATAATTTTGATTACATTAAATTAAAAAAAGGTTTTGTATAAATAAAACCAATGTAGCCAAGATTAGAAGGGAAGCAGAAAATAAAGGAAAAAATTCTGAAGACAGTTTCTCAGATAAAGGTGTCATATCTCAAATATATAGAGAACTCTCAAATTTATAAGAATGTGGGCCATTCCCCAATTATCAAATGGTCAAAAGACATGAATGGGCAGTTTTTTTGATAAAGAAATCAAAGCTATATAGTCATATAAAATGGTGTGAATCATTATTGATTAGAGAAATGTAAATTAAAACAACTTTAAGATATGATCTCACACCTATCAGATTGACTAAAATGGTAAAGTGGAAATTGACAAATGTTGGAGGGGATGTGGAAAAATTGGGACACATATATTGTTGGTGGAACTGCAACCTGATTCCAACCATGTTGGAGAGCAATTTGGAATTATGCCTCAAAAGTTACAAAACTGTGTATAGTCTTTGACCCAGCAATACCACTATTAGGTCTGTTTATATATGTGTGTACACACATACACAGAGACAGAGATTTTGTGTGTGTGCATATGCGTGTGCATGGGTGCATGCTTGTGTGTGTGTGTGTGTGTGTGTGTGTGTGAAATGGTGGCCTTCTCTAGTGCAGGGTAGTGAGGGAAGGAGGGAAACCATTTGGAATTTAAAATGTAACCCCAAAAAATACATTTTAAAAACTTTCCGAGCTCCATTTCCTGCCCTTCCAGGTGAGGCTGTATCTACAGACACATCATTACATTTACTGGTTATAGGGCTCTGACAAAAGGTACATACCAACAACGTGCTCCTTCACACACCAAACTTTTTTTAAGGTAAGAAAAAAGTGCATGTTTTCATGTTCTTATCACGGAAGGTGTACTTCCATCTCTGGTCTTTCACAACAATAGTTCTCATCAATTCATTTCTATCTTGAGTGCCCAACTGACTTCCAGTACATTCCAGGGGCTGAATACCCTCTAGCACAACACTGGAGAATGGCAGTAGAGAGACAAATATAACTTTGATCTTAATTTCATCTGTCCCATCTCAAGTTTTCTAAAATGAAATATTTGTTATTCTTTTAATTGTTAACATCAACCACCCAACTACTTTTTTTTGCCAACCCAGGACTACTAACATCAAATGTCACACAAAACACAGTCTAGATCTACAAATATGTTGAAACTTATACTCTAGTTTAAAGAAAGTAATCCCAGCATCCTTTGTAAGAATAGCCTCTCTTCGGCCCTTCTCTCTGAGATCTAGGTTAAGATTTAGAGTGTGGAGGGAATGTAGGAGACAGTGGCAACATCAAACAATTCCAGGCTGCTTAGGGCCAAGGAGGATGAAGTACTAGGAAAGTTTCTTGGGAGGCAAAATGTTAGAAGATAATTTATACTTATTAAAACTCCAGAAATAAAAATGCCACTGGAAAGGATTACGTGGATCCTTAGAGGTTGTTTTAAATCTCTTAACAAATTCAGTCAGATTTCTTTTAAAAAGAAGCAATTCAAAAACCTGATTTCTTGCCAGCAAAAGAAAGAAAATTCATTGTGAGTGAATAATTTCAAAGCAAGAATTTGCTAGGAACTGATAAAATAGGCATAAGGTGCTTCTTGACATGGCAAGTTAAGAACATAAGGTTTTAATTAAAGAACTAGGCTAGATTTCCTTAAAATGCTAGGTTGTAAAGGTGATGCCATTGTTCCAGATATTTAGTACATACATACTCAATGGATTAATTGAGATAAAAATAAAAACCTTTATTGATATATAACTCAAATAAGTTAACAACTCAAACTGGAAAATTGGAATCAAATCCACCTAGTTCTTAAAAGCCAATTGTTAAATTTTCAGTGAGAGTATTTATACCTCAGGCATCAGCAAAAGCTACAAATCAAGGTTTGATTTATTACTTTGTTTATTATCTAAGGACTTGAAGTGATGGAGAAAATTTTAATAATGCAGGTTAAACTTTAAAGTGTGTCATATGTACATTCCCCCCACACCCTGAAAGCCAGTTGTTAAACATTTACCAGCAAATCCCTAAGATTTTTGGTTATCCTTGTATGATTTGCGGGGTGGGTTGAGATATGTATACATGGAACTGATGAGCAATGATAGTAGCTGTGTAATGGAAATAGGGAAGCAGGGAGGGAGCTGGTTTCCAGAACATAAGTGTGCAACTGTCAGTCTTTGCCTATTTTCCCCAGTAGACGAGCTCGGAGGTCCAACCCAGAATAATTCAAATAATCATGTTTCTACCTGACTAGGACTAAAGATCTTATGATGGTATTCTATTTACTCTCAATGAATCCCTAAAAGAGAAAAAAGATTTATGCAGAAGTATCTGTTCATATTGCTCAACTTTGTGGGCAAAATGGATGTAGAAATAATGCCATAGTCATTACTAGTGCAATAAAAATCTCGTATGGCTACAGGGTTACATAGTAATAAGCATGTGACAATTATCGTTCTGTTCTTTCCTGACCCCATTCACAGGAGTCAATTTCCGTTTCCACACTCACTGCTATTGGCTATACCAACTGCTACACTTTTTTCGTCCTTGTGTCACACACTTCTTAATAGCTAAATTCCAGAGATGCAGAGTTCAACAAAGTTTTGCTTATAGATGGCATTCAATTATGTGATATATCTATTTTGCAATTACCACCTGTTAAATGTGGCATAATCTGCTGCCTATTTGGGGATCAAATGAGATAATGTATTAAAGCAAATAAAATAATGTATGTAAAGCAAATGAGATAATATCTACAGAGTACTTTGTGAACCTTATTGAAACCTTGACTATACCTTTTTTTTTTACAATTTATTTCCTGGGTATAATCAAAGGATCTTAGGCATAAAACTTAAAAGAGACCTTGGAAACGATCTAATCTAATCATTCATTTCACAGACAAGGTGCCAAGACCTATAGAGAAGACTCTTACCCAGGTCACACATAGTATTAGGAGAAGAGCTAATATTTGAACTCAAATGCTGTGATTCCAAATCTAGCATTCTTTCCACTATGCACAATGATCTCCACTTGGGAAATGGTAATAAATTTTTTCTATTTTCCTGAGCCCTCAGTTATTACCTTGTATTCCACTTATGAGTTTACCATGTGATCTTTTATATTACCTTTATTTGTCCATATGTTTCATCTCCCCATTAGACTTTAAGCTCTGTGAGAACAAGACCATATCTTATCTAAATGTATCTCCTTCAGCACTGAACACAATTCTGTACTCACAGTAAGCATTTAATAAAATTTGTTGAATTGAAAATATAAAACCAACCTTTGCAAAAAGTAAAAATAAATCAGTAACACTCACTTTATTTTAAAAAAAGTTTTAACAGTGTCTTTTGCTTTTTAAACCATAGTAATTTCCCTACATACAATCCATCTCTCATTGAACCCAGCCTTGTAACAAAGAAACGCCTTTTAACACAACTGATTAAGAAAACACATTTGTGTCAGATAAATAGATGAACCATTCTGCACCTTATAGGCCACACTTCTCAGTCAATAGTAGAAAAGTATGTTTCATCATTTAGTCCCCAGGTGTCAGATTGTTTATCACATTTAATTTGAGTTCAGTTTCTTTTCAATGTTGCTTTCATCTATATTTTCATCTACATTTCATCAACATTTTATATACTGTTCTCCTGGTTCTGCTTACTTCAATCTGCATCAATTTATGCAAAGCTTTCCGTGTTTCTCAGAATTCTTCATATTTATGATTTCTTATAGCTCAATTATATTCCATGCTATTCATATACCACAACTTGTTTAGTGGTTTCTTACTGATGTCTTATTTTAATGAAATTTGTTACTTTAGCCTTAGGTAGAACTTAAGACTAATAAGCTTATTTTATGCATGTATTCATTACTTTACAGCAAATAATTTAATAGACTTTAAAGATAGTGAATTTGTGCATTTAATTACAAATTCACTCAAGTGTACAAAAACCCTCTAATATATAGAGTTTTGGTATAATTACTTTGTGCCATTTGTTTTGGCTACCATCTTGTATATTTGCTCTGGCTGCTGTTGCCAATTAGAGTTCCTGCCTCCCTTTCCCCAAGCGCTGGAACATGGCCAATATTTTGCAATAATTCAGTCATACTGCTAGCCTCAGAAAATATAATTTTGATTTATTCACAGTACCAAATGATAATGGTATCCATTTGTTAATTAACTAAATCATTAAATTTCATTCCACAATTCAAGAAATTTTTCTCATCTACTGTGCTAAAGGCACTGTGCTAGGCTCTAAGGATTCAAAGATAAAAATTTACATAGTGCTTACCTTCAAGGAGCTTATAGTCACTAGGGTGATTACATCAAGTACACAAATGATCATAATACAAGGTAGAATATGAAGAACGGGATGAAGTGAGAGAGAGACACCCAGTGCTTTATGAAAATTTGGGAAGAGAGAGATCAAATTTAGCTTGAGAGAAGGTTTCTTGGAGGAAGAGGCACTGGGCTGATCCTTAGAAGAAGAAAGTTATCCTGATAGGAAGAAATGCAGGATTACAAACAAGGGGGATGAGCTTGTAGTGATGCACAGAAGTGGGAGAGGATAAGACAAGATTGTGGAACAGTTATTTCAGTTTAGTTGGAAATGAGAGCGTATGTGACAGAGAATATTATGATATAAGGCTAGAAATGTAGAAATAGAGCCAAATTTTAGAAAGTTAGATTCCAGGTTACGGAATTTGTATTTCCTCCTAGGCAAGAAGGAGAGCTTGAAGGTTTTTAAGAAGGGTATGATATGTTCTGACCTATACACCAAGAATATTATTTTGCCAGCTATATATGATGTAAGTGAAATGAGGGAGAAACTGGAGGCACTAATATTGGCTGGGAGGTGATAAGAGCCTGACAGAGTCCTGGAAAATGTACCCCTTATAGAAGCAGTGATCATTCTCCAGGCTCTATATGAGCCTGGATGAAATCTCTCATAAGATTTTCCCATTCCCTTTGCTTTGATTACATGGTCATGTAACAACTTTATGTTTACAAATCCATTTTTCCAGGTACTTTAATGCCAGGAAGGGAACATTGGTATGTTAAGACCATATTTTTAAGAGCTTTAAATGCCAAATAGAGACATTTTGTCTTTTACTAGAAGCAATATGAAATCACTGAAGCTTTTTGAGCAGGGAAATGACAGTGTTCCCCTGGATTCCCATAATGCTGCTGGTTGGTATACAAATAAGCTTGGAGGCTAGAAAAAAGCAGAGGTAGGAGAAGCCAAGAGGGCTATCTGCCTCCTTCATTCTCCTGTATTCCTACCCTTGTTATGGCTACTTGGGTTTCTGTTTAGCATTCTGGCCCAAAATGCCAGGTTCCCTACACCTATTTTTCATTAACAATACTTTCATTTTCTCAGTTCCTCAGGCTTAAAAACTCTGAATTGTTTTGGACTCCTCTCTCCTTCACTTCCAGTTGGTCACTAGATCCCACTGGGGATTTCTCTTCCCAGCATGTCTCAAATGCATATCTTCCTTTCCATTCCAAGTGTTATCATAGTACTTGCAGACCTTGTTTTTTCATACCTGGATTATTTTATGAATCTCCTAACAGGTCTCCCTGTTTCTAAGATATTCTACTTCCAATTTACTCCATGCATGCCACCAGATAATTTTTACTAAAGGACTACTTTGATCATGTTTTTCCTCTGGTAAAAAAATCTTCAGTGTCTCCCCATTGCCTACCAAGTAAAATTCAGTCAACTTATTCTGGCTAGCACTCAGGACTCTTCATTATCTTTCCCCAACCTACCTTTCTGGCTTTACCTTTTTCACTACTTTCTTACACAAACTCTATGCTCCAGGCAAATTGGTCTACCGGCCATTCCTCAAACATGCCATTTACCTCTTTTGCCTTTGTTCGTGCTTTTCCATCACTTTAAAACCTCTTTTAAATCACGTTTTCCAGCACTTTAAATATGTTAACTCATTTGATATTCATAACAAACCTATGAGGTAAATGCTATTATTATCCCCATTTTATAGATGAGGAAATTGAGGTACAGAGGGATTAAGCAACTTGCCCAACTGGTATCACCCAACTGGTGTGTGAGCCTCTTAGCCACAGTTTCTATCTTATGTAATATGGTGATAATAATGGCACCTACAGTACAGAGTTGTTGTGAGGATGAAATAAGCTATGCAATATGTTTTGGAAACGTTAAAGTGCCATATAAATGCTAGATATTATTGTCATTATTATTATGGTCCTCCCTTTTGTCACTGCCTGAATAAAGCTCTCCTTAACACATAGCAGGCACTTGATAAATGTTTATTGATTGATTCATTAACTAATCTTACCTTCTCAGCCCAGTCCCTCACTGGCCCCTTCTCCCAGTGTCACTAAAGGGCAGGATATAAGCTCTGAAATTGTCAAGTAGAAGGAAATGGAAGAGTGGAAAGTAGAGAGGGGAGAAGTATAAATTGGGAAGAACTGACTAAGAAGTGCTAAAAGACATCGCTGCTTCTATGGAAGCAGTGATCATTCTCCGTGCTCTTTATAAACCTCAATTAAATCTCTCATAAAACTATCCAATGCCCTTTGCTTATCATATGTTTACATATGTTTATGTTTACAAATTCATTTTTCTAGGCACTTTAATTCCAGGGATGAAATTGTAAGATCATAATAAACAAAGAAACGGGATCTAAAAGTGATTTATGATTTGTCTGAGATCCTAGAAAGAATTTTACACCATATATACATATATATATGATGTATACACACACACACACACACACACACACACAAATGAAATGGGAACAAAATCCTCTGATCTCCAATGCAAATTTCCCCTACACCACACTATTTTCACTAGCAGATAGGCATTCCAGTTGTAAGAAAGGTAAGATACTTTAAGTTCTGAAGTTGTGTCAGGCCTGTGCTTTGCTGGCATAGCATTTGAAAACCCAGCTCCCCCATGAGAAAGAGGTAGAGAAAAAGGACTTTGGTGAAGGAATAGGTGTAGAATATTGACCAAAGAGGGACTAGATCTGTGATTTTAGTGGTATTAGGAACCCTCAGTGAGGAAACTTGTACCAATGCAGATTGTCACCTTTCCTGTAAATTATACAGTCTTAGAGTGTTGCCAAGAGCAGGAAAAGGTTAAATGACTTGCCCAGAGTCACAAAGACAAATGTGTCAGTGCGGGGATGTGAACTCAGACCTTTGTGGCTCCAAGGTCAGCTCTCTATCTCTTACACATTGTTGCTCCTCTGTTGTCTCAATAGTATTTGTAAGATTATTATATTAATGGAGAACCTAATACATATTAATAGGGGAAGACTTCCATTGAAAATTTGCATTTTGGCATCTGATTTACAAATCAGTCTTTTATGAGTTTGGTTGAGGACCAGACCCCAGATGGTGAAACAATCTCTCCCTTAAATTTCTCACAGCCCTTTGCCTGGACCTCTCCTTTGCATTTCTCACACTCTCCCCTGTATCATAGCTACTAGTGCTCATCTTCTCCCTCATTAGATGATAAATTCCTTGAAAGAAATATCTATGTCTCATCACTCTTTGTATTTGCAGCACCTAGAGTTGGGCCATATACACAGTAGACACCTAATAAATGTTGAATTGAATTTGTTGACATGCTTACCAAAGACAGCTGTCCCATGAGACCCAGCCTGAAGCAGCCAGCTGGCTTTGCCTTACATGACAACACATGACAGCTGGCTAAAACTGAACCCAATTCTAAGGGTTTTCGGATTGCCATCTCTGTAGTATGGACAATAAATGAGGCCTGGGGGTCATATTTGCACAGTTTCTTATGCTGTGTTATTCTTATACTCTAAGATATGTTAATTCTTTTTCCTCTTTTAGGAAATCGGAGATTTATGGTAAACATGCTTATTATGGTTATACTTCAGCCTCAGAAGAGGCTCAGAAAAATCTTTGGAGTTCATCTAGTTTAGGTCAAACACTTATATTACAAGAACTTCTCCCAGATTCCACAGCTTATAGTGGGAAGAGAACTATTCTAGGAGTTAGGAAGACCTGAGTTTTAGCCTCAGCTCTTATGGTAACCAACTGTGGCAACTTAAATAAATGGTAACTCTATAATCCTGTTGCCTTACCTCCAAAATAATGAAATTGACTTACATCATTTCTGTCATCTTTTCTTCTGAAAATATAAAGATTTTATAAAATCTGAGATTTTGAAAGGTCACGTTCTCAAATGTGAATTTATTGCATCTGTGGATGAGAACCTTCAATAATGAAATATATCTCCAATTTCATGAAAAACAATCCAAAGAAAAATTTAGTTCATTTAACAAAACTTTGCTATATACCCAATTTTGCTTCAATGCATCTATTCAATCACTTAAGGGCCATCTGCATTCCATTGGACTAGATATGGACTAGATACAAATCCCAAAGATTTGTTCTGTGACATTTGGATTCAGTCAAAGGGCCATACTTGAGGACATAGAGGGCCACACATGACCTCAAAGCCACAGGTTCCCCATCCCTGGAGAATATATTTCCCTAAGTGTTACCTGAATGGCAGACCACTCACATGTCCAATGAGTTCATAGGATCATCTTGTTGTTGTGGCTATTTGTCCTTTGTTCTAGAAGAGGACCTTGACATCAGAAAAGAGATGCAGAAAGGGGATGCACGTGAATTGGTTTTAAGCAAGGGAGAGCTGTACAAAGTCACCAGCCATACTTTCTCCTCCAGAGCCATCTGGGTCATAGCGCTTAGAGCCAGAATGAATCTTTGAATCAAACTAAACTCATTTTACACATAAGGGTGAGACAAAAATCACCCCCTCCAATTAGCCCTGATACATTTATCAGGTGTGAACACATCTCAATTGTTCCATAAGTGTGAACATGGCCTGGTTAGCTGCCTAGGTATAACAGGAAGTCTGTTTGGACTGGTTGAGGGATTTGATCATGCCCTCTACAGACTATACAAAACTTAGTTGAAACAGAAAGAGATTCTAACATCTAGGGGTAGAGAGAAGAGAGAACTACTACTAAGAAGGATTATCTTTGGGGCAAGGAGAACCTCTCGATTTTATTCTAGATTTTCCTGCCTCTACAGGACTATGAAAGCTTTGAAGTTTTCAAAGGATTTTGGACTTCCCATCAGCATCCTAGCAGAGTCCCTAGAAGAGCTGATAGGAATATCAGTGCTAGGAGCCAAGGACAGAACTAGATGCACAGGAAAGGCTCTCTTAAGAATTCAGAAGAAGGGGCAGCTAGGTGATACAGTGAGTAGAGCACCTATTGGCCTTGGAGTCAGGAGGACCTGAGTTCAAATGTGGCCTCAGGCACTTGACACATTTACTAGCTGTGTGACCTTGGGCAAGTCACTTAACCCCAACTGCCCTGCTTTCCCCTCTCCCCACCCCCCAAAAAAAAGAATTCAGAAGGAAAACTACCTAGGGGGAACATCATGAAGACCCTAGCAGAAATACTTCAATGAGCTGAAAGTTACCCCTTTGCTACATGTAATCTGTAGCATTTAACCTTTTCCTGCTCTAGGCAACACTCTAAGCTTGAGCCCACTTTCCCCTGGACTCTATATGTACTTGTGGGAGAGTGTGTTATATACTTTGGGGGGAGGTTTGTAACAACTATTCTTACTATACTTTCTTAGTAAAAATTCCTTTCTAAAAACTAATGGATTCTGACTGAATAATTGATAGCAGCTGATAATCATGGTCAGAAGCACATAGTGTGGGTTCATGAGCATTAGAACTAAAAATACATACTTCAATCCCCAACCACCCCCTCCTCCACCTACTAAATTATTTTTATGTTAGGAGGGGTCCTGAGGTTGGCTAGCACCCTGTTCATTCAGATTTGATGATGGGACAAAATAAGGAGCTCTAAGATCACTGAACACTTAACCAGAAAAATAAAAGGTTTATTTAGGCCTAACATAGAAAGGATCTCCAAAAAGGATATAGTAAATGCCACTCCCTGCACTTCCCCACCCTCCTTCCCCACATCTCCTCTTGGATTCTTAGGACAATTATCATTGGAGGAAAGGAGCCTGCTCAACATGAGTGGGCTTTTTTTGACCTTAGATGTCCAGGTGCCTTGTCCATAAGACCAGAGCCTACCAAGAAACTGCTTCAATGGAGGCACAACTTGAATCTTGCCTCACTCCAGGCCAATCAAGTCCTAGCTTTTTCACCTTTTGGTGAAAATTAGCCCAACGCATGTGAGATGGGGTAGGGGAAGACCTCTGGTATATTATTGGTCCTATCATTTTCTACAGTCCTAGGCAGATATAGTAGCTGAACTCTGGACACCTGACCTGCCAACGAGAATAAGTTCAGAGTTTATACACACTCTGGAAAGTGAGGAAAATGAGGCACAGATCAAATGACTTTCCTAAGTTCATACCATACTAAATACCTGAGGCAGAATTTGAATCCACCTTCCCTACTCCAACTCCAGTGTTCTATCCACTACACCATCCTGCCTTTAGTTACATATTTTCTCCTGATTTTTAAAGACAAATGGAAGCTACCAGGACTTGGCTAGCCAAAGTTATTATAAGTAGGTAATAATTATTCTGAGTAGCGCCTTGCTCCACCGTGTCTGAAGTATATCTTTGAGGCATAAGTGCAAATACAGCCTGGAAGATTCAGTATTATCTGGATTGACCTCACCAGGTCTGTTCCTGGGTTTGGTTCAGCCTACAGCCATTTTAATATTTTTCTGAAAGTTGTAGTCTATTCCAGGACCAAAATAAAGAATCCTAGATGAAAATAGATTCTCCTCATTCTGTCTTGGAATAAACCTGGTCTACTGAGGAGCCCTCAAAATGAACCAGTCGAGATTCAAAAAAAGCACATCTCATGGGTTGATTCTTATTTTAGACTCATTCCATAAATGGGTGTTGAAAGCAGTTGATATTCTCATCTAGCATTTAAGCCCATTTCCCTGGGCAATAAATGTTTCAGTCAACCAACAAAGTAGACTAGGACATAGGAAGAGGGGTAACCCTTCTATTTTGGTCATCACTTTATTTAACAAAGGAACAGAGAGCTAAGGCCCACTTAGGCAAAAATTTCCTTATCAATAGGCTAATTTGCTCCAGATCAGGGGTTGCTAGCCTATGAGCTATAGACCCCTAAGAATTGCAGAGTTATTGAAAAGGGTCTCTATGTAGTTTTTAAGGAGCTTCACATATATTCTCTTGTTTGAGCCTCACAACAATACTTCGAGGTAGGTCATACTCTATCCATATATATTCCAGAAAAGGAAACTGAGGCTGTCAGCAAATATTATTTAGAGCTTATTTTGTACTTAACAAAATGTAGATAATAATTCAGCATAATAAATAATCAAATACACCTTCTGTGGACCAAATAAATGAAAAGTCTCATGCATGTAGTGCTATTTTTCAAGCCAATGTGAATGTTATGACTGACAAAATACAAGTTTACATTAGATTTTTTTCATCATATTTTTCTTAATCAATGGATAATAAGAGTTTAGTCACTATCATTTTAGAATCAATGAATTTTTTGACGTTTAAAAAGACTTCATAATCAAAGGTCACACAAGAATGATTCTCATTTCTCTTTCACCTATCTTTGATAGAGAATCATTATTACAGGTCACATACTCTTTGGTCCACACTGGGTTTATGCCACTATCTTTGTAAAATCAGGAAAGCATTGGGTCCCATTATTACAAGTCAAGAATCTCTCTACCCACTTGAGATCTATAGTGCTTTTATACCTACCCTGTATCTGGGCTTTTAGGGAATCGTATATGTGAAGAGCGCACAAGTGACAAGGCTGAGAAATACATCTATCAAAGGAGATTAAGAATCAATATCAGTAAATTGTTTCTTTGTCACCAAGGAAGCTGCAAGGGGATGTTTGATTGAAAATTTCAGGTAGTGGTATGTTGGATGATGGGAACAGTGGGGATAAAAGTGACTTCTACTGAAACAACTCAATTCAAATAGTGTTCATCTAGGGTTGACTCTGTGTCTATATTGGTGCTAAGTGCTTTAAACCCAACCCTGGAGGAGGGCTCTACTGGAAAAATCATAACCAGATCTGCCATGGAATTGCTATTTCTTCTTCCATCAGAAGTATTCAATCAATCAACATGCAGTTATTAATCATTTACTACATGCTGAGAACCATTTTAAATGCTAACACGTGATGTGAAGAACATTGTTGGTAAAACCAGTGAGTGATTACTGTTATTATGGAGTTTATCTCTCTTCACCTGTCTGATATTACTAGTGCCACATTAGTCTTTCAAAAGCACTGTTCTGGGGTGCAAAGCCAAGATGGCAGCTTGAAAACAGGGACTGAAAACAGATCTCCCCCAAATCTTTCCAAACACCTGTAAAAAATGATGCTAAACAAATTCAATAGCTACAGAATCCATGAAATGATAGAGGGAAACAAGTCTCCAACCCAAGATGACCTGGATGGTCACTGGGAAGGGTCTATCACACTGTGCTGGGAGCAGAGCACAGCCCAACATGGGCCTCACCAGGACAGACCAGGCTGGAGTAGACCCAGGAGAGCAGGCCTCAGTGCCCTGAATCACTGAGCTGTGGCACTTACCAGACTTCTCAGCCCACAAACACCAAAGACAATGGAACAGGTCAAAGGGAAAACTGCTGAATCTGGGTGAGAGAAGGGCAGGGTCCAGCTGCAGCCCTGGGGTAGTGGCAGTGGCAGCAGCAGCAGCAGCGGTGGTGGTGGCTGCTTCAGGAGCCCATGGCCCACATAGTGGGAGGAATCAAGGGGCTGATCAGAGTGGGAGTGCAGAAATATCTTTGCTGGCACTGAGGCAAGGTTCTCTTGCTTTGCCCTGCTTGGATCTGAGTTGCATTCCTTGTAGGTGGTTCTTAGGGGAGAAGGAGCATTGGTGTGGCAGAGCTTTGTGGTGGCTGTGGAGATGGAGTCCTTGTGGTGGTTACATAGCAGAGAGTCACAGACCAGAGCACAGGACGGGAGAGGAGTACCATACCACCTCAGGATAGAAGTAGCTCTGAAAACAGCAGCACAAAACCCCTGAAGCTTGGGACAAAGCTGTCTCCACTCTGCAAGGAGTCATACCCTGACAAAAAGCTTGAAAGTCAAGAAATTGGCTGGGAAAATGAGCAAGCAGTGTAAAGAGACTAAGACTGTAGAATCTTTCTTTGGTGACAAAGGAGACCAAAACATACAGTCAGAAGAAGTCAACAAAGTCAAAGAGCTTATATCAAAAACCTCCAAGAAAAATATGAATTAGTCTCAGTCCATGGAAGAGCTCAAAAAAGATTTGGAAAAGCAAGTAAGAGAAGTAGAGGAAAAATTAGGAATAGAAATGAGAGTGGTGCAAGAAAATCATGAAAAATAAGTCAACAGCTTGCTAAAGGAGACCCCAAAAAATACTGAAGAAAATAATATCTTAAAAAATAGACTAACCCAAAAGGCAAAAGAGCTGCAAAAAGCCAATGAGGAGAAGAATGCCTTAAAAGGCAGAATTAGCCAAATGGTTAAAGGAGGTCCAAAAGACCACTGAAGAAAATACTGTCTAAAAATTAGAATGGAGCAAGTGGAAGCTAGTGACTTTTTGAGAAATCAAGAAATTATCAAACAGAACCAAAGGAATGAAAAAATGGAAGACAATGTGAAATATCTCATTGGAAAAACCACTGACATGGAAAAGAGATCCAGGAGATAAAATTTAAAAATTATTGGACTACCTTAAAGCCATGATCAAAAAAAGAGCCTAGATATCAATGCAATAAAATGAGATAATATGTAAAAAAGAATTAAGACTAAATGGTCTAGAAGGAACTGAGAAATTCTGAGCCTACTCCCCCAGAGACCAAAATGGTATAAGGTAAAGTATGCCCTCTACTTTGGATGGAAGTGTTTATGTATTTGTTCTTGTTATAACTTTGAAGTAAATATCATTTTCTAAAGTCACATGATGTTCAAAGGAACTGGGGGGGGGGTAGCGACTGTTCCCTAGCAAATGGGAAGGGGAGAAACAAAGATGGTGCAGGCTCGAGCTAATGGCAGAAGAAAAAAGAGACACCCAGTCCCTTAGGGTACATAAGAACTCTGAGGGGAGATGTAGATTCATGGACCTTGAGAAAATAGGGCTGGAACATGCTTGTTGCCTATACATCTAAAAGTCATCTGCAGCTGAATCCAAAGGAGTTGATAAGGTCACCACAAGAGAAAGCATAGAGAAAAAAAAAATGTGGGACAGAGCCTTGGGGTCAAGACACAGTTAGAGGGTGACATCTGAATGATAATCCAGAAAAATATACTGGGCTAGAGTAGTAAAACATGTTGGAGGATAACTGAGAGCAGTTTCACAATAACATAGAGAAGAGATTATCCAAGGTAGGGGAAAAGGTGGTCGTTAGTACCAAATGGTATAAAGAAGTCAAGAAGGCTGAGGATTGAGAAAAATCCAGTGGGTCCGACAATATACAATCTATTTATTTGTTGGCAATGTAGAAGGGAGCAATTTCAAATAAATGATGAGTTTGGAGTCCATATTGAGAGAGGCTGAGAAGTGAAAGTAACAAGTGGAGACAAAAAGTGTAGACAGCTTTTTCTAGGCTTTTGGTTGTAAACTGGATGAGAGAAATAACATGATGAGCTTGAGGGGACGTCAAGTAAGTGTGTCCTAGGCCTGGGGAAGACCTGGCATATTTGAATGCATCAGAAAATATGCAAATAAATAGGGAGAGATTAAAAACTAGGGCAAAGGGATAAATATAAGGGCAATATGTTTGAAGAGACAAGAGGGGATGGAGTCAATGCTATGAGAAGAGAGACCTTGCAAGGAAAAGGGTCATCTCGTCATTGTATTAAATGATGAGGAAATTGAGGGAGATGTCAAGGGATTTTGAGATGTAGAGTAAAGGGAAAGTGGGAGTTAGAGTGAATGGCTTTATTTTTCTCAGTAAAATGTGAGGGAGTGAGGTCCTCAGCTGAAAG
Source organism: Phalanger gymnotis (assembly GCA_028646595.1). Classification (NCBI taxonomy): domain Eukaryota; kingdom Metazoa; phylum Chordata; class Mammalia; order Diprotodontia; family Phalangeridae; genus Phalanger; species Phalanger gymnotis. The sequence continues at coordinate 315,242,558 of CM053623.1, read as the reverse complement.
AATGGGGAATGGGGAATGGAGTGGTGTGGGAGTCTTGAGAGAAAAGATTTAGGAAAGCTGCTTTGTGAGAGAGGTGGAATAATAGTGAATCCATTAGGCAACAGTAAAATGATTTGCTTTGCTGCAGTGAGGGCCCAATTGAGATATTCAATAACATATTTGTAATGACAAGAATTTCTGAGACTTTTCGATGCCCAATTTTTCAGCTAAAATTGAAATCTGTGCTACCATTACTGTTTAGGCAGAAAGGTTATGGGCTTAACAACAACTTAAGTTGTGTCTCTTCAAATTCTATGGAAAGTTTTTCAATAAAGGAGATATGCACATAAACTGGCCCAGCTGGGATTCCCCTCTTGGTTGAGCAATAACCAGGCTTGGGGATGTGGATATTTCTCAGTACAGGAATATTGAACTCTTTCTTAATGAGATACACAAGCACTATTTGTTTAAAACACAGAGCACACTTGCATAAATGTTTTGCCTTCATGGTGGCACATAACAGAATCGCAAATGTTTTGGAATAAGCGCTTTTCTCCTTTCAAAGGAAAGCATATGGCTGTTGGCATGCCAGGTTTCTAGATATATCATCTTTGTTTCACAGAGGGGGATAAAAAGCATCGTTTATTGCTTAGCAAAAGTGTTTGGGGCACAAATGACAGTGACTTTCCCATCAGATTGTTAAAAGCAGTCCTATTCCACTAAATGGCACTGTTAAAAAAACAGATTGAGGAGGAGCTATCTAATATGGCAAATTAAAGGAAGCATTAGAATCACCCCAAAATTATTTTAGTTGCATACTCTTCAGGTAAATATTTTAGGAATCCACTGAAACCTTTTTGTCAGCAGTTGCAAGGTAGAAGAAGCCTATTTGTGGGAACCGTATGACTATTTCTTCTTTGTTCAGTTTGGTAAAATAGGGCTATGTAGCTGTCAGGTAGGTCTGCCTTTGCTTTATAATTGCTATGATTAATTCACCAGCATCAATTGTGAGCTCAGCCATATCTAATGCAGAATTTGCTTCAATGGGTTTAGCTTGCCAGTGACCAAACTCAATTTGCTGCTGCTGTATCCTGGGGCCTTTTGATAATAAGATGTTGAGCCTGGCATCTGGAGGCTGCTTTTAGGATTTGGGGTCAGGGGTCTTTATTATAAGCTCACTAGTAATCTGAATTATAACACGACTAGTCTAACCCAAGGGTTCAGTCCTCTTCTGAGGTTGTATAGCCTTTTATGCCTCACATCCTAGCCAGCCAGTTTCCCCACACTTTGGCTATATGCAGACCTCACCCTACTTTTCACCTCTTGCCCAGAGAGTCATAATCAAGATGACACTAACATTGCTTCTAGAAAGAGTCTGTAAATCTACTCCCCTATGGTTACATTTGTCATCCCGCAGCAAAACACACACGTACATATACTGACATACATCTATACATACATATTTATTTGCATACATATGTATAGATAGAGATGTATGTGTGTTGTCTCCCCCTATTAATATATAATCTCCCTGAGGATAGGGACTCTGGCTTTTGAATTTATATCCCCGTGCTGGGCCCACAGTAAGCCCTTATTAAATGTTTGGAATCTTCTCTCCCTCCAAAAAAATAAAGTGAAGAGGGAACTTAGGAGTATTGGGGGAGGGGCAGTGATAGGTCTCAGAAATCCACGGAATAGTTCTTAACAAATTGTTCTTTTTTATTAATTTTCTTTTTTCCCCAATAATTCATGTCCCCAACTCTGTGGGTTGCATTTGTAAAATGAAATACAGAGTGAGTCAGACTGAAGGAAATTTCCGTATTGGTGAAGTAGAGGGATGCTAATCACGCTTTCTATATTTCCGAGTATTTCAGAGTAATGTTCCAATTTTTTCTTCCCCCAGACTTAAATTTGAATCAAGCTAGGGTGGTATCTTATATTAGCATAAGAAGAAACCTTTGCAAAACCTGCTTTCGACTGCAGCTGGGATAGAGCGCCACCTGGTGGGAAAAAAACAATATTCTACTTCTCCCACGCACTAATTGAAGATAAAGTGACAGCCAGTCTTCCTATGGGCTTGACAATGGCATCCGATGAGCTGGTGCAGGCTGTTTGACTACTGTATCGCTTAAATGTCACATGGGATGTCCAGCAATTAGCACAGGCACCCAGCCAGTATCGCAGTAGTTTGTAGAACAGGCCAAATCAGTCTGGTGTGTTTTTCTAGAGTACTTATCTGGCTCATGCCCAGGCATGGCGTTGGACAGGGAGGAGGAAGCCAGGACCTGGTGAGTAGGTCAATGTTCAGGAATTGGCACTGATTCTTGCTGGGGGGCCACACCTAGAGAGCTGGCAGCTAGCTGATGTACAAACTCTCAGAAACTGGGAAAGGGGGCTTTTGGCCAGGACTGAAAGTCTGCCTTTGACAGAGTGACTCAGAGGATTTGAGCTTCCCCTCGTAGGTTGGAGGTTACTGGGTTCTTTTAAAGCTTTTAGCCCCCATTGTTGCTTTCATTTTTTCCAGTCATTTTCTTTTCTTTCTTTTTTTAAAGGTAATTATAAACTTAAAATTGAACATCAATTCATCAGCATACCATGCAGCTCTGAGGCCACGCAGAATAGTGGGAAAGCATATACCTGGCTTGGTCGATTAGGTAATCTTTAAGGTCCCCTCTAATCCTAAATTTATATTTTTAAATTTACATTTAATCAAATAAATTTCAATAAATCAATTTCTTACTTGACTCTTTGCTTTTATTCACTGCCATATCCAATTTATTGACAAGTTTTGTTTCTGCCTTCACATCTCTCCAATATATCACCTTTTCTTTACATTGGCCGTCCTCCATGGTTTTTCCCTGCCAAATTATGTGGCTTCCTTCAAGACTCACCTTCTACAAGAGACCTTTCTCAGTCTCTGCCCTGCCCCATGCTCACTGCTATTGTCTTCTCTCTTAGATCATATTCTATTTACTACACACACACACAAACATACACAAACACACACAGACACACACACATATGCTAGAATGTGAGTTTCTTGAGTGCAGAGATGCTTGTTTTTGCCTTTCTTGTTGTTCAGTCTTTTTCAGTCGTGGCTAACTCCTCATGACTCCATTTGGAGTTTTCTTCGCAAAGATACTGGAGTGGTTTGCCACTTCCAGATCATTTGACAGATGAGGAAACTGAGGCAAACTGGGTTAAATGATTCACCCAGAGTCAAACAGCTAGTAAGTGCCTGAGACTAAGTTTGAACTCATGAAGATCAGTTTTCCCGACTCCAGGCCCAGCACTCTATCTACTGTGCCACCTAGGCGTGTCTCAGGCACTTAAGTAATTCTTGTTCACTGGGCTAAAATACCATAACTTTTCATCTATCTCTTTAACTCTCTGTCAATTCATTAATTAATTTCCATTCAGTTTTCCTTTTATAAAATCATAGTTGGTATCGAGTCTGTTCTTTTGATCCTGCTTTTTTTTTTGCTTTGTTTTAGGATTTTTTTTTTTTGCTTTCCATTATTTCCTAAAGGTCTTTCTATAATTGTTTATATTCCTCATACCTGTAGAACTAAATTGCATTATAATATTTCATTGTATTAATTTAACGGTAGTGAAATGGAATAGAATGGTATAGGGAACTCTCGGGTGATAAAAATTCTCATTGCTAGTGACAATTGACACCTTCTCTGCAACATATAGTCTTAGAGAATTGCCTAGAGCAGAGAGGTCAAGGGACAGCCAGAATATGTCAAAGACTGGACTCGAACCAAGGTCTTCATTGTTTCAAGTCCAGTTTTCTATTCATTATTCCATGGTGCCTCTACATAGTTTATTTAAATTAAATTGGACATTTAGATTACTTTCAGATTTTTTGCCATTACAAATAATGATACTATTACAAATTTGCTACTATTAAAATATTTGAACAAATAGCTATTTTTTGTGTGTGATCATATTATGGGGATATATTGCCAACAATGGATTTGTTGTGTCAGAAGGTGATTATTTTTAAAACTTGTTTACTTCATTCTGCATCAGTTCAGGTAGATCTTTTCATGCTTCTCTGTAGTCATCACATACATAATTTCTTACAACACAGTAATATTCCATTACTTTCACGTACTAAATTTGTTTAGCATCCTACAATTGATGGATATCTACTTTGTTTCCAATTCTTTGCTATCACAAAAAGTACTGCCTTAAATATTTTGGATTATATAGGGACTTTCATGTTATCAATGGCCTCCTTGGGGTACCACCAGTACTGGAGTCTCTGGCTAAAAGTGTATGGACATTTCACTCACTTCATTTGCATTATTCCAAACTGCCTATCATTCCATGACACTCCCTCCCCCCCCCAAAAAAAAAATTGGCCATTGACATTTTGGGGTCATTTTTGCCAATTTGCAAGGCATGAGGTGAGACCTCAGGGTTGTTTTGATGTGCTTTTCTCTTATTATTAGGGATTTGGAGAATTATTTCATGTGGTTGTGAATGCTTCACAATTTTCCTTTTGAGAGCTATTTATATCTATTCACCACTCGTCTATGGGAAAATGGCCACCAAATCATTACCTGAAGAATTAGTAGAATTATGGGCCCAGTGAGATGATATTAGAGACTGGAAGTGAACTCGTAGAATATTGAAAGCCACAGACACTTAGTAGCTGTGTGACCTTGCACAAGTCACCTAATGTCTGCCTCAGTTTTCTCAACTCTAAAATGAGGATAGTAATAGCACCTACCTCCTAAGGTTGTCGTGAGGATACAATGAGATAATATTTGTAAAATACTTAGCATAGTAGTTGGCACATAGTAGGCATTTAATAAATACTTGTTTCCTTCTTTCATTCCTTTGTAGATGAGAAGTTATATGACTTGCCTAAGGTCATACAGGTGGAAAGCAGCAGAACATGTGTGCCTCAGAGTTGGTAGGTTTTCACCATACTGTCCCTTCAAGCCATGGACTCAAATTTTTATGTGGAAGATGGGTGTTCTATACCACGACCACACCAAAGCCATGGGGCAAGAAGGGCTGACATGGTACCTCATAAAAGAATTCTGTCTTGGAAAGGTGAGTTTTATAATAGTAACTAAAATGTATGTAATGTTTTAAGGTTTATAAAATACCTTACACATGTTGCCTCATTTGATCTTTACAATCCAGTGACATATATACAATTATCATCCTCTTTTACATAATGCAAAACTGAGGCTGAGAAAAATTAAGTAACTTGGACAAAGCTACACAGCAAGGGACAAAGGCAGGATTCAAATTTGGGTCCTCTTGACTCTAAGTCCCTCACTCTATCCATGATGCCATCTAGCTACCTCTATGCCTCATGCTTCCTGAGAACAAATTCTCATCTTGCTAATGCTTACCACTACCTAGTGTAATGTTTCTCCTGATGAACTCTATGCAATCTTTTCCCACTTTGGTAACCATTGCTATTAATTCTATGTACAACCTTCCTATCTTACCCATGGGGTATGATACTCTCGTGAAATGTTGATTTCATCCAGTATGAACTAAGGTTTTCTTTCCTTAACCATGGCCACTTTTCCTGGGGCAAGCTTACTTCCTACTGATTACTTTCACCCTTCTTTTTGTATCTATACTCAGACTTTGGATTTCCCATATTTCTACAGAGCTTAGGTAACCATAGCTTTAGAATGTTGGAGCCAGAAAAAACTTTAGGAATCATAAGATACTTCAACCTTCTCAGTTGATAAATGAGCAAACAGAAGGCCTAGCAGAAAGATTCCTGCCTTGATGGTCTTGGGAGACCCAGGTTCAAGTCATAGCGATAGAGGATAGCTAGAGCTAAAGCTAGAGGAGAGCTAGAGCTAAAGAGGACTTTAGGTTGTATTGTACCTAATACAATAACCCCTCACCCAACAGTTGAGGAAATTGAAACCATTAGAGGTTAAGTGTTTTGCCCAAGATCACCCAGTCAGTAAGCATCAGAGGCAAGATTTGAACCCAGATCCTCCAGAGTTAGTGCCTGTTCCACTTGCCGTAGCTCTACCATTTACTAGTTATATGACCTAGAACAAGTCACTTCTCATTTCTGAGACTTAATTTCAGCATCTGTAAAGTGAAGAGTTGGACAACGTGGTCTCTGAAGGACAGGATAGACTGGGCCCTATGATTTTATTGGTATAAGAAGCTCTGAATGACAAACTTTTGTCAGTGTAGAAGAGAACACAGAGTCTTTGAAAGTCACCTATAGTCACCTATCCAGGCTCATACAGCCAATATGTGTCAGAGATAGGGCTTGAATACAGGTCTCCTTTGTGATATTCTGCCTCTTCAAGACAATCCTAATACTCCATGAATTATTTGCCCAGGGTCATACAAAAACTTCAAGTCACCCTGAATAATATTTTCTCCTTTCCCAGGGTCCTCTCCACACCTATAATAATTACATGTTGAATTTCTGCATCATTCTACTCACTATATTTTTTTCAACAGCTCAAGACCAAGAGAAGGAAAATCTGAACACAAACTAATTGTCTTTCTGAGCATGTAGCGTAACCAGTGAGGTTATTAGCACCGAGTAAGAATTTGATTACTTACTGCCTTGCTCAGCTTGACCCAGAATCTTTAGATTGTCAAGCATATTTTTTCTCTACTGTTAGAAAATGTAAACTGAACACTGACCAATAATTGTGATAAAGTAGTAGTCACCTATTAATGATTAGTCAATAAGACCTTGGTTGTTATCACAATTAGGGAGGTAGGGCTGTTGATGTGTGGGTCAGGAAGGCTGAGGCTATTGACAGTCTCTCTTCCACTCAGAGGAGCAGATTAAAGCAAGAAAAGTCTAAATAACTAGGCTGATGTCAAAGCTGGCATGTTTTATAGTAGTAGAGATGCATGTTTTGAAAGAAGGGAAAATTATGAGAGATGACCCCATTTAGCCAACAAATTTCTACATTTGTTCTTTTTACCTCCACAGTATCTCTAGCATCTCTCTCCTTCCACCAGCACCACTCTCATTCAAACCCTTATTCTTTCACCTGGACTATTCCAACATCTTTCTAATTGGTCTCCCCATGTCATCTCACCTCTCTCCAATCCCTCCTCCATCCTACTGCCAAAGAGATCTTACTAAAGCATATGATTGGCTATGCCACTTCCCTGCTTCCTTTTATCTCAAGGATCAAATACAAATGACTCTGGCATTTAAGACTCTTCCTAACCAGGTTCCAACTAGCCTTTCCCAGACTTACTATGCATTACTCCACTTCACAAATTCTTCGGTACGGCTGGGCTTATGAGGCTTCTTGCAGTTTCTTACCAAGAACCTTTCTCTACCTCTGCACAAGCTGTCCATCCAACCATGCCCAGAAAGTATTTCTTCCTTGCCTCCATCTCTTAGAATCCTACTTGCCCTCAAAGCTGTGTTAAAATACCTCTTCCTATATGAAGCTTTTGTGGATCTTCCCACTTTTCAATGCCTCCCCCCATAAATTATGTTGCATTCATTTGTTTCATATTGTGGATGACGTATACGTTGTCTCCCCCAACATAATGTAACCTAACCAAAGGCAGGGAAAGTTTCATTTTCGTCTTTGTCTCCCCAGGATCTAGAAGAGTTCCTGGAAGATAGTAGGTGCTTAATAAGTGTTTCTTGACTGGTTATAATAGAGCAGTGCATCTCTGGGGAGTCTAGTTGCCTGGGTGATTTTCTCCACATTGTCAATCTACATTCCCATGTATTGTATGTGTCCTTCAGAAAGTCTTGGGCCTTGGTATATGCTGAAAGTAGCTGAGATTGCTGGCTAATGGTGACTCTATGTCCTTGATAACACCTTCTAAGCCCTCAGTGCTCTCTCTGGGGTCTACTGGCATCAGTGACTGCAGGACTTTGACACTGGATGGGGTGAGTGAGAGGTCATGTAAGACCTTATTGAGTACCAGGGTAGTGTTGGTTTCTCATCATTCCACTTAACAGAAGTTTCACAGCCCAATTGCCATCTCTAGAAAGGAAATTCCAGATTTTACTTCCTCTGCTTTCTAAGTCATTAAAGTCCTGCCACAGTCTTTTGAACATGGAGGATGTGCAAATGACTTTATTGATGGACTTGGAGCATATTCTAATTTTTTTTGAAGGGGGTGGGCTGGAATGTGATTTCACAGTTTCATTCAGTGCAGAAGTAAAAATAGGTGCTGCCTTTCTTAGTTTAAACAGTATTTAATATATTAGCCTTCTAATAAACACATCACATAGTCAATTTCAACAAAAATCAGTTTAATACTTCATATATTCAAGACTTTATACATGCAAGGTGCTAGATATACAAAAACTTAAAAAGTCAAACAATATCTCCTCTCAAGGAATTTACGTTTTATTGAGGGCCATAGAACATGTACAATTTTCAGAAAATTCAAAGTAATTTCAAGAGAGAGAGAACATTATCAGTAGGAATCAGGAAAGACTCCTAACTTGAGTTTTGAAGGAATTTAGGTATTCTAAGAAGTAGAGGGAAGAGAATACTACATTCCAGGAACAAGGGACATACAGAAAGGCATGGATGTAGGAGACAGAATATCGAGTTTAGGAAGTGGCACATAGGTCAGTTTGTCTAGAAACATGGGAAGGAAAATAATTGTAGAGGAGCCATCTGCCACCCACTCCCCCTCTACATTGGGCACTAGTCTTGGACCAAACACAATCCAAGGCTCCCCTTCCCCCATCCCAGGAGGAACTAATGTACTTGACATTGGAGCGAGCCTTTGGGGCAAATAGATGATGGGGGTGAGAACTGGAGGGTGAGTACCTCAAATGCATATCATCCTTCAATAACTAACCAGGGTCCAGAATTTCACTTGGACTCTCTTGTTCAAGCAACATTGCCACTGCTACTGTGAGGAGAAAGTTAGCCTATGGTTCTATGATTACGCTTGGAATCACTGTTGTTTTTGAATCATGGGCTATCTAGACCAAAGATGCCTTCCCTGGTCACTGAAGTTTGCTCTCTCATACCTATCCAAGTCAGTCTGGTATCTCCCATGTCTCTATCCAGCTCATCCCTATCCTTCCATTGTGTTACCTGGAACCATCATTTCCCAAGTAACAAACTTCCTTTCAGAAGCACAACATAATCACAAGTTTTAAAAGTAATGTGTAGAATTTATCACAGGAGTGCGCACACACACACACACACACACACACACACACACACACACACACATGCACCCATATGCATATTTTTTAAAAAGCAAGTGATATGAAGTGGAAGTTCACAGAATCACACAGAATCCTTGTAGTGTTCTGTTGTATGGAATAATTCTCTTTTTTGGTGTTTAAGAATTGAAATTTTCAAATAAATATTTTTTTAAAATTAAACTTCTCTTCATATTAGACTGTGCCCTCTCCTTTAAAGTTACCTTGCATATGCACATATTCTGCTTTCTATGTGCATGCTGTTTCTTCCCTAATGGAATGGAAGCTCTTTGAGGTCAGGGACTACTTCATTTTTATCTTTGATAGCTAGTGGGTTCCAAAGAGTGGATGAGCTCACTGTTTCTGCAGAAAAGAGGGAACAGAACAGAAAACCACTGTGGGTTACAAAGGAGAAGACTGATGATGGTCCAGCCAAAGTGATTAAGAAGGAAGGGTCAGACAGGTATGAGGAGAACCAAGGCAGAGCAGTGCCATGAAAGCTGATAGAGGAGAGACTATCCAGAAAGGAATAGGAACATTTGATATTGTTCAAATCTAAAAGGGCTCAAATGCCACCTGTCTCCAAAGTTTAAGTACGCTTTTAAGCTGTCAGAGCTTAACCCAGAAAGGACAGGAGTTTTTAAGCTGTGAAAACTTAAACGTGCAATATGACTTTCAAAATACTCTATAAAATGAGGACTAAGAAAAAGTAAGTAAATTTAGCAGCTAATCTTGGGACAAACAGTTTCAGCCAAATAATGAGGTGAGAAACTAGCCTGCAAGAGGATGAGAAGTGCATGAGGAAATGAAGGCAATGAGTATATGGATGATCTTTTCCAGGAATTTTCTGTAAAAGGGAGTAAGGATATGGGGTAACACCTTTAGAAGATACCAGAGCTACATGAAATTTTTTTTTTTGTTTTTTTAGATGGAGAAGACTTGGACTTGTTGTCAATAACAGAAAAGATAAGAGAGATTGAAGATTAAAGAAAGGAACACAGAGAGAAAGACAGAGACAGAGAGAATAATTGAATAGACAAGCTCACAAAGAAGAAAGGAAGCAATGGGATGATGGGTACAACTAGAAGGGCTGATTTTGGCAAGAAAGGCCCCTCTTTCTTTGCAATTAGAGAAGAGAGACAGAAAGCAGAGGGATGTTTTGAGCTGTGGAATGGGGGAGAAGAGAGAGCTCATAATGGATGCTTTTGTTGTCTGAGTAAAGCATGAGGCAAGGTCCTCAGTTGAGGAGAGAAGGAATAGAGTAAGAGGCTTGAGGAGAGAACAGAGAGAGTTTGGAATAGTTGTTATTGAGAGTGTAATAGAGTCAACAAGGAAGGAGAAAAGGACTTTGCTGCTTCAGTGAGTATCCATTTGACATGAGAATACATGATTTTCTAGAGTCCAAGCTGTATGATTTTCTCTTTTAGTAATTCAGCAGCATGTCAGTGCAGAGAAAGAATATGGTAGTCACCCAGGACTGAGACTTGGCCAGATATGGCCTCTGATAGAGCACAAAAGCAAGGGATATAAGGGTTAAAAAAAGGGGAAAAAATGGTCTAATAGAACTAGTTAACTATAGGATCAAGACTGTGAAGGGAAAAAAGGAATGCCAGAGCAAGATTAGTGGCCTAAGAGAGCAGGGAGGGGTAGAGGGACTGGAGATCCCTAAGAGCATGAGGAATAAATGTAGGAGGGATGGAGTAGAGAGCGAGATAGAAGGCTAGGAGATAATGACCAAATAGAAGAATTTTGAAGTTCTAGATAATGGATAATACACACAGATTAAATAACAGCACGGTACTATTTACATAACTTTTGTGTTTGTTTGAAAGACATGAAATACCTTCCTTTGAGCTTTAAGAATTAGAATGTTTAATATAAACAAGCCACCTGACATTACAACTAAATCTGAGACAGTCCCCATGGTAACTAACCTAAGGGCAGAACCTATCGGCTGTTTCAGTCAGTGACTCATAGGGCTAGCATACCTTGGTGGGATTACCATAGATCCACTATGTGACCCTCAGCTTTACAGGCTCAGGGGCTAATATAATTTTGTCTAAAAGCAATCAGGCAGACCCTGGGAGATTTAATCACTCTAAATTCCCAATAGACTAATTTTAAAACAGAAGTGGCCATTTATGATTGGAGCCATAAGCCAGTCCTGAAGACTGTGACCCATTATTTCCAAATAGCACCCTATTACTAGTGTCCCAGTCCACCCAGGAGATCTAGCTATGGATGAAAAAATTCACCAGATGAGCAGAGAATTAAAAGAAAGGAAGCTGCATATTCTTAACTTATATTTCTGGCCAGCTTTAGTGGCCTGATAAATTGCTCTTACCTCTCTAGGGCTACTTTTGTCTCAATAACCAGAAATAATTAGAATCCAAGCCCCCCCCCCGCCCCCCACCATTCCTGGTTGGTCCTAGAGGGAGCTGACAAATTCTTACTGTACGCATTCCTCTTTTCACGAGTCTTCATCAGTCCCCAAAAGCTTCGTCCATTACTATCACATCTCATGGCAAATAGGTTTCGATTTTCTAGGCTGTTAATTTCTTGTGAGTTATATTTTCAGGTGATGACTAACTAGCATTTAATCTCTTAAATAAACTATCTCCAAATTGCAGTGTAGACAGGGTTATTTTATGAAGTCTCTTTAAAAAGGCTAATTCTTTTGGGCATTGATTCTGGAACTTTCCACTTCTACATTTAGGTATGGCCTACTCTATTCTTTCACAAGCCTCTTCCAAACTAGTATTCAATTGTCTGCTGCTTCACAAGGTTGTTGTGCAGAAAGGTTCTATGTGATTGTGAGCCACTATTATTGTCATGGCCAGTGTCTGAGTTTTTTTTTTTTTAAGTGTTTTATGCTAAGTATATGACACACAAAAAAAAATATGCAGAATGATGAAATAATTTGGGAGCATCATGGAAAGCAGCGCACCAGATTTGGAACTAGATTCAAAACCCCAAAACTTACTACCACTTATGACCTGTGTGACAGTAAATAAATCATTTTAATGTCTCTGGACCTCAGTTTCCTTATCCCTGAAATGAAGGAATTAGACTAGATAAAACTCTAAGGTCCACCCCTTCCTCAACTGAAACTGCTCTCTCTAGAGTTACCAGTGGGGGCAGCTAGATGGCACAGTGATTAGAGCACCAGTCCTGGACACAGGGGGACCTGAGTTCAAATCCAGCCTCAGAAACTTGACACTTACTAGCTGTGTGACCTTGGGCAAGTCACTTACCCCTAATTGCCTCACCAACCCCTCCCCCGCAAAAATTTACCAGTGATGCCTCAGTGGCCATATTTGATAGCCTTTTCTCATTCCTCATCTTTCTCTATCTATCTGCTGCATTTGACATCATTGCCCACCTTCTCATCCTGGATATTCTGTTCTCTCTCTGTCTTCATGCCACCACTCTCTCCTGTTGTTCCTCTTGTTTGTTTAATCACCATTCAACTCATACTCCCTCACTGAGGGGGATGCTTGCAAGGCTCTATCCTAGGCCTTTTTCTCTATACATATTCTTTATCTTAGTGGCTTCAGCAGGGTTTAATTATCATCTCTATGCTGATGACTATATAGCCAGACCCAGTTTCCTCCCTGAGCTTCAATCTCATCTCATTAATTGACTACTGCACATTTCAAACTGAATGGATGTCCCAAAGGACATACCTCAAACTTACTATGCCCGAAACAGAAATCATTCTTTCCCTCCCCCCCAACCCCGAACCCAGTCCTCTTTCAAACTTCCTTATTTCTATAGAAGATACCACCATTCTTCTAGTCTCCATCTTTATGACATTGCTGTCACATTCAATTTCTCACTCTCCCTCACCCCATATCAGTTACCAAATAATTTTGTTTCTACTTCCACAAAATTTCTTATATCCAACTTCTTCTGTCTACTTACACAGTTTACATTTTAGTTCAGACCTTCATCACTTTTCACCTCGATCATTGAAATAGTGGTATTAAACTCAAAAAGAAACAGATCCCAGTAGGTAGCATATTGATGTAGAAAACCACAAATTAACATTATCTATGTTGTATTATATTTTTACTTATTTTGTTAAACCTTTCCCAATTACATTTCAATCTGACTCAGGACACTTATTGCAAAAAAAATTGACAAATTTTGTTTTTTTGTTTTTTCCTTATAAGTGAAGATCTGACTCTGTCACCCCTATACTCAGTAAATTCCAAAGATCCTCTATTGCCTTTGCCACAAATATGAATTTCTCAGCCTTGATTTTAAGTCCTTTCAAGACCTGGCCCCAACTTATCTTTGAAGCCTTATTATGTACTCCCCTCCCATACCTTGTGATCCAGCCAAAATGGCTTCCTCCCTGTTCCTTACATAAACACTCCATTTCTTTTCTCTGTACCTGGCACTGAATATTTATCCTCCTCCCTGTGTTGGTAAGCAAAATGGCCTTTGTTTTCTTTGAGTAACTCAGTGTATTTCATTAAGCCTTACTAGGTGCTAAGCCCCAGGCCCAAAGCCCTATTAGGAGTGGAACCTATGTGGGTGTGGATTGATGACTGAGGTGGGGCCCAAGGTGGGACTGGCTAAGGGGAGGTGTTAATTCCAGAGCCATGCCCTATTAGGTGTTAACCTAATCTATGTGGATGTGAACCTCTCAGGGTCCTAAGGGGAGGGGCCAACTCAAGAACCAATAAGCTCTGGTCATTCAGACAACACTTGATGACATTAAAAAAAAAAACTCGATAAGAGGAGAGAAGACAGCTTGAAGATTGATTTTCTGTTGGAGCCAGAGACAGCTACAGCCAAAGCTGAAGATAAAGCCAAAGCTGAAGCAGGAGCTGCAGAAGCAGAGCCAACCTGGAAGCAGAGCCGACCCGCGTGTCGACCCACGAGTGCCGAGCAAGGACTTGAGGCTACTGGGTAATCTTCTTACCGGAGAGGGGAAGCATGAATTTGATTTGGTTTAATACCATCATGTTTTTCTGTGGCCTCCTGGTTACTCTTGTGAGGTGGACTTATTGGTCCTGGAGGCTTTTGATCAAAATATCAAAATGGGGATGCTGGTTAGTGGGTCTGTTACTTTGGAGCCTGAATAAATGCTTTAATTCTTCTGCCTTCTACTTAGAGAATTCCTTATATCCTGCGGTTCTGAACCGTTCAGACATATACATGATTCTCTTTGAAATCATAAATTCTGCCTTCATAATACACTCCCCCGTCCCCATGCCTGAAATTCACTCTCTTCTCATCTCTGCCCCATAGAATCCATCTCTTCCTTCAGGAGGCAGATCAAGTACCACCTTCAATATTAAGTCTTTCCAGATCCCTGCTCCACAACTGCTAATGCTATTGTCACCAAATTACCTTGTATTTAACTCTGTATTTACTCTCTTTATATTTATTCTGTATTTAATTACATATGGCCCTATTGTCTCCTCCATTAGAAAATTAGCTCCTTGACAATCTGGGTCATTTCATTTTCTTTATATTTGTATCCCCAATGATTAGCACAGTATCTGGCATTGTACTAGATGCTTAATAAATGTTCATTGATTTATTGATTCATTGCAGCTCCAATTTTGATTCTATGATTTTAAAATATAAAATAGAATTATCTTCTAATTGGATATCATACTCTAGTTGAACATCATTGATATCCAAACACTAGAGGATTTTTTAAAGTATATGTTTTTCATTAATAATTTTAGTACATAGAAGAAAAACATTCCTAACAAACCAAAAAAAACTTAAAATCCTTGTCTCTTGTGCCAGGAAGAAATAACCATTTAATTGGATAAAACTGGTGATATAGACCAGGCTTATCTAAAAGAAAGCATTACCACAGACAATAGTGTGCCATATCTGAAGTTCTTAAAATCAACTCTTCTTCTCAAAATCATTTTCTCATCAATAAAAACAAATCAAGAACTTTCTGAAATCAGACAGCCTGTGGGAAAGAGTGAAAAAAAAAGACAAAGCCCACCAAGCTTTAATTAGTTAATCTCTTCTGCACAATATCAAGGCAAAGGATGTCTTGCACATATCACACCAGCCAATACATCTAGCTAAAAAGTGCACTCAGGGTATGCACAGCCCACAGAAGAAACAGCTGCATAGCACAGATGCTTTGGAGTGAAGGCAGGGCAAGAATCAAGCTGCTTGTACATCCTCCACCGAAGACATGTCCACCAATCAATAACTGGCACATGGCCCACAGTCATCACTGAGGCATCCTGGGAAAGCCAAGGAGCAGGTGAATCAGGACTGGGAAGCTGAGCTGCTTCTGACAGGATAAGTACTCATAACTATGTCCAGCTTCCCTTCATTACCTCAACAATAGCAACAATTAAGCCAAACAATATACTAGAACCACAACTAAAACAAGGTGGGGGGGGAGATCACAGTGGGGAAAAGTTATAAGAAAAATTTCTAGGGAAACCAAAGAAATAACTAACCAAAAAAGATGCCCCAAGAGAATGAATAAATACTATAGGCAGAGAAATGGAGGAGGAACCTCCAGAAGGGGAAGACAATATTATAGGAGCAAGAATTAGACTTTAAGGAGAGAATAGCCCATTTAGAAGGACCTACAGAGTGGATCTTTAAAAAACTGAACAAGAGATGTAAACAAAGCATTGGCATCTCTAAAAGTAATTATGAGCATTTAAAAAATAACAATAACATGAACAAGAGATCTAACAGCTTTGAAGAACTGGCAGAAAATCTTAATAAAAGCATAGATTATGAAGAACAAAATAACCTAGAGTTCACAAGAGGAAAAATGGAAGAATAAATTACAAAATAATTTTAAAAAAAGAAGCATACCTGAAAGAAAAAAATCTCTAGAAACTAAACTAATAGAGTTAGACAACGGATTTGTAACACAACTTGAGAGTTATTGTTCTCATCTACCCCCCAAAAGTATCTATATTGCAAAGTAGCATATAGTTTTATGAGGAAAATGATGAGTCTTTCTGTGAAACTGCTTTTCCTTCAGAAGAAAATAAAAACACAACAGTTTTTAGCATACTAATAGACCCCTCAGCAGGACCTTAGAAAGTAAAAGAGACTCTAAAGAAAGAGCAGATAATGGGGCAGCTAGGTAGCACAGTGGATAGAGTACTGGCCTTAGAATCAGGAGAACCTGACCTTCAAATCTGACCTCAAATACTGGCTGTGTCGCCCTGGACAAGTCATTTAACCCTGACTGCCGAAGAACAAAAGAAGAGAAAACTTATTGTTTATGTGTTGTAAGAAAAAGTCTATTGTTCCTTTGAAATCCTATCTTCTAAGGAAAGAATAATCCCATAAAAGGGTAACTTAAAGGAAGGAAAGGGAATCTGGAGGAGAGTGTTTTTTCTTTCTTGTATATAAGATTGGTCCAAACCAGCAAGCTCATGATTGCTAAAATACAACAGAAGTATTTCTCAGTTTATCAGCTTCCTGACAGGATCAAGGCAGAGAGTTTGAAAACACACTTCTTAAAGACAGATCACCTTGGCTGGCATTGCACCACCTTACCACCTTCAAGTGAATCCATGTCCTGAATATTTTGGTTGGACCCTGCTGAACATGTCAGGGACAGCAGAACAAAACATCTCAGTAGAGTTGATATGTACTCTTCCTAGTAGATATGCACAAATTAAGCAGGAATCCACCACAAGCTTTATCTAGTACATGCAAATGTTTGGGAACCACACCTACCCACTTATGTCCCGGATTTTCTGAAAATACAGAGACTATAGAGGATCATAAATGGCAAATGTCTGAGCTAAAAGAAGCTTATAACCTAGCTACAACTTCAGCTCAGAAGAATGCTGACAGAAACAAATAACGTCCAAGTTTATTATCAAAACCTTGAACTAGAAGGAACAGTTTTGCTTTAAAAAAAAAATTGCTAAGTATTAATGACAAACATTAGTAGCATTATGGGAAGCTCCATACCTCTCTTGTGAAGAGACTAGGCAACTTTGTGGTTTACAGAATAGTCCCAGAAAGTCATGGGCACTCTGAAAAAAAACATTATTTACAGCAGCCACTTATTGCCTATAAGAGAGTTTGTTAAACTTTTTGATTAGCAAGATGGCTGAATGAATTATTTCAGTGGATCAATGACTGAACCAAACAATGACTCAGAAACACAAATATAAAAACTTAAGTTTTTAGCATAAGAATTCGTTATTTGGTAAAAGGCAGTCCGGCAGAAATTGGGCATAGACCAATATCTTATACCATTTACCAAGATAAGATCAAAATGGACACAAGACCTAGATGGAAAGAGAGATGTTACAAGAAACAAATATTTCAATGAAGATTGTGTTGGGTTAGGAACCAACAATCAGTCCAAATAGGGGGAGAGGACTGAATCCAGAAACAGTATGTTTTTTTAATTTTGTTTTGTTATGTTTTTGCTTAGAACTCCTCCTGTAGAGATACCTAGCAATACTGAGGAACTCTACAGAGTATAGTAACAATAGTAATCAGTCAGAGGCCCTCACAAGTTCAGGTTTATGGATGTAGAACTACAACATTGATGAAGGACTGTGAGCAAAGCATACCATCAATGAGTGCAAGGACAAAAGCAGAAAGTGAAAAGGTATTTCACCGGTAACCAGATGAACATGTTGCATGTTACAGGGGAAATTGAAGAAATGGTTAACTCTATAGCCAGATGACAATTCTAATGTTTACTTATGTAAGCTAATAATATCTAATATTTATTTAGTGTTTGCAAAAAGCGTTCTATATGTATTATCTCAGAATAATCCTGTGAAGTAGGTGCTATGCTATCTCCATCTTATAGATGAGGTAAAGGGAGGTTAAGTGATTTGACTAGGGTTTCACAATGGGGAAATATGTGTGGTGGGATTTAAACTCAGGTGTTCTTGACTACAAGTGCAACGCCCTACTTCCTATACCATGTTGCATCACCTACATAATGTAGTTGTTGAAGCACAAGAAAATTAGAGTATATTTGCGTTTCATAGAGACATGTGCCTATTGGCTAGATACTTCCACATTCATGAACTCTGAAATTCCCCTATCTAATCATAATCTGTTATCATTTCACCTCTCATTCTTCCTGGAATCCCAAACCCTGTTGTTGTGGGTTTTTTTTCATATTAAACATATTTTCACATTAGTCACATTGTAAAGAAGAATTAGAACCAATGGGAGAAACCATGAGAAAGAAGAAGCAAAAAAAGAGAGAAAGAGCAAATAATGTGCATTGATCTACATTTAGACTCCATAGTTCTTTTTCTAGATGTGGATAACATTTTCCATCACGAGTCATTTAGAGTTGTCTTAGATCCTTGCATTACTAAGTAGAGGTAAGTTTATCAAACTTAGTCATTGCATAGTGTTGTTGTTACTATATAAAATGTTTTTCTGGTTCTGCTTACTTCACTCAGCATCAGTTCATATAAGTCTTTCCAAGTTTTTCTGAAGTCTGCCTGCTCTTCATTTCTTATAGCACTATAGTATTCCATTACATTCATATACCATAACTTTAGCCATTCCTCAATTGATGGGCAACTTCTCAATTTCCAATTCTTGGCCACCACAAAAAAATAGCTATAAATATTTTTGTACATGTGGGTCCTTTTCCTGTTTTTATGACCTCTTTGGGATACAGACCCAGAAATGGTATTGCAGAGTCAAAGGGTATGCACAGTTTTATGGCTCTTTGGACATAGTTCCAAATTGCTCTCCAGAATGTTTGCATCAGTTCACAGCTCCACCAACAATTCATTACTGTTCCAATTTTTCCACCTCTTCTCCAGCATTTATCATTTTCCTATTTTGTCATGTTAGCCAATGTGATAGGTGTGATGTGGTATCTCAGAGTTGTTTTGATTTGCATTTGTCTAATCAATAGTGATTTAGACCATTTTTCACATGATTATAGATAGCTTTAATTTCTTCATCTGAAAACTGCCTCTTCATATCCTTTGACTATTTATCACTTGGGGAAGGACTTATTTTCTTATAAATTTGACTCAGTTCTCTATATTTTTTAGAAATGAGGCCTTTATTAGAGATGCTGGTTGTAAAAATTGCGTCCTAGTTTTCTGCTTCCCTTCTACTCTTGATTGCATTGGCTTTGTTTGTACAAAAACTTTTCAATTTAATGTAATCAAAATTATCCATTTTGCATTTCATAATGTTCTCTATCCCTTTTTGGTCACTAATTCTTCCATTCTCTGTAAGTCTGATGAGTAAACTATTCTTTGCTCTCTCAGTTTGCTTATAGTATCAGCCTTTGTATCTAAATCTCAGCCCCTGTTCTTATCCTCATCATGGCCTCCATTCCCTTGACTACTTAGTTCTTTCCCAGTATATCACCCCTCTACTGGCTATACTCTCCTTCCTTCCCTACTCTGACCCCTTGGTGATCCAGGACAACTCTACCCTGTCCCTGTATTTCAAATCCTTTGCTCCCTGATCTCATCATTGACTTTTCCCTGACAAACCTCAGCCTTTTATTACTACTACCTTCTGCTGCCATCACTCCTACTCACATGCTGCTGAATGAAGCTGGAGAAAATCATAAAACCATGTTGACTTTGTCCACTACAAACTTATTACATCATCTCAACTGAGGCCTTACTGTGGCAAAGCAACTCTTTTACACCTCCTTAATTAACTCTCTATACCACTTTCCAAACCTTATCAAAATGAAAGAATTTACAGAAATAAAAAATCAATACATCTAGCAAAAGAAGAAGAGGCACAGAATGTGATGCGGGAAAGTGTGTTAAATATTTTTGATAAAATTTCAACATCTAAAATCCTTAGGGAATTGACACAGATCCACAAGATTAAAAGCCATTCTCCAATAGACAAATGATTCAAGGATATGAATGGTTTTCAAAACAAGAAATGAAAGGCATAAAAAAAAATTTGAAAAAGTGTCCAAAGCTACTAATTATCAAAAAAGTAAAAAACTCAAACTCAAGCTGGTACCCAGTTACTTCACAATTAGTAAAAGGGTAAAAGAAAGAAATAGGAAGCTAGGTTGTGTAATGGATAGAATGTCAGGCCTGGAGTCAGGAAGACCTGAGTTCAAATTCAGCTTGAGACATTACCTAGCTGTGTGACCCTAGGCAAATCACTTAACTCTGTTTACCTTAGTTTCCTCACCTATAAAATGAGCTGGAGAAAGAAATGGCTGCTCCAGTTATCTTTGCCAAGAAAACCTCAAACAGTGTTATAAAAGAGTCAAATATGATTGGAAACAACTGAAAAAGAAAGAAATAGTATATTTTAGGAGAGAAGAGTTGTATGGAGACTAATTCATCACTTATTGCAGTATAAATTAATCTGATAGTTTTTTAAAACCATTTTGAATTATATAAGAAGCATTACAAAAAGTTTATCCTCTTTTTCCCAGCACTTCCACTATTAGTTTTATGCCGTATATGAGCATTTTTGACAGAAAACGACAATGTGTCTGTACAAAAATATTCATAGCATAAGTATTGGTAATAACAGCAAAAAAACCAAGCAGTGGTTCCAATGATGAAGGAATAGGTAAACAAATTGTGCTGCATGCATGTAAATATGCACTATTGTAATGTAACAACGTTGGATATGAATGAGTGAAAGAGATACGAGAAGGCTTGTGACACATAATATAGAAAAAAAGAATGACATATACACAGTGACTACAATGAAGAAATTTGTACAGTAATGAGTGGCTACAAAACAGGTCAAATAAAATAGGAAACATTATTAGTATGAATCGACCAACAAACATTTATTAGGCCCCCACTTGGTGCCAGACACTATGATAAGTACTGGAGGTACAAAGAGAAAAATTGAACCAACTTGCCCCACAAGGAGTTTTTATAGTCAATCATATATGTGATATAATGGAATGAACACTGGCTCTGGAGTCAGAAGACCTGGGTTCAGATCTCACTTCTGATGCTTACTACTCATGTGACCTTGAGCAAGCCACTCTACTTCCCTTGCTCTCTTTTTCTTCCTCTATAAAATGAAAATGTTGGCCAAATGGCCTCCAAAGTCTCTTTCAGCCCCAGATCTATGACAAGATAGTAAGGGGTGCATTGACTTGGAGTCAGGAAGAACTGAATTCAAACCCCACCTCAGAAACTTCCCAGCTGTGTGACCCTGGGCAAAACATGTAGCCTTTTGTTTGCCTCAGTTTCCTCATCTGCAAATGAGGATTATAAAAGCACCAATCTCCCAGAGCTGTTGTGAGGATAAAGGAGATAAAATTTTTAAAGTGCTTTAACTTTAAACATTACTCAACATAAACAAACTCAACATTAAAGCACAATATGATTACTAATTACTACTCCTACTTCTATGCTGCTGCTGGTATTACTATTATCATCGCTACCACCACAGCTACTGCCATAACTACTATTGCTATGACTGCTAATATTACTACTACTACTGGTACTACTACTGCCACCAGCACCACCCCCGCCTTTACCACTAGCAGTACTGGTATAACTACCACTTCCACTACTGTTGCTGCTGCTGCTACTACTACTGCTACTACTACTACTATTACATTAAAAATATACACAAATTAAATGCTAGGTATTTTCAACAGGATATTCACTACTCAGGAAAGGCCTTATGTAGGAAGTGGTGCTTGAATTGAGCCTCAAAGTTGAGCTAGAGATTCTATGCGGCACAGGTAAGGAGGGAGTGTGTTTCAGGCATGGATGTGGGGGACTAGTCTGTGCAAAGAAAACGTATGAAAGATAGAGTGTTATGTGTGAGAAGTGACAAGGCCAGTTTGGCAAAACCAATCAAAAGAGTGTATGAATCAATCAAAAAATGAATCGCTTGACAAGCATTTATTAAATGCCTCCTGTGTGCCAGGAACTGTATTCAGCACAAGTTACAAAGACAAAAGTGAAACATTCCCTGCTCACAAGGAGTTTGTGCTATATTGGAAGTTATTGCCAACATAAGCATATTATATAAATTATTTATATAATAATTATAATTCTATTATAATATTTATATGATGATCTAGTATATAATCTATTACAATATGTTATATATTACATAATAGACTATCATATAAGCATTATAATAATGCATTAGAAGCAGAAATGTGGCACTAGTTCATGCCCACTCATGAGAACCTATTATTAGATTTTCAGCCTGGGCATTTATACCTTGGAAATTGGAAAAAGCTACAAATCAGGGCTTGATTTATTGTTTTGTTGATTGCCTAGACTTAAAGTGAGGGAGAAAATTATAATAATGCAGATTAAACCATTTATTAAATGCTTTACTATGTGCCAGGTACTGTACTAAGTGCTGGGTATGGAAATGGAAGCAAACAAGATAATCAAAGAGCTTATATTTTAACAGGGGGAAACAACACGTAAATAAATGCGAGCTGGAAAGCAGAAGATGGAATGGATAAAGCTGCTGCTGGAGAAGCCTGGGGAATGAGTAGAGCTGGAAGTAAAGGGAACTTGGCTAGGGCTTCTCATGAAATGGGCGTCTGGATGAGGGACTCACTTAGGACAGTCGGCTTTAGGACGAAAGCACTTCTGTGTGGGAATGCTACTGGCGAGGAGGTGGAGAAGTGCAGAGTGAGTTGAACTGGTGGTGGATCCTAGCATTAGAGCATACCTCTTTCTTTTCTTTTAATAAACCCCAAATCATAATATTATAAGGTTGTATAAGTTTTCTGTTGCAATGGTTCCAAATTTCTAGTATTGATACCTTTTGTTTTTACATCCAGTAGCTTTCCTGATGTATTCGTATTTCTTCCCCTCCCAAAGAACCATTCTCGATAATAAAAGTAAATAGATGAATGAATGAATAGGGAGGGAAAGGGACAGCTCATTAAAACTATTCAACACATCATAAAATCTGACATTATTTATAATGTCCCATAACTATGAGCACATCCTCATAACTCTTCTTTGGGTCAAACTTGGGTCAATCTCATCTATTTATACCTGGGTATTTAAAAACCTGAGAGGGGCAGCTAGGTGGAGCAGTGAGTAGAGCACTGGCCCTCCAGTTAGGAGGACCTGAGTTCAAATTCGGCTTCAGATGCTTGACACACTTGCTAGCTGTGTGACCTTGGGCAAGTCACTTAACCCCAATTGTCCTGCCTTCCTCCCTCCAGAAAAAAAAAAAAAAACCTGAGAGCTCTGTATCTAGTTGCTGAATGTGTTGGGCTGAACTTCTGGGAGCCAAGATGGTGGAGTAAGCAGTAAATTGCTGCAGCTCTCCCATGTTTACCTCCAAACAGCCAAACAATCACAAAATATTGCCCCAGAACAAATCCGGGAACAGCAGAGGCAGTGGAAAGATGAAATAAAGCAATCTTTTAGCCCCCAGAAACTCAGAGAATTGGCAAGATCCTCAGGCAAAGGGAGACCACATTCCATGACAGGAAGCATCCCAGCAAGCCAGCAGCAACACCTACTTCAGCAAACCAGCAGGAGATCATAAACCCCAGTATGGGGGAGCAGACAAATGCCAACACCAGGACCCCTCATCCATAGCCTGGGGAACTGGAAGATTCCAGCTCTAAGAACCATGTGCTTCTGTGCAGCCCTAGGCAGGCAGGTGTCCTCTGGCACCCAGACCTCCATATACTTCAGCACAGTTCTGGGCGGCAGGCATCCTCTGGTGACCAGACCTCTGGATGCTTCAGTGTTGTTCCAGGTGAGTGAGTGTCTTACTGTGGCTGGACCTCCATGTGCTTCAGTGTGGCTCTGGGCAGGCAGACGTCCTCCAGCAGCAGAGCCTCCACATGCTTCAGCACAACCTGCAGGAGCCAGACTTCCATGTACTTCATTGTACCCCCAGAGAAACAGAAAAAACCCCACATGGCCTCAGCACATGCCAGCCACTACCACTAGGACCCCAGCTCAGCACCAGGTAAGCTGCCAGACTCCTACAGCCTCCAGAAGTGCCAGTCCATCCCCCCCAATACCATGCCCTCAACACAGGACCAAGGGTGACCTGTGGTCTTCATCAGTGTAGCACCAAAGGCAACATCAGTGTAGCACCAGGTAAACAGCCAGGGCTGCATCCGCAGGCACAAGAAGCCTAGGACAGAGCCCTTTCCACCCTGGGCACAGAGATCAAATTTAAAAGGAAGGAAAAAGGCAAAAAAAAATTAGCAGAAACAACAAAAAAAGAATCTGACCATAGAAAGTTACTATGATGACAGGGAAGACAAAGACACAAACTCAGAGGACAACAGTGTCAAAAGACCTATGAGCAAAACCCCAAAATAAAATTGGAAGTGGTCTCAAACCCAGAAAGAACTCATAAAAGAGCTCAAAAAGGAGATTGAAATCATATAAGGGAGGCAGAAGAAAAAAATGGGAAAAGAAATGAGAGTGATGCAAGAGAACTATGAAAAAGAGTCAACAGTTTGAAAAACTGCTTAAAAAGTAGAATTGGCCTAATGGAAAAGGAGATACAAAAATCCACTGAAGAAAACAACTCCTTGAAGAGTGCAACTGAACAAATGGAAAAGAAAGTACAGAAGCTAATTGAGGAAAATACCACCTTAAAAGTTAGTATCAGTCAAGTGAAAGCTAATGACTCTATGAGACATCATGAATCAATCAAACAAATTCAAAAGAATGAAAAAATGGAAGAAAATGTAAAATACCTCATGGGAAAAACAACCGACCTTGCAAATATATCCAGGAGAGACAATATCAGAATCATTGAACTACCTGAAAGCCATAATCAAAAGGAGGACCTGGACAGCATCTTTCAAAAAATTATCAAGAAAAACTGCCCTGATATCCTGGAACCAGAGGGGAAAGCAGGCATTGAAAGAATCCACTGATCACCTCAGAAAAGAGATCCCAAAATAAAAACTCCAATGAACATTATAGCCAAATTTCAGAACTATCAAGTCAAGGAAAAAATACCACAAGTGGCTAGAAGGAAACAATTCAAATATTGGAGAATCACAATCAAGATCACATAGGACTTGGCAGCCGCAACATTAAAGGATCAGAAGTCATGGAACAGAATATTCCAGAGGGCAAAGAAACTAGGACTACAACCAAGAGTCACTTAACTGACAAAATTAAGCATAATACATCAATGGGAAAATTGGTCATTCAATGAAATAGAAGGATTTCAAGCCTTCATAAAGAGAAGACCAGAAGAAAGCCAAAAATTTGACCTCTAATATCAAGACCCAAAAGTAGCATAAACAGGTTAAAAATTGGGGGGGGGGGAGAGTAGAAATCATAAGGGACTAAATAGAGCTAAACTGTTTACATTCCTACATGGGAAGATGATACTTCTAACTCTTAAAAACTGTATCACTAACAGTACAGATAGAAGGGAGATACATAGATAGGGTATGGATATAAGGTGAATCTGAGGGAATGACATAAAAAAAATTAAGGGATAAGAAAGAGAAGTACAACGAAGGCAAAAGTAAGGGAAAGGTAAAATGGGATAAATTATCTCACATGAAGAGGTTAGAAAGACCTTGTACAGCAAAGGAGGAGATGGGGGGTGCACAATGGGTATTGCTGGAACCTTCATCTCATCAGTATTGGCTCAAAGAGGGAATAATATACACAATCAGATGAATATACACATCTATCTCACACAACAGGGAAGTAGGAAGGGAGGAAATTAAGTAAAGGTGGGGATGGTAAGAGACTGACAGAACAAAGGGCAGATCAGGGGAGATGGTAGACAGAAGCATAATACTGGTGAGGTGGGAAAGGGTAGGAGGAGAGAGAGGACAAACAGGCAAAAGAATAGGATGGAGGGAAATATATAAGTAGTAATCATAGCTGTGAACATGAATGGGATGAACTCTCCCATAAAACAGAAGAGGATAGCAGGGTGGATCAAAAACCAGAATCCCACAATATGTTGCTTCCAAGAAACACACTTGAAGCAGAGAGGCACACACACACAACTAAAGGTAAGGGGCTGGACCAGAATCTATTATTCTTCAACTGACGTTAATAAAAAAGGTAGCAATCTTGATCTTAGACAAAGTAAGAGCAAAAATAGACCTGTTTAAAAGAGATAAGGAAGGAAACTGTACCTTGCTAAAAGGTACCATAGATAAGGAAGCAATCAAATTAGAAGAGCAAGGAAGAGTCTACCCATCAGATCTATGAGAGGAGAAGAATTCATGATCAAACAAGAGATAGAGAGCATTACAAAATGTGGAATTCATAATTTTGATCATATTAAATTTTGGTCATATTAAATTGAAAAGCATTTGTACAACAAAACCTGATAAGGGCCTCATTTCTCAAATATATAGAGAACTGATTCAAATTTATGAGAATACAAGATATTCCCCAATTGATGAATGGTCAAAAGATATGAACAGGAAGTTTTCAAATGAAGAAATCAAAGATATCTATAGGCATGTGAAAAAGGGTTCTAAATCACTTTTGATTAGAGAAAAGCAAATTAAAACAACTTTGAAATACCATCTCATACCAATCAGATTGGCAAATATGACAAAAAAAAGGGAAATGATAAATGTTGAAGAGGATATGGGAGATTTAGGACACTAATGCATTGTTGGTGGAGTTGAGAACTGATCCAACCATTATGGAGAGCAATTTGGAACTATGTCCAAGGGACAACCAAATTCTGCATACCCTTCGATCCAGGAATACTGTCACTGGGTCTGTATCCCAAAGAGATCATAAAAGGGGGAAAGGATCTACATGTGCAAAAATATTTTATAGCAGCCCTATTCATGGTACAAAGATATTGGAAATTGAGGGGATGCCCATCAATTGGGGAATGGCTGAACACGCTGCTATATATCAATGTAATGGAATACTATTGTACAATAAGAAATGATAAACAGGTTTGTTTCAGGAAAACCTGGGAAGACTTGTAAAAACTCATGCAAAGTGAAATGAGCATGACCAAGAACACACTGTAGACAGTTTCAGCAACTTCATGTGATGATCAACTATGAATGACTCAGCTTTTCTCAGCAACACCATGATCTAAGACAAGTACAAATGACTCATTAAGGAAAATGCTATCCATATCTAAATAAAGAACTGATGGCCTCTGAATGCAGATCAAAGCATATTTTTTAGTTTACTTTATTCTTGCTTGTGATTTTTTTCTTTTGATCTGTTTCTTCTTCCATGACCATGATGAATATGTAAATATGTTTTACGTGATAGCATATGTATAAACTATATCAAACTGCTTACCGTTTTCAGAAGAGGAGAGGGATTTAGGGAGGGAGGGAGAAAATTTTGGAACTCAAAATCTCATTAAAATAAATGCTAAAAATTTTCTTGACATGTAATTGTGGGAAAAAATGAAATATTTTTAAAGCAATATAAATAAATAAATAAATAAATAAATGCATTCGGCCAGTTCATTTTGAGTCTCATGTTGTCAATCCAGCTTCTGCAGGAATGTCACCAAAAAACAGGGAATGTTAAGCTTGGTGTTTTGGTTTTTTTTTTAACCTTCCTTTGGCACCCTCCAATCCATGTTCCCAATATGGAATAAAATTGCACATGAACCTCTTTGCATAAAATAAAATCCATTGGGGCACTCCATTTCTTAATCTCTTGACTGTTGTTATATGGTAAGCTCCTTGAGGGTAGAGTCTGTGTTGTTTGGCTTTTCATGTCTATATCATCGTCTAGTTTTGAGCATAGTATCCTTTATGTAGTACTCACTTCGAGAATATTCGTTAAATTGGGGATTTAAAAAAGGATGGTAACATCCTCACACTTGACACAGCTAGACTATCTCTACCTAGAAGTGTTTAGGCTTGATCTACATCATCCAGAAAGGGAACCATCTGACAATGCCACCCTCACTTTCCTAGCTTGCAAAAAATAAAACAAAACAAAACAAAACAACAACAACAACCAGAAAAAAAACCTCAATGCAGGAGAATTCTCTGGTTTAAAAGACAGGAAACTCCTGTAGTACCTGGTTGCCTGAGGAATTCCTTGTGTGTTTGGAATCCTTTCATCAGATAGCCCTTTTGTGTGAGTTTGTGCGTTTCCTCTGGATTACACCTTCAAGCACTAACTGGTACAAAGGAGACATATCCTGCCCTTGTATTACTGGGAAAGTAAGGAACTCAGGATGGGAATTATCTAAGTCTCTCTGTAAGAAGCAAGAAAGATAAAGAGATCTGACCAGAGCAATGTCTGATGAGAGCCTGCCCCATATCAGACAAATTAGGTTATTTTGCAACCCGTAGTGTGACATTGAGGCACTATCATCAAGAATAATCAGTTGAGAAGAATGATAGTACTTTCTCACATAGTTCCAGGGAAGGACAGTTGACTGATAGTTATCTAGAAACACTATAGTAATAATAATTTTTGTTGGAAAGGCTATAGACATCTATTATCTATGTGGACCTACAATCAATGCCATGACAGCATATTTAAATTAATCAATAAGAAATTCTTACTGAAATATTTTGAAGCTATGATAATGAGGGTTGGAAATAATATTGCAATTCTTATGGAATTATTGTGAGAAAAGCATTTGGTAAAGCCTAAGTGCTATATAAGGGAGTATCATTATTATTACTTTATATTTGTATAATACTTTTAACTTTCAAAAATACCCTCGCATTTATTCCTTAATACAATTTAGTCTAACAATTATTTATTAACCATCAACTATATATCCCAAAGTATATTAAGATTTATGGAGAATGGGGGGGCGGAGCCAAGATGGCGACTGGAAAGCAGTAACTGGCGTGAGCTCCCCTCCAAGTCCCTCCAAAAACCTATGAAAAAATGGCTCTGAACCAATTCTAGAACTACAGAATCCACAAAGGGGTAGAGGGAAGCAGGACTCCAG
>CM053623.1:315144173-315213071 GCA_028646595.1 Phalanger gymnotis | reverse complement strand
TCTGGCTGTATGTTTTGATCTTCTTTGTCACCAAAGAAAGATTCCAGAGTCTCAGACTGAATCTGGGTGCATTTTTGCTGCCTGGCCATGTTCCCAGCCAACTCATTTGACCCTTGAGTTTTTCAGCGGGGTATGACTGCTTGTAGAGTACAGAGTTCTATGTTCCATGCTTGGGGGGATGTGCCAGCTCTGCCACACCAGCACTCCTCCTTCCCCAAGAACCCCCAACCAGGACTGGACTTAGATCTTCAGCAGGCTCTGCAATCCTGCTCTGATCCACCACTTAATTCCTCCCAACAGGTGGGCCTGGGACCAGAAGCAACTGCAGCTGTAGTTCTGAAGCTGCCCCACCTCTGCTGCCCCTGGGGTGGTGGCCGAACCGCAAACTCCCTGTCCCCAGCAGTTTTTCCCACCAACCTTCTCTGTTGTCTTTGGTGTTTGTGGGTTGAGAAGTCTGGTTACTGCTGCAGCTCACTGGTTCAGGGAGTCAGGGCACGCTCCACCTGGCTCCTGGTCTGGTTGGTCCACACCACCCACGCCGGGCTCTGCTCCGCTCTGCTCAGCTCCTGGCTCCCTGTGGGATAGACCTTACCCAGAGACCATCCAGGCTGTCTTGGTCTGGAGCCCTGCTTTCCTCCTCCACTTTGTGGGCTCTGCAGTTCTTCTCTGTTGTCTTTGGTGTCTGTGGGTTGAGAAGTCTGGTAACTTCCACAGCTCACTGATTCAGGGCGCTAGGGCATGCTCCGTCCGGCTCCTGGTCTATAAATAAAGCTTTTTTAAAAGAAACACAATACCCTAGATTTTTTTTGGTCACTGCTATGAATTTTTCCTCTTATCTTTTGTCCCACTTTTAACCTTCTACTTCCTTGTACCTTTCTGAGTAAAATGAAAATACACAAAAATCTCTTTCAACTTGTCATACTGCCTAAGCACCTCAATTCTAGCCCCTACTCTCCCTTTTAAAAACCAAGTGACACAGGACACCGGGTGTAGAGATCTTTTCTTGGGCCAAATGAGTCACAGGGTTCTCCTCCTCATTGTTACCATTCTAAGAGAAAAAATATGCTATTACATTTAACTGGCTTCTGAATGGCCTTGCACCATCCATGATTTAAGAGACTGTAAGGCTGTAATTGTGATTTCCATTGGTATAAAAGCTGGATAGGACACTGACTTAGAGTTTCTTGGAAGGTAATTTGGCAGTGGGTTTTGGGCTATTATGAGGAATGAAGTAAATAATATCTGGGGAAAAAGTTCTGATTGAGCTAGGCAAATACATGTTCAGAGAGATCTTAGAGTTCTCTAAAAGATAGAGGTGGCATCAGTATCTACCATGACCACTAGTTTCATTGAATGTGATGTGAAGACTAAGATGATAGTTTGCTTCTTCGATTATTCTTTAACACTTTCTGAGAATGTCTGTTTCATGATGGTTAAAAAAAAAGTGTGATCATGACATCACTACTCACACTGATGGCCAACTTCAGTCAATGTTCAATTAAATTCCAGTCAATACATTTATTAAATGCCTACTAGATACAAGACATTTTGCTAGGCACCAGGGACACAGAGTTTTAAAAAAAAAAAGTCTGGACCTTTAAAGTACTTGCATTCTATTAGAGGGAGGGAAGGAAAGAAGGGGTAAAAAAAAAGAAAGAAAGAAGTAAAAAAAAGAGGGAAGGAAGGAGGAAAGAAGGGAAAGAAGGAGGGGTGAGGGAGGAAGGAAGGAAGCAAGGAAGGAAGAAAAGGAAGAAAAGAAGGAAGGAAGGAGGAAGGGAAGGAAACAAAACCCAAGTTCCTATTATGTGCCAGACAGTGTTAAGTGCTTTTTGAATTTTATTTCATTTAATCTTCACAGCAACCTTGGGAGGTAAGTGGTACTGTTGTTATATCCACTTTTATAATGAAAACTGAAGCAGACAGAAATTAAGTGATTTTCCCAGTTACACAGCTAGTAGATGTCTAAGGCTGAATCTGAACATAATCTTCTTGACTCCTGGCCCACCATTCTATCCATAGCACCACCTAATTGCCCATGGGTGGCTGTATATGTGTGTGTGTATGTATATATGTATGTGTAGATGTGTACACACACACACACACACACACACAATTATTAAGTAAATACAAAGTGTTCTCTAAAGGGAGAATGCTAATATATCTGTAGGGACAGAGGAGGAACCAGGAAATTCTTCTAATAGGAGGTGCTGACTGCTGGGCTTGTACTTTGGGAGAAGTGAGGTATTCTACAAGGCAGAGGTGAGGAAGAGGTTTATTTGTTTTAACAATCTGGCTAGCAGCTTCTGGGGGGGGGGTCCAGATCCACCCACAGCCAGCACCCAGAAAGCTGCCGGACAGCCAGAAAGCCCAGGTTCTTTTGATATGCCTTAATAAGGAGAGCAAGGTTAAGGGGTTGGCAAGCTTACTTTAATTCAGCACACAAATATCATTCACCTAGTTCAAGGGGAAAAGCCAGCACCCTGAACTTCAGAACAAAATACAAGCAAATTACAAACTTCAACAGACAGTCTGATTCAAATCCCAATCCATAGTTACCAGAGTTCAACAAAGTCTCAGCATCCGGGTTTACAAGCTGGAGGGCTCCTTAGCTACAGCTGCCCAGAGTCTTAACATCAACACCGTCTCAACAGCCCAACATCCGGGTTTCAAAGCTGGGGGGCAGTTTGCAGCTTGCCCAGAGTCTCAACACTCCTTCCATGAGTGTGCCCCAAAAATCAAATGCCAAGTTCTCCTCAGTTATATCCAGTTTTTGGAGCCCTGAAGGCTCTGACTTCACCCAGGCTGGGTCTGGCAAAGTTCTCCATCCCCAGGATCACAATATTCTAGCTACATGAAGCCATTCCCCCTCCCCTCAAAATATGGAGACAGGAAATGGAATGTCATGCAAAGGAAGATTCTGGAGTTTAAAACAAAACTATGCCCTTTCTACAGCATTTAAGTTGTATTTTGTTTTTAATGGAATAGAGATAAAGCACTTAAGCTCATTTTCTTAAAGACCGTGAGTCCATTTCTTAATGAAATATGAAGGACCACTCTGAAAGAGATGAAATTTTACTTGAAAAAGGAAGGATACTACTTATGAGCTAAGTTGATTAGAGAGACAAATCTATCTCTTTTAGCCTGTATTTGGAAACGGGTTTATTTTTGAGAGAAAAATCAGCAAATAAGCCCTGTCCAAACACTGGAAATATTTCAGGTAATTCAAACCCACTCTAGCAAAGGATATGAACATAGGTTCTCTGAGTCCAGATACAACCTTTTTCTTCTGTACCCACTGCTCTGCTAGTGGCCCAAGATTCTTATGTTGAACATCTATTGGCCAAGAGTATACCTTACACCTTGATCACCTGTTTCCCCCATGCCCTTCCCAGCTCCATTACACCCCTCATAAAGGAACAAACTGGGCCAAAAGTTTGTTCCTCTTTGAAATGTGAGAAATTTTTCCTCACTTGGATTCTAGGATCTGGTCTCTGGACTACAGCTCTGCTCATTTAAGAGATTCATTCGCTACTTGTACACATAAATTTGTATGAGTACGCATGTAAGTGTATGCGTGTATGCATGTATATATGTGCATATATACATTTGTGAATGTACGCACATGAACATTTATACACGTGCATGGGGTGCTATTTATTCTTGGAGAGATAATTCCCTAGAAATTCTAGGCATGAAGCCCTTGCCTGTCCAGGGAGTAGAAAGAAATTGTCATTTGCCCAGGCTCTGTCTGTGAAGGACATGTGAAAGAGCATAGGTTATAGAGTCCTGGGATATAGAATTCCTAGGCTGTGCAGCCTTGGACAAGTCATTTCATTTATTTGGGCTTCAGTTGAGGGGGCTGAACTAGGTGACCTTTCAGGTCATTTCTAGTTCCTAATCTGTTCTCCATTGATCAAGGTCCTAAGGGCAGTTCATACCATCCAAGGCGATAGATGACTTCGCTCAGTAAAGGAGAGTGTTTGCATAACTGCCAGGTATGAACCTGACTGAACAGACTATTTTGACAGGTACCCCCACAAAAAGTAACCAATGAGGAGCTTACTTCCTATTACTCTGGGGCTCCAGATACTCTCTAGCTTATTTTTGCCCCAAATCACTGGCATTCTTAGTTTAGTGTTGGTTTGGTTTTTTCCCCCTTCAGTCTGCTCCTATAAACTAGAATCATTTCTGTAAAATAGCACAGTTTATGAAAGCAAGAAAATCCAGAAGCAGCAATACAGCCACCTTGTCTCCTAACTTGTCTGGGGATGGAAAGTTGTGATTCCAAGCACAGCCTAGCTCAGCTCTGCCCCAGAGGTCCATCTGGGGAAGTTGGAAAGGTTGGGATAATGACTTATCTGTCATCAGAGAAACAAGCAAGTCTAGAGTCCTGGGAAGTCTCAACTATTTGAATGGCAACTTGGCTCTTTGCTCTTGTCTCTGTAGGATCTTTGCTCTTACCTAACACCACAGGCTACAACTGATCTGCAGCTGTGAGGGCTGGATGAAGTGCGCGAGCAGCATCAGTGAGGGTGGGTGGCAATATTCAGCAGGATGGCTACACCACCAGCCAATATCCAACCTCAGCAGGAGAGAGAGAGAAACTTTAAACTTTTCAAAATCCCTCCAGGATGCAGAGTGAATGGCCATGGTCTTGTTAAGTCTGTGGCACTCACATTCAAGCGTCACTTTTTTTCTATTTTCCTTAATGTTCCTTTTGGATGCTCCTCTATTACATATTTTGAATCTACGTACCCCTTGGCACTAGCATCTTAGGAAGAAAGATCTATCAAAGTTGTCGAGGTATTGGCAAAGTACATGTCCCTCTTTATACCACAATAGGAAAAAAAAATTGCTCCTTTCTAATGAAACAGAAAATAAAACTGTCAAGAGCTTGGGATAATATTGGGCTGAAGGGGAGAAAGGGAGGCACAGGTGGGCTCATCATAGAAGAGCTAGTCCCCAGTCAGCAGCTATAGCTGGGGGCCTCAATGGGGTGGAGGAGCAGGTGTTTGCAATTCAGCTGGGATACTTAGGAGCATCAGAAAGTCGCCTCCGGGTTAGTGTAGGCCATTTTGTGGTTTGGGAAGCTAGCCTGGGAGCTGAGATATATTCAGTAGCAGTAGGACCATGGAAGAAGAGGTAATGTTTGCCATCAGCATGTCCTGATACTGAACAACAAAGCCTGTTGGTGGGGGTGGAGGGTGAAGGGGAAGGTGACTTTGGTTAGAAAAGAAAGTGAGTCAGTGTTGGTGGATGCAAGTATGGAGCTTTAGAGAGACTTTGTCACTTGGCCTGAAAACAGTGAAAATGAATAAGAACAAACAGGAATGTAGGGTAGGCGCTATGATGGTGCTATTAGTCCCTTACTCCTGGATGCCCGTGTTTCTGGACTCTGCTCTATACACCTGTATAGAGGAGCTATGGTGAAAGGATACGTGGTCAGTTTCAGCCCATTCAGACCTCACTTTCTGAACCTCTTTCTGAACCTCAGTTTCCTCTTCTATAAAATGGTTAAAATAATAACTCCTGCTTCACAGAGTTGCTGAGTGGTCTTCTCCCTGTTTCTACTTTGGACAGAGATTGTTGAAGAGGAAAGAGTAAGTGAGGAGGCCATAAGGTGAACTAGGATACTAGGAATATTAGTAGGATATTATACAGCCAAACCGGCCTTCCATCTGTTCTTCCCCTACTAAACTTCATCTCTGTGACTTTGTACCGACCATGTCTCATGCCTGGACTGCACTCCATCATAATATCAGTCTCCTTCAAAACGCAGCTTAACATCTCATGCCAGGACTGGCCTTGGAGAAAATGCTGCCCAGAATGGTCAGAGGGCCTTGCATACCCTAACCTGATCCCCATCTGTAAGGGTTGTTGACCCTCTCCCCCTTGCCTTATTCAGAGCTGCCCCCCCACTAGTCCCCAGCCTCTCCCCTCCTATAGTCCCCTAATTTCTGGACCCTACCTAGGGCCTCTACACCATCCCCTGGGGACCTACAGTTCAGATAATCACAAACAAACATGCATAGATCTCAATAGAAAATGGTATTGAAGCAGTGGGAATCAGCAATTTTGCATACTGGGAGACATAGTTTACTGTAATCTTTCAGAAGTTGGAGCAAAATTGAGCAAATAGGATGAGTCTGGGGCTTTGGAAAACATGAAAGTGGCCAACGAACTATTCTCCACTAACAACGAGGTGACTCCAATTAATGTTTTTATGGAGGAGTCAGGGCTTGTGAACAAATCTTATTGTGAAGACTTTGCTTATCAAGAGAAATCTGACCATCCCTTTAAAACTTGACAAACTGCTGAGCGAAGACACATATGTAACTAGAGACTGACCAGTGAGAGCCTAGTCCTGGGAACATACATGTTGCATAAGCCTGCTTCTGGACATATCTGACAGTATGGAATGAAGAGGCCTGGCTCTCCACGTCAGAGCATGTGTAGGCATTCTATAACTGTTTCCTGTTTGGTAAAGAAAAGGTGAGGGACCACTAGAGGGCACAGCGGATAGAGTGCCAGGAGAGTTCCTCAGTTCAAATCCGGCCTCAGACACTTACTGATTGTGTGATCCTGTTTGCCTGTTTCCTCGTCTGTAAAGTGAGCTGGAGAAGGAAATGGTAAATCACTCCAATATCTTTGCCAAGAAAACCCGAAATGGGGTCACAAAGAGTCAGACACATCTGAAAAACAACTGAATAATGACAAAAAGAAAAGGTTGGCTACTAAGTTGAAATCGAATGGGCATTCAAAAAGTGCTAACTGAGCCAGGAGTTAGGAAGACCAGTTCAAATTCAGCCTCAGACACTTATTAGCTCATGTGATTCTGAGCAAGTCACTTAACCTCTGTTTTCTTTCTTTCTCACATGTAAATTGGAGATAATAATAGTACATACATATGAAAAATTCATAAAATCTATTTGAAATCTATTGAGATCTCAAAACAAGCTAGCATGAAAACACTTAGTCTACTATGGTTTTATCTTAAATTGGTGGTCTATAGTAGCCTTAAGACTCCTGAAAATACCACCATAATACATAAAATCAGTTAGAAATGATTGGATAAAAAATACTTATTATTCACAACTGTTGCACAACTTTTTCCTAAGGATTTTATCAGACCAGTGACTGTCTAGTTCTGAATTTATTGTATAATAGATGGCTAAAAATAAGTTCTGAGACCATGTAGGTCACAGATAGCATCGTTATCTGTAAAAAGTCTTAAATCAATAATGTTACAAGTCACTTGTGTCCATCCAACACAGAGTTTTGATCAGTACACATTCTGTTTTCTGTCTATGGGAATAATTATATGGGTACTGAGATTGGTTAGCTAGCTGGTATCAGATGTGGAGCATATTCCATCTTTCTTTTTGAATGAATTGCTTGACTAGAGCTGTTTTATACAGATAAGGCTTTGACCTTGCAGCAAAATAGATATGGGAAGTCAATTTGAAAGAAAAAATAAGACCCTGGGTGGGAGGGAAGAGAAATAATTCAAGTACCAACTTGTTTCCTGATCTTCTCCTTCCATATGTGACTTGTACTCAACTCTCTTGTCCTTATTCTGTGTATACATAGACATATATGTATATGTATGTATGTTTGTCTCCCCCATAGAATGTACACTCTTTGAAATTAAGAGTTGTTGAGGCAGCTAGGTGGCGCAGTGAGTAGAGCACCAGCCCAGGAGTCAAGAGGACCTGAGTTCAAATCCGGCCTCAGACACTTGACAACATGTACTAGTCCTGTGACCTTGGACAAGTCACTTAACCCCAATTGCCCTGCCCCCAAAAAACAAACAAAATAAAAGAATTGTTCCATTCTTTGTATTTGTATCTTGAGTACCTAGAATATAGTAGACCCTTAATAAATACTCATTGATTTATATATTAGAAAGAATCCTGCATGGCAATATAGCACATTTAAGAAATAAAGTTCACTGAGAAACTATGTTCTCCAGGAAGCCATCAACCCCCAGAGATCATAGGCAATGAAGTTGAGGCCAAGTAACAAAGGAGTTCCCAGGAACCAGCTGGGAGCTTGAGGAGTACAAGAATGTAATAGTAGATTGGCAGTGACTAAAAGACAGAGGAACTCCTGGACCAAGTGGAACTGGAACTTGCTAGACCTTTGGAAAATTAGTGGAAGAATTTCTGAATTCCTCTGCTGAGTTCAAGAAGTCTTCCTCTTGATCATGGGACCCCTCTGCTAGATCAAAGAACAATTGTATACTCTACCACCCTCATACCTCTCCTACATAAGCAATCCCACATGAACATAGGTCAAAACAGCTCCTTGAGGTCAACATTGCAAATTGGTTGGCACTTGGATGGGACTCTTCTGGTCATCAAAAAATAAGAATGTCCAGGTATAGAGATTTATTTTTTCTTTGGATTTGGGCAGAAATCTTATGGAAAATGTACATTTAGAAGTCAATAATATCTCCAAAAGAGAAAGAGCAAGAAAGAAGGGATAGAGTACTAAAGAGATGAAGAAAATTATGTAAAGAATAGACATTTGTTAAGTACTGTTTTCATGCTTCCTTAACATACTTGTAATGGAGGGAATAACCACTGAGGACCCAGTCCTTAGAATATTGGTTTTCAAAGTGTCGTTCAGGGAAGCATGGGGTCCCCAAGATCCTTTCAAAATGTCCAAGAAGTCAAAATTGTTTTCATAATAATGCATAATTTCATAATAATTGTTTTCATAATAATAACATTTAAATTTCTAATATGGTGATTATTTCAAATAGATATAACCCACATATACAAAAGCTCTTTGGGAGATCTTTGATATCTTTTAAGAGTGTAAAGGGGTCCTAAGAACAAAAAATTTGAAAATCCCTGACTTGGAGTATGTTTGATTTGTCTTTTCCCAAGATCATGGATTTCCCCATTCTGTCTTGGGCCTAGTGCCATTTGTGACCAGATATGGAGCTCCCTCATCTACTTACCCTCTCAGAACATTAGCCCCTTCCCTAGACCAGTAGTGTCAAACTCAAACAGAAACACAGGTCACTAATCAATAAATAAGGATCCCTGTAGGCCATGTGTTGACTTAGTTTTAAAATGTAATGTTAGCTATGTTTTATTGTATTTTGTTTATTTTAAAAAATATTTTCCATATGTTTTACATGATTGCAAATGTATAGCCACTATCACATTGCTTGCTGTCTTGGGGGGAAGTTGGAGGAGGGAGGGAGAAAAATTTGGAACTCAAAATCTTTCAAAAAAAATAAATGTTGAAAATTTCTTTACATGTAATTGGAAAAATAAAATACTATCAAATAAGAAAAGAAAAGAAATAGTTTCCAGTTACATTTTAATCTGGTTTGCTGCACCAGGGAAACTAGGCTATGTGTTTTATACTTCTGCCCCAAGCCGCTCCCTTGGAAAATGAAAGGTCTCAAATGAGATGTTTTTGCATATACATATAAATACTTACACACACACACACACACACAAGCAAGCATGCACGCACACACACACAAACATACACACACATGCGCTTATAGAGCATACCAGTCAATCCCCTTATTTATGGTGATGGCATTGTTTGTTCTGAAATATTTTTAATATTTCCATACAAAGTGGTCTCCCCTCTTTTTTTCTAATATTGGGAGATTGCCACTATAACATATAGGTAAGATTATATATCTAATATATAATAATATATACATGTATATTTAATTTGTTAGCTGAATAAAGTGAAATCTCTCTATTTTTCTTGGATTGCTTTTTTAGAATTAAAATTAACATACAAGAGGAATCTGTGTGGGAAAGGTAGGAAAAAATGGCTGAGGGGCTGATACAAGGGGTAACAAGAGTCTTCTGGTAAGCTGAAAAGGCTTTTCCCTGGCTGCTTTCAAATGAGGACTGTTTTGAGGTACAGACTGGTGTGTGGAGAGCAGACTGTTTCCTTGATTTCAGGAGAATAAGTATCCTGAAGCAGCAGTGACCAATTGACTAGGAATCTATCATCCCTTAAAAGCCTCTAAGGAATAGCCTGATCTATCTTGTTCTGGAAATTTTTGTGTGCACGCTAAATTCTAGCTCTGCTTCTCCTGAGTCATCAGTCCTTGAGGAGCCTCAGCCAATCAAAAGACTCTTCATCACCAATAGCATCAGTCCCTTGGTCACTGACAGCTTGAAGAAGGTTCACCAAGCCTCCACTTTTGAGATAAAAACAAAATGGGAAATATTAAGCATACTTTTACAAAACCCACCAGGAAGGTGAACTCTGATGAGGGGCTGTCCTTGGTCAGTCCTTCTATTA
This sequence comes from Phalanger gymnotis, assembly GCA_028646595.1. Classification (NCBI taxonomy): domain Eukaryota; kingdom Metazoa; phylum Chordata; class Mammalia; order Diprotodontia; family Phalangeridae; genus Phalanger; species Phalanger gymnotis. Next base: position 315,202,781 of record CM053623.1, on the reverse strand, counting down.
CATACTCATTTTTCTCACCTTCAAAATGTGAGTTATTCATGCATATGTTAGGTAAACAAATGCTGTCTATAATACTTCCCCCCCCAAAAAAAATGGACTGGGGAGAAGGACGGAGATAGTTTTACTTTAATTTTGCAATCTTCTAAAAGTAAAAACATGTTTTAGACATAGCACAGAATGTACTTTTTAGCATAAGATCAGAGAATTTTAGGGGCCTTAGAGAGCTTTCAGTCTAACATGTGCTCAGGGATTTTTTTCCTTCTTTAAAACACATTACTTTTAATCATTTTTAAAAAATCAAAGTTCAATCCATTTGAGGCCTGTGTTTGGCATCTCATAATGTCCAATAGAAAAGGATCTTGCATATTTTTTAATGAGGAATCACATTTAAATATATAAGCTCTAAGAATATAGAGCTATAAAGGACCTTAGAGATCATCTAATCCAACCTCCTTATTTATAGATAGCTCAAGTGTGACAGAGCTTTGTCAGAAGTTTTAATGATACTTAGTGGGAAATATAATGAAATGCTCATAAAATGGGACTTATCCATTCTAGCTATAACATTCTTTTCAGTAAATGTTCTTTGAGACCCAAGGGAAAATAACTCAGATTTAGCTCGTTACTTTATCAAACTAACATATTAGCTAGTGTCCAATAAGTACATCTCTGTCAATGAGAAATTGAATCCCCAGGCTATGTATACTATTTCACCAAGAACATCTCTCTCTTCTCTAAAACAAAATAATGAACCTAAAATCGCAGAATTCTTTCTCTTTAGAAAAAAATTCCTGTCAATAAAAAATAAAGCATTACTAAAACCAGTCTTACTGTTTTTTATAACTACTCAATGATTTTTAAAATGTTTATGGTGATTTCATATCCCACATTAGCAAATACAATAGAAGTTCCATGTTGTTGAAAATGGAAGAATCTAATAATTAGAGAAAGCGATTCTGAGGTTCATGTGAAAAGTCTCTAGTTCATGTGAAAAAAAAATTCTAGGAGTTCTAGTGGATTGTGAGCTCAGCATGAGTCACCAATATGACCTTGCTACCAAACAAAAGAAAGCCAAAAAGGAAGGAAGGAAGGAAGGAAGGAAGGAAGGAAGGAAGGAAGGAAGGAAGGTCATCATAGAATGCATTAACAAGAAATAGCATCCAGCATGATGAAGACAATAACTCTGCCATATTCTTCCTTGGTCAGGTTATATCTGGGAGTATTACATTCAGTCAAAGGTGCCACATTTTAGGAAGAACATTAGCGAACTGGATAGTGTCCAAGGGAGGATGACCAGAAGAGTGCATAGAGTCTTCAATTCTGAAGACAACGTAGTTAAGGAAAGAACACATGGTTTGGAACCGATGTTGAAATGAATGGGAATGATCGGGCGTGGTAGCAGGGAAGAAGTGGTAGTAAAGAGCAAGAAGTCTGCCTCTTCTTCTTCCTGTTCAGTGTATATATTGGGAGGTGGCCAGGGTGGGGGGGCCAGGTAATATGAGAGAAGCTATATCTAATGTTGAAAAGGGTAGCCAAGATTATAGTGTCTTCTGGGGACAGTCAACCATAAAAGCCAACAAGGACAATCCTTTCCACTGGCAATATCCAGCGCTAACATGATCATCCCTGTGAAGAAATAGCCTTAAAGCTTCCCCCACCATTGAAATTATACTTTCACTGTTACAGGAAACTCCCAGTGAGGAAATTCCGTCTCCTGATGTAGATCAAGATTTTCTCTCCAATTTCTAAATCTTAGAGAGTTGTCTGAGGCACTGAAGGATTAAGCAATTTATCTATGCAACCATTAAGTGTCAGAGGCAGCATTTGAACCCAGGTCATCCTGACTCTGAGGCCTGCCCTCAAACTATTCTGCCATGTGGCCTCAATTTTTTTATAGACTGAAAAATAGTCTAGTTCAACTGAAATTGCACTAAAAATATATTTTTCTCTTTATAAATGGGAAAATGTCAGTCCTAAACCATGTCCTTTCAGTGCTAACACATTTCATGTACCAATCTTGCCCATAAGATAGTAAAATTGTTTGATCCATTATTTGTGTGGATAATGATCACTTCTAAAACCTCCAGCACTACATTTCTCAGAAAAGACATTGACAAAGATGGCACTGTTTCATACAAAGGTGTGCCTGAGGGAGAGTAATTTGGTAAGTCTTAATCGTTATCTGAAGAGACAAGAGAAATTCTCCCTTCTTTGCAGATGGGGACAAGTCGGTGTTTAATGTCTTATGCAGAATCACACAGTGTTAAATTGGGAAGCTATGAAAGTCACTTTCCTATGGATAGGAAGCAGGAGTTTGTTTACAATAAAGGCTGAGTTTCTGGAGGTTCGTCAGAGATCTAAAAGAATCTTACTGGGGCTATGGAGGGAGTAATAGTCCAGTTAACCATCCTGGAACCTGAAGGGTAAGGGTTGTGGGAAGGCAACAAGAAGGAGACTTGATCCTGCTTCTCCATGAAAAGTAAAGTTTAAAACTAAAAAGAATAGGAGACACTGTAATAAGAATATAAAGAGGACTATGAATTTGGAGCTAGAAGAAATCATAGAGGTCGTCTAGGCCACTGAACATAAGGATTCTGGAGGTCTGCATATTGACTTAGTTTTAAAATGCAACACTATTTGTTTAATTGCATTTTTATTTATTTTGTTAAATATATCCCAATTATATTTTAACCTGGTTAGAGCTGCACTTGGGAATGCTGTGAACCACATGAGAATAGCAGGCTGATCTAGACCAATCTCGTTTGTTAGATGAGGAAAATGAGGCCTAAAGAGGATAGGTGACTAGGCCATACTCAAACAGGTCAGATTTAAGCCTAAATCTTCTGACTTCAAGGTCAATGTTCTTTCCCCTGTACCACAGAATACAGGAGCTAATGAAAATCAAAGCCTGGTGCAATCATAACCATGTATTTAGTGCTTTGAGATTTACAAAATGCTTTACAAGTGTTATCTCATTTGATCCTCCAATAACTATAGGAAGTAAATACCATTATTATCCTCATTTTACCCACAAGGAAACTGAGGCAGGTTGAGATTATGTGTTTTGCCCAGGGTTACAAAGCCAGTAAGTGTGTGAGGTTGGATTTGCATATTCTCTAGAGAACAGATCTAACCACTGCAGTGTATTTTTAAGAATTTGGTCATTTTGTAAATAATCATTCACAGCCCAGCACTTTTTGGGTTATTATTTTAGAATCTTCTCTTTCCCTGTAGTTGTATTCTCAATACTACAAAAGATTTTTAAATTTCATCAGTGCATGTACTCCTTTCATTTAAGCCTTCTCACTTTGCCCAATTCTTGTTCATGCCTCCATAGACAAGAAAGTTCAGCCAATGCACTGGGGGCTTTCCTCTGAGTCTTTTAAGATGTCATAGATTCCACTGTAACACTGGACCATTCATCTCTCTTGCATAACTAGTCCACCTCCTTTTCTGGTCATACATGTTCTTGATTAACAAGGCCTTTTAAGCTACTTCTTGCATGCAAGTTATAGTGGGTAATGATACATCCTACTTATACCCATCATTTCTATTGTCCTTTGGGTCAACCTACAATTTTGAATTTTTGACATCATGGTGCTCTAGTTTGTATAGCTACAAAATATTTTTTGTATTTAAGAAAAGCAAAATGCTTAAAAATAATAAAAACCAAGGTAAGGCTACAGACCTATCTTATTCAACTGTCTGCCTGTTAAAGTCCTATTCATCCTTCAAGGTCCACATCAGGTGCTACCTTTTTCATGAGGCCTTCCCTGAAGCCTCCAGTGGATGGTGATTTCTTCCTCCTTTGAAATCTCATAGAAATTTATTTGTACCTCTTCTACAAAAATGTAGTTTTGTATAATTATTCTGATGTTACCTATCTCTATTTTTAACTTGAAAATTTTTTGGGAAGAGGAAAAATTTCTTATTTATCATTGTATCTCCATTGCCTTCTAAAAGTGGCATATATATACTAGGCACTTAATAATTATTTAATTAAATTCAGACATTTTAGATATTCACAGCCTTTCTAAGTCTTTAGTTAATGAATGAAGTTCATTAACTAATAGTTCAATAACCTCCAATATCCTACATGTCTCAAGCAAAAGGATTAGACATAAATTATGCTCTCTGGCTACAAAAGTGAAAATAATGTAATTTATTCATGTGTAACCAACATCTAAATGTTCAGCTTCATGCAAATGAAACTTTATTTCCTCCACAATTTTTATTAAAGAGGCAGTGTGATGAGTTCAAATCCCACATCTGACATTTACTAGTTAGACAACCATGAGAAGTCATTTCAGATCTCTATTTCCTTATCCATAAAATGAGAAGGTTGGGATAGATTGCCTTCTAGCTCCAAATCTACAGTCTCATGAGCTTTTGACCAGTATAACATGTGGATTAACAAAAATCCTTCTATGATTAACTTTCACCAGATATCCAAATTTTTTTTAATTTGGCTAAATTGGGAATTTGGTTAAAATGAATATATTGCTAGAAATCACAATTTATTCAATAGGACCTAGAAATGAATCAGAGAATGTTATGTAGTGATGCTTTTAAGTAAAATTTGCAAATGAAATCTTTCCAATGTAGATATGTGTTCTAAGTGACATAGATACTACCTTTAAAGGTAGGGTATAACACATTGTTTCATTCTCTGTAACTTTTATCCACATTGTCCTATAAATCTTCCATGGAGAGGAGACTTTGCAATGTGTTGATAGAACTTACTATAAATTAAGGGTTCTTAACTAACTATGGATAGATTTCATAACATTTTCAACAAGAGGTAGATTTCATATATTTTTATCTAGATAGACAGACAGACAGATGGACAGATAGATATTTCAATACAATTGATTTCTTTTGTAATCCCATGTATTTATTTTATGCATTTAAAAACATTTTTCTGAGGTGTCCATAGGACACACTGCCAAAAGCGTCCATGATACAAAGGAAAAAAAAGGTTGAGAATCCCTGCTGTAAATTTCTTGGCCATGAGGTGATACCAATGGAACTCATACATTATATTGCATTCCTACTCCATGACCACCCACCCTTTCCATTCTTCCATCTCTGATGATCTTTGTGCTGCTTTTCATGTATAATTCTGCGTTGATAATATGCACAATATGTGATTATCACAAACTTCTCAATGGCCCTTTGGGTGACCTGCAACTTTAATTATTCAGAGACTGTGGCATTCTATGACTTGCAGTCATATAGCATCCCTGGAAAAAAACATTGTTGCTAAAAATATTTCAGAGAAAAGCTTGAGGTTTTAAAAAAATCCTCTTTAGTTTCTGAGAGGCAATCTTGCCTGCTATTCCTCCTGTTCAATTCTAGGCCCAGGTGATTGTCCATTCACTGTGTCCATGGTATGAAAGTCTGTGGGCTGTCTATCCAACTGCATATAATAAACTGAACAATAGACATAATTTATGTACTTGGTGTGTTTAAAAAATAAAAGAGGATAATTAGGCCTAATTTAGGAGGCTCTTTGAACATAAGTGAAACTGAATGGTTTTAATGCATTAGGTGAAGAAGGCAGGTGTGCTGCCCACACCACTTTCCCTCCCCCCTTTGTGTCCTAGCTTTCAGTTCTTTTGGCATCCTTTTTTAGGTTTTGTTTTTGTTTTGTTTGTTTTTTGTTTTGATTAGTTGCTAGGTTATTTGAAATGGGAATTGGTAAGTGAAAGAGAAGGTGACATACTTAACAGAAATAATAAGCAGGTTGATAAAGTCTAGTTTAACTCCATTCTCTTTCTTCCTACAATACAAACAGCATACAATGTAACGGAATGGCCAAAGGAGAATGGAGGAAGAGATTGGAAGAAGATACATGTGAGATAAATTTCAGAAACAGAATCAACACAATGACTGGAAATAATAGAGGTGAGGATTTGAAAAGAGTCAAAGATGCTTCTGAGATTTTTGAGTCTATGTAAGTGGGGAAAAATGCTTCCTCATTGGTAAAATGAAGGTATTTTCCTAGATGTGCCATAAAGTCCCTTCCAGCCCTAAAATTTTATTGTTGTATAAATTAGAAGCCTGAATCATTTTCTGCAGGGGAATTATGGCAAAAGGAGCTTGGTATGAAAAGAGAATGGAATAGATCATAAATAAACATGTACATCTCAGGAGCAAGATTTGAATCCAAGTCTTCTCTGATTCCCAGACCAGCACTTTAATCATTATACAACATTCCCCCTCTAGCCTTGCAGATGGATTAAATGCAGGCCTTCTTCAGCAGGGATATCAGTCCCTGAGATATCAGCCTGCCCCTCACATATACAAACATACACAACATGCATAGAAGGTTATGTTTTTGGTCCAGGCCTGTGATTTCATCCACATAGAAAACTCCTGGTGTAGAAAGTACCTCCACTAGTACAGGTACTTACAATATTAGAAAATTGTTTGGGGGCACTTGAGAGGCCAGGGTCATAGAGCCATGGGATCATAGCTTTAGAGCAGGAAGAGATTTTCAAGGCAATTTAATCCAGCCTCCTCATTTTAATGACAAGGAAACTGAGGTCCAAGGAGTTAAGGGATATGTCCAAGGTCACATAAGTAGTAAGTGACATTCAGTTTATATCAGAAGTGAGATGTGAACCCAGGTTTTCCTGACTCCAAGGCCAACCTTCCATCTACTACTTCATTGCTTCCTTCATTACTCTCCTTAATTAAGGGCCAAAACCATGCTGTTTATTTCCTTGGTCATTCTTTACAGCATGTACTGGGCACATTGTGTGCATTCAATAAATATTGACTGGCAGTCTCCCCACCCCTACCCCCACTTTAAACTGAAGACATCAACATGGATAGATAAGATCAGCATTCTTTTTTCTTCTCAGAATGCCATTTGGGTCTGTTTATCAAAAGTTAGCATCATAATATCCTATTATTGCATCAATTTTCCTAACTCTATCAAAGGATCATCTGACTCTTGGAAATGCAGCTAGAGATACTGTAATAGCAGAGTGTTAATAAAGGAGATGCATTTGTGAGTTACTCTAGCACATTGTGGAAACAGTTCAAGAGCAATTCAAACATCTCTAAAGATCACCGTTGTAATGCTAGGGTCACTCTTTCCATTCAGTTCATTTTAAATTGTGATGCACTTCTTACTGCTGGTGCCTGGCAGCCAAGGCCATTTCCTGTGCTACAAACAAAACACAGGAGAATTTGTTCTTTAATGGGACAGGTTAGTGAGTATATGCATCAGCTTTCAAATTCTTCTCCTGAATCAGTAGTTCCAGTACTGTGGCCCCATTGATGTAAGCCTTTCTCTTTTCAAGGTAATTCAGTACGCTTCAAGATAACATCATAAATCCTCCTTGGGGAGGACCTTGACAAACCTTGCTCCTGTTCATTTTGGGAAGTCAGGTCTCCTAATTTCTATGGGTCTCAGTTTCCTTGTCTGTAAAATGAGGGGGTTGGACCAAATGATCTTTAAGGTCCCACTTAGCCCCAAGTCCTATGATCCTATGATCTTTTAAAATCCCACACCATCTATAAATGTTTTGCCAAGTAGATGGGAGATGATAATTTATTTTCCTGACCCTGGATTCTAGAACAGATTTCACTTCACCATGGAAATGACCATGAATAGTAACACATGCCCTATTCAATTCAATTCATTCTAATTCATGGATTCCAGTGTAACACTCAGGCCATCCATCTGTCCAGTGTGTGAAGAGCACAGTCGTCTGTACACTATCTACAGTGAATCCATATGTTCTTGGGGTTGCTTCATCTTTCTGAATGTTGTTAAACTGGGTTTATAACAGTGTATCCTGCCAATAAATGACTACGCTATTCATCTCAGAATGTAAGATTCTAAAAGGCAGTAGCATCGAACTGTCTTCCAGCTGGGCAAATTTCTGTGATATAAAGCCACTGAGCAGAGTCTCTAGGGTTCCCTTATACCTTAAAATACAAGTTATAGCAGAGACAATTAGGAAAACATTTTTGTATCCTGGATTATTGCAGAAATCTTTATATTGAGATTAGTATCTACGACATCTTCAGTGTGTGCCCATGTACGTGAACTTAAATGGTTTAGGATTTGGGGGATCAACTTTAGGGACCACAAAGGCCACATGATCAAAATCTCTCATTTCAGATTAAGAAACTGAGGCCCAGGGAGGTTAAGTAATTTGCCCAAGCTCACCCAGGACCTCTGATTCCAGAGCCTTTCTTTTTAGTGTACCATGCACCCAACTACATAATAATGGATTTGTGATTTCAACAATGTAAGTACTATACTCCCTCCAGAAATGAGGGCACCATCTAAACATGACTGCCCATTCTATGAAATTCTTGTCCATATCCTGCCATGAATCTGCTGTTGGGGGTCCAATCAGTATTCTGGGGTCCTGCTTCTCATTCTTTTGACATTGCATGGGTGCTGGTGGAGCATATGGCCTGTCCATTGGCTACCTCTAGGTCTTCATGCTTGACCAGCCAATCTTTTTTATTTCCAGTCATACATTTTCTTGATGACATCTTTTTCACTGTTTTCTCTTGTGTGATCCTTTGTTTTTAATGCACTGCAGCCTGTTCACTCCTGCTTTGTACCTCTCTATTGCCTTTTTGTTGCTTCTCAAACTTCAACTCTTTGGAGACTAGTTTTCTGTGATTCTAAACTAACAACAAAACCAGAATTATGATCATAAAAAAGAAGAAAAAAAGAATTTTTAAAAGACTCACATGTACATGGCATTTTACTTAGTCTCTATAATCAGTTCGGTTTGAATATACCAATAATGAAACCAGATTTTCTGTGTGTTCCACATGGGCCAATTATAAGCAATTGTGAGTTCCCTGTGAACAGGGACAGTGTTATGCCTTTTTGCTATGCCCATTGTAGGTACAAAGTAACACATTGTTGGTTGATTTTGCTATGTTTCATAGATAACAACCATAAACTGGGACAATTTTTTTTCATAATATATTTTACTGGCACAAGAATAGTGTTCAAATCCATCACCACTCATGGAAAACAACACAGTTAAAAAGAGCAAATACAACTAAAATCAAAAGAAAATATACAAATTATGAAATAATCTCCATATTAAATATATCTATTAAAAGTCTGACATCCAAAATCTATAGAGAATTGACACAAATGTATAAAATCAATAGCCATTCTCTAATTCACCGGTGGTCAAAGGATATAAACAGCTTTCCAAAAAAGAAATACAAACTGTCAACAGCCACCAAAAAAAGAGAAAATCCACTAAAAATCAGAAAAACACAAAATAACCTCACCCATCAAGTTAGATGATATTAAAAGAGGGAGTAAGTATTATTTGGAGAGCGGGTGAGAAGACAAGCCCACTCTTCATTCACTGATGACGGAGATGTGAATTCGTTCAACCATTCTGGAAAATAATTTGGAATTATGCAAGAAAAGTTATTAAATTGTTCATACCCTTTGGGCCAGTCCACCATCAGGACTTTGCTCCAAGGAGGTGTGTTGGTAAGCAAAATGGGTTCTTAGCACTTAGTTCAACAAGTGCCCTTGAAGAGTTTGGCTTTAGATTGCTTTGAGTAATTCAGTGTATTTCATTGAGTCTTACTAAGTGCTAAGCCCCAGGCTCTAACTCCTACTAGGTGTTAACCTAACCTATGTAGATGTAAACCTCCCAGGGTCCTAAGGGAAGGGGCGAACTCAAGAGCCAATCATAGCAGCCTAAGTTCTGGTCATTCAGATGACATTTGATGACATCTGAAGCCCTATAAGAAGAGAGGACAGAGCTATTTGCTCAAGGGCTCTCACTCATGATGGTGCCGATGCAGAGACTCCGGGCAGCTGTAGCTAAGGAGCCCTCCAGCTCATAAACCTGGATACTGAGGCTTTGTTGAACTCTGGTAACTATGTATTGGGATTTGAATCTGTATTTGGTCTGTCTGTTGATGTTTGTACTTTGTAATTTGCTCTGAAGTTCAGGGTGCTGGCTTTTTCCCCTGAACAAAGTGAATGATATTTGTGTCCTGAATTAAAGTAAGTTTGTCAACCCCTTCAAGTAGCTTTCCTTAGTTAAGCAGATCAAAAGAACCTGTGCTTTTGTAGCGTGCTGGTAGCATTCTTGTTGTTGGGCTTTCACCCCCACAACAGCTGCTAGCCAGATTGTTGAAACAGGAGGTTATTGACAGAAAAAAATACCCATTTGTGCAAAAAGTACTCTTAGCAACACTATTTGTAATAAGAAAAAGCTAGAAATAAAACATGTGCCCAGTAGTAAGGAAAGGGTCAAATTGTAATAAATTATTGCAATAAAGTAATACTACACTATAAAGAATGACAATTGTCATACTCGTAGAAATCTCAGAGGATGAATGAAGTGACGCAAAGAAAAGAAAACAGAGACAAAAGAATAATATACATAATGACTTACAACAATGTAAATAAAGTCAACATAAATAAACAAAACTAGCATCAAATGCAAGGGTCAATGTTTTCACCAGAAATTAAAGGATATGTCCCTTGTTTTGTTAACAATGAAAAATTGGTGTTGATTTTGCTTTGTTTTGTTTTCTGTCAGTTTATATCCTATGTTCTATAAAATGCAGAGGGAGTTATTTGGCTGTTGGTTGAGAAATATCTGCTTTGTTAAGAACAAAACATATCAATAGTTAATTTCAATGATAAAAAAGATAGCAACTAATCAACACATTTTAATAAATGTTCATTATGTATAAAGCACAGTGCTAGACTTTGAAGGAGGGTTAAAATGAAAAAGAAAAAAAAAGACAGTTTCTGATCTCAAAAGTATATAATCTAGCAGAGTCTTCTGAAAGAATATGAAATAGTATTACAGCAGTATCATTTTATGGATACTGTTTTTATGTTTTTCATTATTTCTACTAATAGGAACAGAATACTCAACTCTTACTGGCTAAAAATCTTCTCTTAAAAGTACATTTTTTTTTTATGTCCAGTTATTGCATACTGTTGGCAGGAACAACAAACAGTATACAACCAGATATAAAAATTTACTTTTCTATTGACTATGCCCCAAAACAGCCCATGCCTGTGAATAAATAAATGTTAGGTAACATAAAGTTTGCAGTTTTATGTTGTTTCTGTCAGTAAATCAGTCCCTGAATGAGAAGGAAAAATCATAACCTTACAATCACACAACTGTGTCCAATATGGCCACAAACTGCACTCTTGGCCTCAGCCATTTGTCACATATACACAAAATATGCTGATAGACCAATGTGTTCTAGATGAAACAATGCAGCTAAACCAAAAACAAACCAATCAACCCTTCAAGGAAAACCAAAGTTCAAAGTTTTCATATTCCTATATGTCAAGTACTGCATTTTATTGTTAGAAGCTTCCATGCCTCATTGGTACTGGTGGCTCAGGGACGAGTGGCTGTTTTATACTTTTTATAACCTCAACCACAATGCCTAGCATAGGGCTATGGATCCAGTGCTTCATAGGAGCCATCATTCCCTAAGTGCGGTTACTCTGTTCAGATTACACTCTATCCACACCCTGGTAGAGATGATTTCATAAGTTGCCATGGCCCAACCTTATGGCCAGCCTTGTGATGGTGAGCATCTCTAACTTTAAATAGTCTGTTCCTCAGATACAAAGGTTATAGGGAAAGAATCAGGGCTACTAACAACAGTGACTTGACTGGGGTATTTCTATGAGTTCTAGGACATTTAAAGGAGATGATCAGTTTCTCATACCCATTTTAATTCCTACATATGACAGCAAAGGGCTCTTCAAATGAGTGATTATATGATAATTCATCATCTATACCAATGGGAGGACCAAGAACATGGAGAGAGAGAGAGAGAGAGAGAGAGAGAGAGAGAGAGAGAGAGAGAGAGAGAGGATTTACATATCCAAATGAGATTTATTAAAGGATGTTCTTATAAGTTTAACAAATAATGCCCCCCCAAAAAAGAAAAACCTGGACATTTACATATATAAATAGAAAGGAAATGGACACAGAGGATTACATGTGAAACCACACATCTTTATTATACACACAATATATTCATACATACATATTTAGAGAGAAAGGTGTATCTATCTATATATGTATATATACATATATATACAGAGAGAGAGAGAGAAAGAGAGAGAGAGAGAGAGAGAGCCCTTAATGCTAAGTAATGAAATCTCCTGAGACACTGGGACACAGACACACTGGGACATTTGGACACCTGCTTTATAATCCCTTTACCTAGGACGGAAAGAATAAGAGCAAGGCCAAAAACCAATGTCTATTTCACTGAATCCAAAATATATACATATATATGTATATATATATATATATATATATACACACACACATATATGTGTATAAACACACACAGATGTAGAAATAGATATAATCAATTCAACTTTTTACTTCCAAAGCTACCCTGCTTATCTGGGTTTCCTTCTAAACTTCTCTTTATGGCTTATTGGAGCTGAAAGGGATGTTCCTCTCCACTTCTGGGTAGGTATTTGGGTAGAAGTGTGGCAACTGCAAAAACATCTTCTAAAGTTTTCCCTTCACAGGACAAGTGGGTTAGGCAAGTTTCTTGCATTTCAAGGGGACTGCAGTGTTGATTAAGACAGTATCTGCTACCCTTTTCAGTTTCTACATTTGTCAACAAAAGCCTCTTGAATTAAATGATTATGTAGTAAATAAGTGTCCACACTATAGGAAGCAGATCTCCAGAAAGCTGGAAAGAACAAAAAAAGTATTGTCTTCTTCCAAGTTTGCCTCCAGCCTGAGATAATGTGGAAGCTCTACCAAAGATATCTTTCCAGTTTTGCCCTTTTGTACAGGAAAAGGCCCATTCTTCATATGTATATGCAGAATATACCCTCACTTTTCATGGATTCCATGGTGGTAATAGGCAGAGAAATGAGATCTTATCCATTGCTTCTAATTCTAGACTTGTGTTTTGGGAATTTTTTTTAGCGCCATTACTGGTCAAGGCGGGCAAAGGAATGAAAAAAGAAAGTAGGAAAAAAATCTGACTCATCTCCTGGCTTGAAACCCATTCTCCTTAAGATAGAACCCTGTTCTTCGTAGCCTTGGCTGAACTTTTGAGAAAGTCTCTCTTCCACAGGTGGCCATGAGCTCACACAGTAACCATAGGCAACTAAAAATGTTCATGGCCTGAATTTCTTGCTTAACTCAACTCTCCTGTGCCATTCTCTAATGTTAAGATTCTTAGCCTATTCTGTACCCTTTGACATCTAATGAAGCCTACAGACTCCTGAACAGAATAATTATTTTAAATGCTTAAAACAAAATATCTAGATTACAAAGGGAACCAAATAATTTGAAATGCAATTGTGAAAGTATAAAAAAAGAATTCATGGACTCTCTGAAATCTATCCACGGACACCCTTCAAAGTCTAGGGTCCCTAGATCAAGAACGCCTGTCTAAAATAATGCAAGAGGTGTATTAAACAGGTTAACATTTATTCAGATTCTTTTATATCGAGACGTCTTGCATCCATGAGATAGTAGGCAATTGCCACGGGTAGAAGAAGCCCTTAAACAATGCTAAGTAATGGAATTGGCGGAGACACTGGGACACAGGGACGTTGGGACCTTTAGACACCTGCTTCATAATCCCTTCACCTAGGATGGAAAAGAACAAAAGCAAGGCCAAAGACCAATGTCTATTTCACTAAATCCATATGGCCTCAGAGTGGAGAAGACCCAAAGCCTCTCTCCTTACAGCATTGTCTCTCACTAGATGATATCAAACTAAGAGCGGAGGAACAGAAGAGAATAAATGAGGCTGATTCAGACCTTTTTGAATGCTGCTGCAGCCAATCAAAGGACCTCCTGTTCACAACATGGTTAGCCAGCCAGAATCAATTTCACGATGTTATGCATGCTTCACTGTCTATCCAAGGCATTTCCATCAAATGTTATCATAACTTTACTGCTAGCAGGCTCCCCAATTTTCTCCCATGAGGAAATTGGCATCAGTGAAGCACCATTTCATGTACTTTTAATCTCTCTCACCTGAAATTTCTTTATCTATAAAATGAATTCTATGACCTCAATCGATACTAACAGCTCTATATCCTATGACCCTTTCCTTCAGACCTAGTGCTATTGTGTTCCATCTTCCAGTCCTAGCTTCCTGTTCTATGTTCTTTCAGATCCCCAGGGTTATTTCCATCAAAGAATGAGAACAACCAGTTGGAACATGGTTACAGGGAAACTACAAGGAACAACCATGTTAGGGATAATTTTTCACCTTTACCAGTCATAATCTTCTGGAATCCACTGTCTTGTCCAGAACTAGCTTTATTTAGACCCTAGACTTTATCCTGTGGACTGTTCTGTTGTCTGGACTTATCCTGCTGTCCCCCCAATTAAGGGGAACAGCACCCTAGTAAAAGAGTTGCTCCAAAAGATCTTGCATTTGTGTCTCTTCTCCATTTTTCTCTCCTTTCTTCCCATGGGTGCCTATTTTCCTGTACTATATTAACTAATTTTAATCAGCAGTGCATTTTTGGTACATTCCTCTGCCTTTTACTTTCTCAGGTGCCAAACTCCACACTATTCCAAGACCATTCCTTTACTTTCTTTTGGGGACTCAGAGCTGATCTGAGTCATGGGTTTTCTCTCTTCCTAATAGGAGTCTATCTTCTGGTACACTGCTGGTCTGGGTGTTGTGGGGGTAGATGAGGGAGGCCAGAAGAATTAGGAGCAGTGGGATCTCCACAGGTATGGGGAATCATTGAAACTCAAAAGTGATTAGCTTCTAAGGATGAGTACTCAAAATTGTAGCAGCCAGGAGGCTCATCCCAAATAGTAATGGGCTGTTGGGAATGAACAGGTAAGAATGGAGTGGGAACAGTTAGAACACGAGAAAGGATGGTTATTAGGTTAGCTATTTTTCCTACAAGAATTACCTTGCCTAGAGTTTCCTCACTTGTTTTCTCATCATTGATGAGTCCTCTGAATCTTGGAATTTTAACTCATATTATTTGTGTTCCGGTGGGCAGCTACCTGTAATAAACCTCAGGTCTTCCTGAATCCGGGTCCAACACACTACTATGCTATTCTGCCTTTCTCAATAATGAAGAACAAAGGCAAGGTGAAATAAAATTAGCATAATGCCTATCAAAAGATTTATTTCAATCTTTGAAGTGAAATTGTAATGGGATTCTGATAACTGAAATAGAGACTACATTAAATTATGGAATAACAAATATATGAACTACAAAGTGCTGAAAATAGATAAATATGCATCTTGTGTTTATTAACATCTGCTTAACAAAAGCAGTAGGAAATATTTAAGACTCTGGATCATGGATAAAATCCCAATTTTAGAAGATGGTGTAAATTAAGGACAAAAGAGCAAAGACTTAAAATAATTATGAATATGGGAACCAGAGTAAAAAGGGTCATGTTATAGCAGGAATCAGAGTTACTAATTTAGAGATAACTGTGCTGATCAGGAAAAGTCTTAGTCTCATTATATCTAGATTTTTTTAACGGAAAATGTATATTGGAGACCTTTATAACAAAATACATCCTCATAGCTGTAGAATCCACAAAGATCTAAATGGGAACTTTGTACAGAAAAAGATGATAATGTTTCCCTTTATAATCAAAAGCAAACATAATGAGTATTTTTGTTTGGTTAGTTGTAATTTTTTCTTTCCTAGATGCTTGTTCAAGCTGGTGCTGAACAGCATAGATTGTAAGCAACTGTCTTTTTAAAATATTACATTCAGTTGTCTATCTGCTTTTGTAGAGTGAGTTTCTTCATTAGAAATTCCCTATACCAATAAAATCAGAAGTCCATTTTTTTTTTGCCTAGAAGCAAATCTCCAGATAAAATCAGGTGTTTGGTAATCATGAAGGACATCTCCACTTGGTTATTTGGTCCTCCCTGCAGAACCAACTTTCCAAAATCCGATTCATCATATCGTTCTCCCAAATGCTCCTTTTCTATTGGCACCACCATTCTCTCACTTACTCCATGCTTTACCTGAAGCATCACAAGAATCTTTGATTCTTCCTTCATCCAACCATCTCCCTAAACACCTCCCAAGTACTCTTCCTAGTCTTTGAGTATGGCCAGGGGAATTTCTAAATGACACATGACAGCAAATTGTGATAAGGGAAGAAAGAAGAACCTTATCTGGGACCTTGGTTTTGAATAATATAGTGTAAATGAGGAAGGTGGGCAGAGGCATCTCTCTCCCCTTTCCTGGCTCACAAGGACTTGCTATAGTTGATAGTCTAAGGTGCCCACTATCTTCTCTTTTCCTCATACTTTAGTCCCCATCTTGGCTCCAGGTTCCATGTATTGGTCTTGGTTCTTTTGCCTCTGGCCTGTGTTGGAGACTCAGTCTATGACAGCTTACATTACCTGGAAGTCCTCATTCTCAAAAGTTTGGCCAGATCATGGCATCTTCCCATGGCAGAAAGTGAAAAGAAATTAAGAAACCTCTTGATGAGGGTGAAAGGGGAGAGTGTAAAAGCTAGTTTGAAGCTTAACATAAGAAAAAACAAACCCAAAGATCTTGATGATTGGTTTCATTACTTCCTGGAAAACAGAGGGTGAAGAAATGGAAGCAATGTCACATTTTATATTCTTTTTTTTTAATTTTTATTTTCATTACTCTTTACTATTAATATAGAAGCTTCAAAACAAAAATTGAGATTTAGGAAGCAAATTATCCAGTTGAGAAGCTACTATCTGGAAACAAGATTTCAATTTCTGGATAAAGCTTAAGATGTATGAATAATGGCTTCGCATATAGACTATATCCCTAACAATAGCTAGAAAAAAATTACCTCAATTCCCAGCAAAATTCCAGAACTTGAGGATTACATTGTGAGCATTTAGAAAGGGAATTAGTGATCTGAACTTCATTGAGAATAGGTCATGTCAGACTAGCTTTATTTTCTTTTTGACATTTTTGGATGCCTGATAATAAACTGGAGCCAAGTTCCAAAGAAGATGACTAGAATGAGGAGGAGATTAGTCTCCAAAGAACATGGGATTTCTATCCTAAAGAGAAAACTTAGGAGGAACAGGATCAAGTAAAAGGCTGTCATGTGGTAGAGAAATTAGGCCTGTTCTACTTTGGCCTGAAAAGCACAACTAGGTACAACAGGTGAAGCTGTACATGGATAGACGTCAGCTCAACTTCCTAACTTGGAGAGCCACCCCAAAGTGGAATGGATTACCCTGGGAGGTAGTAGGTTCACCCCCACTGGAGGTCTTCTGGTGAAGGCTAGATGACCACTGGATGGAGATGTAGCAGAGATTCCTACTGAGGTATAGGTTGGACCAGATAGCCTCTGAAATCAAATCCAGCTCTAAGGATCTTATAATTCTGTGGCTTGTCATCTTTTGGCACAAGATTGAAAGCTATAAAAGTTTTGGTTAAAGACATTCTTAAGTTTATAAAAAATAGGTTACTTACATTTACAACAGAACATAGAGACATATTTTAGAAAAGTTTGGCTCAAAACTTCTTAGAGCATTATTTACAATCAAATTTCTCCCTGCTTCATTAACTTAAAAACAGTGAGAGATCCTATATGCCAAATGAAAAAAGGCGCATAAGACATTCCCCTGCAAAAGTATATCCTTATGGTTTAAGAAATAACTTTTTATTTTGTTGCTCACCTAGTTCTCCTAGCTCACCTAGTTAAAGATGATCATGGGAATAAAATTCCACATGAGTAATTTGCCCCCTGAAGAGCATCTGATACATACACATAGGAATGCTTCACATTTTTCTTTTGATTATTTGTTCTATCCAGTAAACTTTATGGCCAGAATATGCTATTGCCTATGTCCTGTGAATATGGGTGTTGTTAACTTAAAGAGTCTAGAAAGAAGACTTAAGGTATAAATATTTCCATTAAAAAATTTTTTTGAACTGTATTTAATATTATCTCCTAGCTAAATGTGTAGCCCAGCCAGTTTTGTTTAGCTCTGCTGTTCTGAGATACACAGCATGGCTATATATGGAAAGCTCCCTTATGCATGCATACCGGAAAAATTCAGATTATACAAACTGGATGGTGGTTTGAGTAGCATGGCATCTGGATATTATACTACCTTGTTGGGTAATTAATGGAATGATACACTACCTCTCTAAAGGCTTAAGGAAGACAACAGACATGAATCTGGGCTACTTACACTACTGTAGCACCCCATTATTTACCCATAAAGTATCACACTCAGGGGCAGAGCCAAGTTGGTAGACTGAAAGCAGGGATTCACCTGAGCTCTCTGACAGGCTCCTTCAGATACCTCTAAAAAGTGAATCTGAACAAATTTTAGAGAAGTAGAATCCACAAAGAGACGAAGTGTAGAAGATTTCAAGTCCAAGACAACCTCAAGGGTCAACAGGAAAGATCTGTTGCTAGCGCACTGACTACACCAGTGGAGACCTAATCAAAGCAAGGCTGGAGCAGACCCCAGTGGACTGAGTTGCTGGCAGCAGTGACAACTCCCAGACGTCTTGGTGCAGGAGGAGGGGTAGCTCAGAGCTGGGAGAGAGGCACAGTCCTGTGTGGGGCCTCAGTGGTGGCAGTGGCAACTACTCCTGAGACTACCAGCCCACAAATTGAACATTTGAAAGTAACCTATTTAAAGTTCTGCTTACATGAATAAAATAGATAAAAAGGAGATCAATGAATTGGGCATGCAACTGAAAAAGCTTGAAAAAGAACGAATTGAAAATCCCCAATTAAATACCAAATTAGAAATACTAAAAACTAAAGGAGAGATTGATAAAACTGAAATTAAGAAAACTATTCAACTAATAAATAAAACTAAGAGCTGGTTTTATGAAAAAAAACAATAAAATTGATAAATCTTTGGTTAATTTGATTTAAAAAAATAAAGAAGAAAACCAAACTACAGTATCAAAAATGAAAAGGGTGAATTCACCACCAATGAAGAGAAAAAATTAAAACAATAATTAGGAATTATTTTGGCCAATTGTATGCCCATAAATTTGACAATCTTAGTGAAATGGATGAATATTTACAAAAGTATAAATTTCCCAGATTAATAGAAGAAGTAAAATACTTAAATAATCCCATCTGTGTTGGTAAGCAAAATGGGCTCCTTAGCACTTAGTTCAACAAGTGCCCTTGAAGAGTTTGGCTTTTGTTTGCTTTGAGTAATTCACTGTATTTCTTTGAGTCTTACTAAGTGCTAAGCCCCAGGCTCTAACCCTTATTAGGTGTTAACCAAACCTATGTGGATGTGGATTGGTAACTAAGGTGGGGCCCAAGGTGGGGCTAATTCAGGGGAGGGCCTAGTTTACAAATGAGTTTGAGTGATAGGTTTGGGGCATCAGAGGCTTTTAGACCATGTGGGTTTAAGTCACCTCTTTGTGACGATTTTAGGTCACGTGGGTGAGTCACATGTGTGACTCACCTCTGACACTGAAAAAGATATAAAACCAGGGGTTGCCCTTCTCTTCTTTGGAGTTCTTTCCTGCAGCAGTGGTGGTGTGCGTGACTCTGGGCCAGCCCTTGTTCTGAGCTCCCAGGCTGAACCTAGCTGTTGGTAACTATGAATTGTATTGGGTCTGTCTGTCGATGTTTGTAATTTGTTTGTATTTGTTCTGAAGTTGAGAGTGGTGGCTTTTTCCCCTGAATTAAATGAATGATATTTGTATGCTGAATTAAACTAAGCTTGTCAACCCCTTTAACGTTGCTTTCCTTAGTTAAGCAGATCAAAAGAACCTGTGCTTTTGTGGCATTCTGGTAGCTTTCTTTTTGTTGGGCTTTCACCCCCACAACAGCAGCTAGCTGGATTGTTGAAACACCATCTCAGAAAAAGAAATCGAACAAGCCATCAACGAGCACCCTAGGAAAAAACACTCCAGGGACAGATAGATTTAAAAGCAAATTCTATCAAATATTTAAAGAAAAATTAATTCCAATATTATATAGATGATTTGGGAAAACTGGTGAAGGAGTCCTACCAAATTCTTTTTATGATACAAATATGGTACTGATACCTAAATCAGGAAGAGCCAAAAGAGAGAAAGAAAATTATAGACCAGATTCCCTAATGAATATAGATGCAAAACTTTTAAATAAAATGTTAGCAAAAATACACTTTGATCAGGTAGGATTTATAGCAGGAATGCAGGGCTGGTTCAATATTAGGAAAACTATCAGCATAATTGATCACATCAACAACAAAACTAACAGAAACCATATGATTATCTCAACAGATGCAGAAAAAGCTTGTGACAAAATACAACACCCATTCCTATTAGAACACTAGAGAGCATAGTAATAAATGGAGCCTTCCTTAAAATGACAAGTAGCATCTACCTAAAACTATCAGCAAGCATTATATGTAATGGGGATAAGCTATATGCATTTCCAGTAAAATCAAGGGTGAAACAAAGACGTCCATTACCACAATTGTTATTCAATATGGTACTAGAAATGTTAGCTTTAAAAATGAGAAGAAAAAGAAATTGAAGGAATTACCCATAGGAAAAGAAGAAACTAAGTTATCACTCTTTGCAGGTGATATGATGATTTACTTAGAGAATCCTAGAGAATGAAGTAAAAAACTACTTGAAATAATAAGCAACTTTAGCAAAGTTGCAGGATATAAAATAAAACCACATAAATCCTCAGCATTTCTATATATTACTAACAAAGCCCAACAGCAAGAGATAGAAAGAGAAATTCCATTTAAAGTTACTGTAAATATTATAAAATATTTAGGAGTCTACCTGTCAAAACAAACCAAGGGACTATATGAACACAATTACAAACAAATTTCACACAAATAAAAAATCAGATCTAAATAATTGGAAAAACATCAGTTGCTCATGGTTAAGCCAAGCTGACACAATAAAAATGACAATTCTACCTAATTTGATTTACTTTTTCAGCACCATACCAATCAAACTACCAAAAAATTATTATACAATAAGCTAGAAAAAATAATATCAAAATTCATCTGGAAGAACAAAAGGTCCATATTATCATGGGAACTAAAGAAAAGAAATGCTAGAGAAGGTGGCCTAGCCATACCAGATCTTAAATTGTATTATAAAGCAGCAATCATCAAAACCACTTGGTACTGGCTAAGAAATAGAGGGGTAGATCAGTGGAATGGGTTAGGTGTACAAGACACAGTAGTCAATGATTATAGCAATATACTGTTTAATAAACCCAAAGATTCCAGCTTCTGGGATAAGATCTCACTATTTAAGAAAAACTGCTGGGAAAACTGGAAAATAGTAAGGCAGAAGCTGGGCACAGACCAACATCTGACACCATATACCAAAATAAAGTCCAAATGGCTACACAATTTAGATGTAAAGGGTGAGATTGTAAACAAGTCAGGGGACCAAGGAATAATTTATCTGTCAGATTTATGGAGAATGGAGAAATTTATGACCAAACAAGAGATAGAGAACATTGTGAAATGCAAAATGGATAATTTTGATTACATAATTTCATTACATTAAATTGAAAAGGTTTTGTACAAATAAAGCCAATGTAACCGGGATTAGGAGGGAAGCAGAAAAGAATTTCTACAACTACAGTCTCTGATAAAGGCCTCATTTCTAAAATATATAGAGAACTGAGTCAAATTTACAAGAATACAAGTCATTCCCAATTGATAAATGGTCAAAGGATATGAACAGGCAGTTTTCAGAGGAAGAAATTAAGGCTATCTATTCATATGAAAAAATGCTCTAAATCACTATTGATTAGAGAGATGCAAATCAAAACAACTCTGAGGTACCACATCACACCTATCAGATTGGCTAACATGACAAAACAGGAAAGTGATAAATGCTGGAGAAGATGTGGGAAAGTTGAAACACTAATTTATTGTTGGTGGAGCTGTGAGCTGATCCAACCATTCTGGAGAGCAATTTGGAACTATACCCAAAGAGCCATAAAAATGTGCCTACCCTTTGACCCAGCAATACCACTTCTAGGACTGTATCCCAAAGAGATCGTAAAAATGGGAAAAGGACCCACATGTACACAATATTTATAGCAGCTATCTTTGTGGTGGCCCAGAACTGGAAATTGAGTAGATCAATTGGGAATGGCTGAACAAGTTGTGGTATACAAATGTAATGGAATACTATTGTGCTATAAGAAATGATGAACAGGCGGACTTAAGGAAAACCTGGAAAGATTTATATGAACTGATGCTGAGTGACATGAGCAGAACCTGGAGAACATTGTACACAGTAACAGCCACAGTATGCAATGACTGATTTTGATGCGATGACTGATTTAGCTCTTCTCAGCAATGCAAGGCCCTAAAACAATTCCAAAGGACTTGTGATGAAAAATGCCATCTACATCCAGAGAAAGAACTATGCAAGACAAAGCAGACTATTTTCTTTTTTGTTTTGTTTTTTCTTTCTCATGGTTTCTCCCATTCATTGTAATTCTTCTATACAACATAACTAATATGAAAATATGCTTAATAGGAATATATATGTAGAGCCTATATCAGATTGCAGGCCATCTTGGAGAGGGAGGGGGGAAATTTTAGAAGTTATGGAAGTTAATTTTGAAAACTAAAAATAAATAAACTAACTTAAAAATTAAATGGAGACAAAAAGATTTATGTTGCAAACATCACGATTTGGTTGGACACCTTAAAAAATATCCTAGGAATGTCAGCTATTATTACTTGTGCCCAAATTGGAATTGCATTTAAAAAAAAAATTTCACACTCAGAGATATCACATTTAATTCTGGATATCTGGAATTTGAGTGCCAATTGGCCATCCATGTAAAGATGTCTTGATGGTAGTTATAGTTATACTACCTTCATCTCTTCCAATCCCCAGTTTCCTTCAAAACATAATTCAGGTGCTACCTGATGTATGAGACCTTTTGTTATTCTCCCTAGTGAATCACATTCTTTGTCTTTCAAAATCAGTTTGTATTACTTGCTATATATTTTGTGCATGTGACATATTTCCTAACTTTTACTTGTACTGTAAGTTATCTCCAGTAGAATGTAGTAAACTCTTTGAGAACATAGATGATTTTGATTTTTTTTCTTTGAATTTCCACCTCCTAACACACACAATACCTTATATATTTCAGGTACATAATAAAATTGTGTGGAATTGAATATGGTGTCTATATCTCAAAAGAGAGATTAGTACTCTTCGCAGAGATTTTTAAGTTAAATTTTATTTTATCAGGTGTCAAGAATCCATTTCTTTCTCTCTTACCCCACTGGAAAAAGAAAAAGAAAATCCTTATAAGTATAGTCAAGCAACACAAATTCCTGTATTGGCCATGTCCGAAATTGTGTCTTATTCTGCGTATTGCTCTATCTCTTCCTTGTAAGGAGGTGGGAAGTATTCATCATCATTGGTCCTCTTCCATTGGAATCATTACTGATCATTGTGATGATCAGAGTTCTTAAGTCATTCAGAAGTATTCATTTTTACATTATTGATTTGATAGAATAAATTGTTCTGGTTCTGCTCACTCCATTCTACATCAGTTCATCTGTATCTTCCGTGGAGGTTTAGTGCCAATATGAGTGCAAACCACCAAATTTATTTAAACTATCTTTCTTCACTTCTTATAGCACAACAGTATTCCATGGCAATCGTGTACCACATTTTATTCAGCCATTCCTCAACTGATGAGCACACCCTTGGTTTCTAAGTCTTTGGCACCACGAAATGAGCTACTATAAATATTTTACTGTACATGAAAATTTGAGAGGTATCTGTGCAAAGGTGGTTGCCGAGGCTTTGATTGAAAAACTATGCAAAAGAGGAGATGAATTCTAGAGCAAAGTCTGGAAGAAGGAAGAGGGCATGAAATCAAGGGGAGAGAAAGAGGGAATAGAGATACTTCTTCTGAGATAGGAGAGATGGAAAAGAGAATAGGTGATGTTGCTTAGGAGCTTAAGAGAAGCAGAACTGGAGAAGTGAGGGCACTCCTATCATATAGCATTGGTTTTCCTGCTGAATTAAGTTGTGTCTTCTAAGTAAAAAGGAAAGAAACAAGCATTTATTAAGCGCCTACCACATGCCAGGCACTTGACAACATATTGATCCTCAAAACCACTCTGAGAGGTAAGTACTATTATTATATTCATTTTATAGTTGAGGAAAGTGAAGCTAAGTGATTTGCCCAGAGTCACACAACCAGTATCTGAGTTCACGTTTGAGCTCAGGTCTTCCTGACTCTAGGCCCAGCACTCAATTTACTGAACCACCCAGCTACTTCTGTGCTACCTATCTGCCTCTGAAAGTGAAGGGCATAAGCATGTACCTAATTAGTGAAAAATAAAAGAAAAAGTTTAGGAGCATATATTCTGGGGGTTGCTAAAGACACAGAAAAAACGAAGTAGATAAATTTCTGAGCAGCAATGAGGTCCCTGCTAAGGTTAAATAGTATCCATTTATTACATTTATTTTCTGAATCATCACTGGGTGCTTAATCACATTCTTTCCCTCTTTCTTTTGTGAGGGAGGTGCGTAACATTCTTTACCAAATAAATATTAAACAAATGGCTATCTATACAATGAATTATATGATCTTAGATGACTTTTTCTGAAGATTTCACTAGATTTTCAATAATGCTAAACAACTACTGTTGGGCTAATTTAGAATGTGGCTAAGGAAAAGGTGATGCTTATTAAATATTATAGTATGTCTTCACTTCGATATCTTTTCCTTAAAATAAACCTGCCATGTCTAAAATTGACATAATAGGTGCTGTTGAGTCGGATTGAATAGAACTCAAAGTATTCTCCCACCACAGTGGCTCCTCTTAATTTCTGTGTTGGTGTCACCACCATTTTCCCAGCTACTGGCTGCAAAACCTTATACATTTAAAAAAAAAAACCTTTTCCTTCATGTTTCTATTCTGCTACAAAATGCAGCAAGTTTACAATTAATTAATACTTATAACATTAAAGGACTGTTCTTTCCTATTGCCAGGAAGTGTTGACTATAACAAATGAGGGAGCATTCCTTTTAAACTAACAAATGATTACAGTTAATAATAGGAGTGTAATCATGAGCCTGATTAATGTACTTGCAAATATTTATTCCCCCTTTTTGGGCATTAGCCTAAGGCACTTTGTGACAGAGTTAGTATTGAGTATGCATATCTACTATCTTTCATCGTTAGGTGGACTGCTATTTTAATGAGCTCAAAAGAACACAAAATTGCTTACTCTTCTTGGAGATTTCTTTAAAGTGGAAAGTCTTTAGTATTCAGAGGCAAAAGCAATTTTTTAAAGGTAGACAATTGGATGCTTGCCTAATTGGACTAAATACTACATTATACTTTCACAAATTATCAGAACTTCTTTAAACATATTGAGGTGATCGCCTGTATTCTCTAAGTCATAAGATGTGAGGTATGAAAAATGATGCTAACTGGAAGAGCAACAATCATGAGAATAAAGATTATCTGGTACTGATGCTTAAGGGTATTAAAAGATATTTTATCTTCAATACAAAAAGTTTTGTTAACATCTTATGGATGATTTTAATTTGGGGTGCTTTTTTGAGGACATGGACAAAACATGGGCTGATGGTTGTTAGTGGGCCCCTGAGAGAGCAAGAAAGAGAAGAGATGACATAGGGACATGGAAATGTAGTCATGGTACATAAGCAGAGCACTGAGCATACTGTGAGTATTAGCAATAATCATCGTTTTTATAATCTTATAATTCATAGGATTTCAGAGCTGGAAAGATCTTAGAAGATTATCTAATCCAATTCATATTTGAACAAGAATCCTCTCTGCAAAAATACTTGATAAATAGTTATCAAGATGTCCTTACCTTTCTTCAGCATTCTTATTTCACTCTTAGCTATAGCATTTCTAATATCATTGTTGTGGGACTATGCTACAATTGTGCATTCATCCACTATTATCCATTGCTGTCTGTATCTTCTGTTCTTGTATTTTAACTAAATCAGCGAGCTCCCTGTGAACCCACACATTTTCAGACAACTCCTTCTTTTCCTCCTCATGATAATTGTTTCTCTCTTTGTCCTGAGAATTTCAGTCTTGAGGACTTCCCTTTCCTCTTGGGATCCTACTTGTTCTGCCTATGACCTCGCTGGAATTTATTCTCCCCAAAACTAGGGTAGACTAAAACAATTTCCTCTCCTTCATCACCACAAAATCTAAAATGGAGCATTTATTCTTCCCATGCTTTTCATCATTTCCATGTGAGCAACGACTTGTTCTTTGTAGTTGCAAGTCAGCTTAGAACAAAAGTTCCTCTCAGTGATTGCTCTACCTTTCGAAGAATAAAATCCTCATTAAGGCAAAAATATAAGCTACTTTGTTTTGGGCAGAGACAGAGCTCCAAACGATTGTCCGGATAATAATGATGGGCATCACTATTACATAATAGCCCTATTCCAGGCCTGTGACTTGTTTCCTGAACTTATTTTCTTTCCGGGTATAATGCCAAACAGGGTGGGACTTTTTGCTGTTTTTTGTTTGAGTGCTTCTAAGCACTAAGGCACTGGAATGCCTTTGATTGAGTCTTGCCTTTGTTTCAATTGGGAGTCTTTGATTGAACGAGGCATCTTTGATGACCTGCATAAGTCACGTGAAGGCTTAGGTCACATGGGTTTGCGTCCCATAGTTGCAATGCCCTCTGACTCTGAGAAATGGATATCTGCTCTGAGGTTGGTGTTTTGTTTTGAGGCTTTCACTCATCAGAAGAGCGGTCCATGATTTGGCCAGACAAGACTCTGGGTAGCTATTAAGTGCCCCAACCCCACTCTCAGTTTTAAAAACCCAGATGTTGGTGTTCTCTTTCTGGAAACTATGTATTGTGATTTGGTCAGACAGATAGAAGCCTGTCTGTTGGTTTCTGTTATACTCTCTGCTTGTAATTCTGGTTTGTAATTTCTGTTTGCATTTTTTCTGAAAGTTCAGGGTGCTCACTTTTTCCCCTGAACTAAGTGAATGATATATGTATGTTTAATTAAAATGACATTGTTAACCCTTTAAAGTTGCTTTCCTTAAAAAAGCAGATCAAAGAACCTGTGCTAGCAGCCCTCCTGTGTGCTGGTGTTAATTGGCCTTACTCAGCTACAGTAGGGGCAAGTAGCATTGTTACACTAGGTCACCCATAAAATAGTCTGATAACACTATAACTTCTGTTTCTGTGTCTGTTGATCTTTGCCTCGGTGCTCTCCACCTTGTTCCTTCCCTCTGTTTTCTGAATTTCCCCACTTGAATATATCTTCTTAAAATATACTCCAGCTATCTTAAATCTATCCTGTTCCTTTTGCATATGTTAATATCAACAACAGTAATAGCTAGCATTTATACAGACTTTAAGGTTTGCAAAGCTCTGTACGTATATTTCCTCATTTGAGACTCACATCAACCCTTGGAGTTAGGTACCATTATTATCCCCTTTTTACAGATGAGGAAAATAAGGCTGACAGAGGTCCAGGGTAGCACACCTAGCATCTGAGACAGGATTTGAACTTACATCTTCCTGATTCCAAGTTCAGGACTCTTATTGACTGCCCATCTTGGTGCAGTACATACATGTGTATATATAACCTAAGTCATGGGCCCAATCTCATCAGGTCTCAAATGAAACCTGCAAAGTCAAATTTATCATCTTGGATGAATGAATGAAAAAGCATTTATAAGTGCTTACTATATGCCCAACATTATGCCAAGTAGCTCCCTTCTGAGCAGGCAAAGGAGTGATAATTCAATGCCCAAGTTACAAAATAAAGAGGTAGAAACTCTCAAAGGAATATGTACCTGGGACTCACAACATGGGGAAATTAGAACTTGACATTCAATGCAAAATGAATCTCAGTAGGTTTAGTCTTTCAGCTGTTTCAACAGTTTGAGCTGTTTGGTCACAGAGCACTCCAATCTCCGCTAATCCATTGTATAGAAAGGTAGGTGGACTCAGAAGCCAGCCAAGACAAGAACCAGTACTACCATTGTTGGTTTTGGCACTCCTCCCTCCCTCTCTGACCTTGAGTATGAATAAAATTCCTCTCCCCTAAAGCTTTTCAGGTCATTTCTTTCACTTCTCCAGGCCAAACCTGGATTGCTACCCTGGGAACTGGAAAATGGGGGTGGGGGGGAGGAAGGGAGGGAGAGAATGGGCAGCTACAGAGTAAGGGGAGTTACAGTGAAATCTTTGTACAAAGTTCTGTTTGGCTTTTAAAGCCTCTCCTACCTTTCCAATCTTCTACCTAACTCCCGGCCTTGGAATTTATAATCTAGTGACCTGGCTTTGTAGCTTTTCCTCCAATAAGACAATGGCACTGAGGTTTTAGCTCTTCCTTCTCAGGAGATCTGATAAGATAGCAGAGTGATTCAAAAACTCCCATCTCCATGAGAATATTGTCCTAGGTTCAAAAATTACAAGACATCCAGTCTCTCACTGACCTAGGGAGAGGTGTTGTCCCTCTACAGGGGAACTACTAGAAGTCCCTGCAATTATTCTGAAACTTCTCTCTGACCTGCAGAGAATTAATTCTAACAAGGGGCAATGCTTGATATATGTTTTTCCTCTTCAGCTTTGATTTTAGAATACCAAAAAATTCATTATGTTGGTGTTAGGCTTTAAAAAGAGAATGATTTGCTATGTGGACATCAAATACTTTAGTATTGTCATATTGTCATTGTATTTAGGTAATTTTATGTGTTTGCCATACACAAATAAACCATGAATATGAAACAGAGGCAAAGTGTTTGTAATAATCAATAAAGGCAAAGTGTTTGTAATAATTCAATAATTGTCAACTCAGAAACAAGTTGCTCTTTGCACATCTGGGACTTTGGGGCATGTCCTTTTTGCTCTTTAGACAACATTGATTTCTCATCTTTACGGACTTGTTTTTAGTGATACACACAGTGAATACTTTGTATATAATTCGTAAGCAAATAATTAGCTTATATTTGGAGGTGTTATGTTCTCGTCATCTGAATGAATGAACAAAAAAGCAATAATTCAATGCTTACTATATATTAAACACTGTTCTAAGCATAATATACACAAACAAATTATGAGACTACCCTATTGTTGAGGAACTCACACTCTAATTGGTAGGGATAATAAAGAAAAGAAAGTTAAATTTCAGAAGAAATGGAAAGTCCCAGAAGTCCTAAGGGTGCAGTAATCGGGAGGATAGCAAGGCCCAGGGGTCAGATAACAAGTCCAGGAGGTACATATGTGATGCCTTGTGATAAGAAAAGTGGCATTAAACTTCTGATTTCTCAGATCTTAGAGGAAGCTGGTAAAAAGCTTTGCTAGTCATTCACAAACCTCTCTGAAGTGTTTAAGCCAATAATCATGGATCTTCTCTGGCCTCGGTGCTTCCTGGTTTGGTAGAGAAGCTAGAGTTTTAGTCACCTCTTTGATATAACTATTCTGCCATTCATTGTATTAATGATAAACAACTTTTGTGCTGGAATTCTTGCAAGCAAATACTTTAGACTACCTATAATTGTCCATATTCTCCTTTCTTAGAAATTCTCTCTTTCCTCTGAATTCTTTACTTCTCAGGCCTCTGTAGTAAAATTACTGATTAATGTCCAATCATTTATTTTGTTCTTTATACAATATTGAGTCCTTATATTACCTTAAACTTTTGACTTATGCTTCAGTTGCTGACTAAGGGAATCTGGGATTTATGGTACACTTTAGTTTTCCACATTTCTTCCTTCATGTTTCTTTTTGGTTAGTTTTAATAGGGAGACTCAGCATTCAAGTCTTACACTCTGTGTATGAGCTAGATATCGATTTAATTTTCCATTGCTTTTACATGGGTCTTTAATAACATTCACAAATCAAATCACTTATGCCATCATGGTGTTTGGAACCAATCTTTGTAATTATTTTTTAATAGCTCTACCTTTCCTCTTACGATTTTACAATGGCAATAGCTACCTTAATACATTCTTATGTTCAGATCCTGAAATGTTTTTTTTAATTTCTGTCGAATACTGTGAGATCATGCCTTCATTTATGATGGTTATGGCAAAATGGCTGCTTTAAAAAAATTACTCTATTTTGGTATAATTGGTCTGTTAATTGAATTCATGCCAGGCTTTTTAGAACTTCCTGTACAAAATCATTTGAGATATCGGCAATTATTTTTATTATTTGTTTTGTTTTTAGGCAGAATTTCTGAAGTTTGCATTAAGATTTTCAATAACCTCAGACTCTTCAACTTTTCCCTCTTTAGATTTTAGATAGCACTTTAATTTCAAGTCTTTTTATCTTCTCTCGGCTGACAGATGAAATTACTTCTCAAGATTTCCTTGCCTTGGTCTTCAGCTCCTCTTCCTGGGGACTATATATATGTACAGTCTTTCCTCATTAGAAAGTAAGCTTGTTGAGAGCAAGGATTGTATTTCTTTTTATGTTTGTATTTCCATCATTTAGCATGATGCCTCATGCATAGTGAACTCATAATAAATGCTTTTTTGTTCATTCATTTATTGATTCAATATGTTGTTGTGTGACTTAGACCTGAGAGTTACTTTGAACAAAAAGCAGCAGGAAATCCTTGCCTGCCAATGCTAAGATCTGTTTCCAGTTTACTTATGCAATTGTATAGGGTGTTCCTAAAGTCTGGACACATAGGCAAAAATGCATATTTTCAAGAAATGAAATGAATGAAATTTTCAACATTTTACTTAATTGGAATATTAACAAATAGCATCTTCAATATGATTTCCATCATTTGTGATGCAAAGGTCGATGCGTTTTGCAAGATTCATGTGAACTCAATGTAATAATTCCATATTGCCGTCAATTTTAGCACATTCACTCTTTATGTGTTCAATCAAGTGTGTTGCATCTGTGATTTTCGTTGAAGACACCTTCTCCTTTAGCATACCCCAGAAAAAGAAGTCCCTAAACAACAGTCTTTGGTGAAAGGGTTAATGAGATGATAATGAGATTTCCTATGTGTCCAGATTTTACGGACACCTTGTATAAGTGCACAATGATCTTTTATTCATTTCATATGTATTTATGTTATGCCTGCTTTAGAAGTCAAATACAGCAACATTGAAACATTTCCAGAAAGTTGGGTATTGGTATTTCAGGTGCCTAAGAAAAACTTACTGTCCTCCATGTCAAACTGGTTATCATTTTGATTTAAGGCCAGCCTGTGATCCTATGTCACCCCTTAGATTCACAGAAGCAGTTTAATGACACTGGCTGATATATTAACTCAACTAGGGGTATAGCATAGACCAATTTCAGATTACTTTAGGGTTTCTGCCAGACTTTCACAGTTACCGTAGAGGCCTCAGGGCACACAAATCCATTGCTGTACATAACCTTAGTTGGTTATTCCTACTTCTCTACTGTCCCTCCCGCTCAATGCCTCGACCATGGATTGGACTTGGAAAGGGGTTTTTTTTTATTATTCTTAAAAGGCCACCACATTCTAGTAAAAAGACATCATACCTCGAGCTGCTTGAGTCCTGGGTTCAAATCTTAGCCTTTAGTTTACAGCACTCAGTTCCACAAGTTTTTGAGTTCTAAATTTTCTCCCCTTGCCCCTCCTCCCCTCTCTCCCCCCAAGATGGCAGGCATGTAATCTGATATAGTTTCTAAATATACCTTCACATTAAACTTATTTACACAATAGTTAAGTTGTAGAGAAGAATTATAACTAATGGAATGCATCATGAGGAAGAAGAAACAAAACCAAAAAAGAAGGAAAAAAAGAGAGCGCAAAGAGTTTGCCGCAATCTGCATTCAGACTCTATAATTCTTTCTCTGTATGTGGGTAGCTTTTTCCATCATGAGTCTGAGGAATGTACTTTCTAAACCTTAAACCATTATACAATTTTGAATTATTATTGGTAGAGATTTGAACGATTAGCAGGTTTGAAAAGAAGGTACGTGGTGGAGGGCACTATTTGACAAGCCATTCTATTCCTCCTTATAGACCTTAGCTTAGTATCTTCTCTAAACCTAGTTGTATTCTCTTTTCTCAAAAATTGCATTGCTCTCTTTAAGTAGTAATAGATCCCATTTCTGTACCAGCCCTCTTTTTTCACTCAATCTTGCATGGTTCTGCTATCTATAACTCTACTGATCACAAAACACTCCTTAGAATAGGATCATTTTCTACCTCTACTCCTCAGCTTGAATAATCATCAGTTTCCTCACTTGCGTTTTCTCTCCCCCTTATCTTATTTTATTCCCATTTAAAAAATTTTTTCAATTAATGAAAATTCATCTTATCTTCCTTCCACTAACCCAGCACCCCAAATTGAAAAAAAGACTGGAAAAAAAAAGAAAAACCTTTGTAACAAATATGTACCATTAAGAAAAACAAATCTCCACTTTGGCCATGTCCAAAAAAATATGTCTCAGTCTGTATCTTGAGTCCATCAATTCTCTATTAGGAAGGAGGGTAGAATGTTTCATCATCCTCCCTCTGCAGTAGTGATTGGTCATGTTTAATGCGAAGGTATGTGTAGAACATATATCGGATTCCATGTCACCTTGGAGGGGTGGGCGGAGGGGAAGAAAATTTGGAACTCAGAAACCTGTAGCACTGAGTGTTGTAAACTAAAAATAAAAAAAATTTTAAAATAAAAATAAATAATGATTGGTCATTGTGTTGATTAGAGTCCTCAAGTCTTTCATAGTTGTTTGTACAAAGTTGTTTTGTATAAATTATTTTCCTGGTTTTGTTCACTTCACGCTTCATCAGCTCGTACAAGTCTTGCCAGGTTTCTCTGAAATTCTCTCTCTTTCTCCTTTCTATAAACTATCCAGACTTCCTCTTCTCAGCACTAATTCATATCAGATAAAGCCTAGAGTTCATTTTCTGTACCCTAAGCTATTTTCCTTTCCTTTTTGTCATCTTTTCCTATTCATTCATTCCATTCCCCTACCAAATTGATAGTCAACCATCAACCACCTCTTCCTTTTCAATAAAAATCCCAAATCCTTTATCATTTTTTTCTTGTCATTTACTCCTGAAAAGGGTCTTTACCACTAGAATCTTTTCTTTTTTCTCTTGGGTGCTCCTTCTCACACATGTCTCCTTTAGATGGCATCTCATCTAAAAGGCATAGAATCAGCAAATCATAGGGCTGCCCAAGAGTAAAGTCCCCAATAATTTGGGGAATTGACAATCAGCATCTGCATATCAACAAAAATACATAAAAGAAGAACATAGAACTAAAACAAAGTGGTGATGGCTTAGGGAAAATAAGATCAGATGGAGTTCTCTCACTTTCCTAGTAGACCAACTAAGATTATGTCACCTGGTGCCAGCAGAAACATCTGCATGGAGTATTTTTAAGAGGAAGCTTAATTTGTTCTTTCTGCTTTACAAGTAAGATATTTCCAAAAAGTTTTTGCTTTAAGGACAAATGATCTAACTTGAATGATCTCAGGTATTCCAATGTGAAACCGAAGCAGTATTCCTTGGTGGAAAAAAATCTGGCTTTGTAATGGATGTGCCCATTCAGCTTAACTACAAAGGCAACAGCAGTGGAATAAGAAATGAAAATCCATTATGTGGAGTGGAAGAAATGGTAGATATCAACAGAAACATGCTAGCATGTATGACTTTCTGTAGTTTGACAGAAAAAGCTAAGTGCATTAAAATTTCTATGCCATTGGTTAGATGAGCCTCCTATAGTTAGAAAAAGCCAAATAATACATGGGCTTAAAAGTCTGTTGATGGCAAATTGGAATAGGTATGAGTCATAAATCCAAGGGCAAAAAGTCATCAAGGAAACGTTTGCTTGATAGCCTGTGGTGGTTGCATCTACCCTGTAAACATACAGACATTTTCAAAATAAGAGCGTACAGGCTACTGGGATTCTTTCATATTTCAGACATAATCAATCAGTGAAGTATTTTATGCTTTTTTTTTACCAAGGCCCCTTGTAAAACTTTTAGAAAAAAAATAATAATCCAATCCAGTGCTCAGAATAAGTTATACAGTAATGATAACCCTACTACTACCACTTCTAACAACTTTTACGTGGTGCTTTAAGGTTTGCAAAGTATGATATATATGAACACACGTGTATATGTATGCACACATATGTATATACATTTATGTGTATATTATATATAATATATACATATACATATGTAAAATCTTGTTCTATCATCACACCAGCCCCATGAAGTATCTAAAAACAGATCCTATTCCAGGATTAATTTTCTTTGGGAGGGGGATGTACTTTCTGAATCACCAATTTTTCTCTCTAAAAAGGAATGAATTGTTCTTGACTATTAAGTATTTAGTTTCCCCTTTCACCTCCACCTCCCTGCTAAAAAATAATAAAATAAAATAAAAACCCTCATAAAAAGTAGAGAAAAACAAAATAAATTTTCATATTGGTCATGTCCAAGATTATATGTCTCATTCTGTATCTTGAATGCATCACCTCTCTATCAGAGAGCGGTAGCATTCTTCATCATTTGAGCTCTAAAATAATGGTTAATCATTGCAATGATCTTTCAAAATTATTCATTTTTACAGCATTTGTGTAGTAGTACAAATTGCATTCTTCATTCAGCTCACTTCACTGTGAATAAGTTCATACACTGTGCATTTAGTCCATACAGATTTGTCTGAAACCATCTATTATCTATTTCTTCATTTCTTACAACCCAACAGGATTCTTTTGTATTCATATACCATAATTTTTTCAGCTGTTCCCAGGTTGATGGGCACTCCCTTAGTCTCCAGTTCTTTCTCACTTCACAGAAAGAGATTTTGTAAATATTTTTGTCCACTTAAGACCTTTTTCTCTTGCTTTGTTCTCGTTGGGGCATAGGCCTAGTAGGGTCAAAGGGCATGCACAATTGGTAACTTTGGGAACATATTCAGGGTTAATTTCATATCACTGCACTGGGTTAATATCTTCACTAAAAATCTACTCTGATGCTTCATCTGTCAGAGTAAATGTAACCCTAGGTTCTTGAAGGCTATGCTGATGGAGCTTATGCCTGTCTTACCACACTGAGAAGGTTTCAAGTACGTGTCTGATGATGAACTATATTCTGAGTGATATGTCATCTCAGGACCAGCCCAACTAACTTTGGAGGGATTCATCACCTCCCAGTTGACCCCAATATGATTTTTTTCAGCCATAACAACTTAAAAAACCATCTATTAAAACACATAGTGTTGCAATCAGGGGAGACTGAAAAAATTACAGCTCTTTGAAATACTGTGATAACTACTGGACAGTTTGCAAAATAACTCTTGCTCTCATTCTCAAAGCAGTCAATGCAAAAGAGAATCCCAGTCACAAATATGTCCATGTCAGACATTAACACATCTTTTACAAAGCTGAATTTCAGCGTGTCCAAGCTGGAACAACACCCAGAAACTTTTGAAACAGCTCTAGATTCAAAGAATTAATGCTCTTAATTATAATAGCTACAATTTATATGGTGCTTACTATGTGTCAGGCACTGTGTTAATTATCAAAGAATGTGGAAGATCGTCTCACCAGGAATCTCTCAAATACAGGTAAACTAGACTAAATTAATCTAAAAGAAGGGTGAATAAGGTGAACAGGTTGAAGACAGGGGATTGTATTCTAAGTACATGGAAATATAATCTGTAAGTGCAAGAAGAGCAAGTATTTCAACATTTCAGGGATCTGTGATTTTGCAGGCACTACAGAGTAGTGAAAAGAAGCACCAACAAATATACTGTTCCCTCACGACATGGACACTTTATTTTGGAGGAATCAAATGTCAGCATATAGCAAGCAGTGCACCACTGAGTCCAGTGTGGAAGGAAATATCCCTTTGTTGCATATAAAAGAAATTCGCACATTGCCCTCTTATAGGTGCTTCTGACGGTTCTTGAAACATGGTCCGTCTCCTGCTGTGATCTATACTGAACAATAATGGCCCCAGCACATCAGTCCATATGGATCAGAGTTTGTGAGAAGTTGGGAATAGTGTTCATACACAACTTAGTTCAAGTAGCATTTTAAGAAGGGAAAATGACTGGTGCTAAGAAACTCAGGGTCTTTTGAGTACTTTGGAAAGTGCACTTAACATAAAAGGAAAAATGATAATGGAAGCACAGCCTTCATTTGAATGGACAGGTTTGGAGATGGAAACAGTATTGTAGAGTTAGCATAATATCTTCTACTTGAATCTTTGGAAATTTTCTAAAATGCCTTTCATGTTGTGGCTAGACAGATTTTTTTTTTTAAGAGGAAGACAAAGAGGAAATTTTGAGGCAATGATTCACATCCATTACAGTCAACAGTAGCCTCAAAATCCCGTCATAACTCTGAGGGAAGAGACATAAGTTCTTTGAGTATGCAAGGTACCTTTAATAATGAAAGTCAAGGTGAAGAGGACATCAATGGAACTCACAGCAGGCATCTTTGCTGTCTTAGAGTTGTATCTTATAAATCTTCTGGATGATAAAAATGTTTGGGAAGGCAATAAGTCACAAATTCTGAGCACTTACCCTTAACTGAGAAGACTGAGGCAGCTAGGCAGCAAAGTGGATGGAAGCCAGGCTTGGAATCAGCTCAAATCCTAACTCAGTCACTTACTAGTTATGAGACAGTGGGCAAGTCAATAAACCAATCAACAAACGTTTTAGTTATTTAACCTCTCTAAACATCCTTAGTGCCCACTTCTTTGTCATCACAAAAAAGAATTGTTGGCATAAGACCTTTTGCTCTTTCGTTGATCTCTTTGGGGTATAAACCTAGGAATGTTGTCATTGGATCAAAGGGCATCAATAGTTTCCTTATCTTTAAAATAATCCTACCTCCCAGGGATGTTGTGAAGATGAAAGTGAGATAATATTTGTAAAGCACTTGGAAAACATAAAAGTATTATATACTTGGGACAACTAGGTGATGCAGTGGCTAGAGCACCAGCCCTGAAGTCAGGAGGACCTGAGTTCAAACTCAGCCTTAGACACTTACTAGCTGTGTGACCCTATTTGCCTTCAAAACATATATATATATATATACACATATATGTGGGTATATATGTAACATACACATATATACATACGTATGCACATATGTATATATGTATATATGTGTATGTGTATATATATAATGTGTATATGTATGTGTATATAATGTGTGTACATACATATGTGTGTACATGTGTACATATATGTATGTATATGTGGCTAGGGGAGAGATAGGTCATTGCTTACAATTCTCCTTCACATATCTCTATTATTTCATCTTCTTTTCCACCTCACAAAGTGGTTATATCTTCACCCATCTTTTCTTCTAGTCAAACCCTTCTCTACACCTGGGCTTTTGATTGGGTACTGTCTTTCCTGCCCTGACCTCTAAAGCCTGTTTGATCAACTATGACTTCTTTTTTTTTTAATTTCTTACTCTCCACTGGCCATTTTCCTTACAAACATGCTCAGCACTACCCACACACCCATAGCAAGAAAATCTTTCTTACACCCTTCTAAGCCTCCCTTAAGTTAACCTTTCTCTTTCCTTTCACTGCCAACCTTTCCCTTTCATTTTCACATATAGTGGGGTTTATTCTGAGAGAATCCCTAACTACGATATGGCACTACAAGTCTTAGGGACTGTTTAAGGTCCTAGGAAGGAAGGTGGGACTTTCCAGAAAGGGAGGAGAATGTAATTGATTGTGTGTAAAAATGGAGAGTAGAGATCATTGCATGTGATTTCTTTATTTTACAGTCAAGGAAATTGAGGCTAATAGAAGCTAACCAACTAGACTAAGGCCATGGCTAATAAGTGGCAAAGCCAGAACTGGACTGTAGTCTTTTTACCAAGTCATTGTCTTTCAATCATACTACAGAGACACACCACACCAAATTGTCCCAGAGAGTATCCTTCATTTTCTTCTTCTACTTTTTCATCACTGATTTACTCCCTGACTCTTTGCAGTCTGGATTCTACTCTCCAGGTCAACAATTACCAAACCCTTCTTGGCCTTCATCCTCATTGAGTTTCATATCTATAAGTGGAATAGCATGTATATACCCTATGTCCCAGTACCTTGAGGTATGGACTTCCATGGACCAATTTTAATCTTGGGGAACGGAAGGGACCTCCAAATAACTCTCTCTTTGCCTCACTTTGTCCTTATCTAGAATTTCCTCAGGAACATATCAAAATAGAGTTCATCACTGTATCTTCACAGTTATGAGCCAAAGGGATCCCAGTTCTCATGCAAGTACTCAACAAAAAAACTGCTCATAAACTGCAGAACACACCATAGAAAATACATAAAATATGAAATAACACATGAAGGAACCCGTAACAATAATTTTAATTGTCCTCCCTTTCTGGTGAACCCCATTCCCTCAGACTTATAGTGCTATGATGTGGTTTAACTCTCAGAAGCAAAATAAATTTTGCTAGAGAGATGCCCTTTCCCCTGGGTGAACTTTTATCATCCCAGGAATACTTACAGGACTCCAACCTTATGGTACTACATTCAGAGCTTAGACGCCCCCCACAAGGAAAGCAAATTTGGAGTTAACTGTTAAGCAAATGAACAAGCATTTGTCAAATGCTGACACCGTGCTAAGTGCTGGGGATTCTAAAAGAAAAAAAAATACTTCCCATACAAAAGGTTTCCCCCACTGTAAGCTTATCAAATTGATAAGGGAACGCCATCAACCACCTACAATTTTCTAAAGTAAAATGAATTTTCAAAATCAATTTGTGTGCCTTACTTATTGAATATTTATTGATTATCAACTGTGTGAAAAAATAAAGGTACTGACAGAGACAAGAATGTACAAGTCCTATGTGCAAGATCATAAGACACAAAAGGTAGTAGGTGCTGAATACCATCAATGTTATTCAAAACAATTGCTACAGGCAATCCAAAGGCAGAAAAATCACTCCTGAAAAATCATCTCTGACCACTTGACTCGCCTTTCAATAAGCTACAGTTGCTCCCTGTTGCTTCTGGAATAAACTATAGATTCCTCCATTTAGTTTTCACTTGGGACTAGCACCTCGGGTGTGAGACGTTGCCAAGCCCTTTTCAGGGCTGCTCACTTGCCTTTGGGGTCAACCTGACACGCAGCTCTCACCTGTGGTTCCAAGAAGCTATTGCATGCCCAGCAGCCACACCCTGGTAAACCATCTTAGCAGATGGGCTAAATCAGGTTGAGGGTAATCAATAGGCCTCAAACCCATCTATGAGTTAGAGAAATGTCTACCTCAAGCATGTGAAGACCTCCCCCTGGTAAAATGGGCAGATAAGAACATTTTATTCCAAAGGCCATGAAGATGGCTGAAGCAAATGCTATGAAGCACTTATAGCTTGGTCAGGCGTCTAAGATGCCCAAATCATCATCCACTGCATCCTGGGATATTTCTAGGTGTCTTGATTTTTGTCCTGCCACTGGACTTTGATGACTCTGAAACAGAAGGTGAGGCTACTGACTTTGCTTAAGTCTGCCTCACTAAAAAATTCAACTCACATGCAAGTCAATATATCACTGTCTTCTTCAAAAACAAAGGAAAAACAGCAAAGGCTTTCACTACCTGGCCCTAACCTATCTTACTATCTTTTTCTACTTTATTTCCCATCCTGCATTCTATTACTATCTATCCAAACTGATCTCTCCATTACACACAAAGCTCCTTCTACTACCTCCTTGTTTTAAAACTAATTCTTGCTCCTGCCTGGGATATACTCCCTCCTCACCTTCACCTCATTGAATCTCTCCCTTCATGTTGAAGAATCAGCACCACCATCTACATGAGCCTTTCCTGATCTATCCAAGTGCTAGTGTCCTCCTGCCCCAACTTTTGTTGTTTTTCAGTTCTTTCAGTTATGCCTGACTCTCTGTGACCCCATTTGGAGTTTTCTTGGCAAACATATTGGAGTGGTTTGCCATTTTCCTTCTCCAGCTCATTTTACAGGTGGAGAAACTGAGGCAAACAGGGTTAAGTGATTTGCCCAGGGTCACATAGCTAGTAAGTGTCTGAGGCCAGACTTGAACTCACAAACATAAATCTTCCTGACTTCAGATTCATTGCTATATCCACTGCACCATCTAGCTGCCCAAAAGATGATAGCATAGGGTTAAAAGAGCTGAAAGCAGGGACTCATAGCTCACTGGATCTGGTGGCACACAAACTGGGTTCAAATCCTGACTCAGCTGTTTGCCACTCAGACAAATAATTGAACCTCTTTGGACCCGAATTTCCTTCTCTACGAAATAGTTTATAGAAGATGAATATTCAGACCCTTTCTGGCTCCCAATCCTATAATCCTATTCTATAGAAAAATCTATATAATGTTCACCATTACTTTGTAATTTTAATTTTGTGGTTTTATCACTTTAATATGCTGAACCTCAGAGTTTAAATTCTCTGCCACCCAAGATAAGTTTTCTTTTTCTCACATTTGGCAAAAAAGGAAAAAAAATATGTTTTAGATGAAAGAAGAGTTAAGCCTCAGGTTTCTCAGGATCTTTATTTTGCATTTTAAAAGCAACAATTAAAACAGGTAAAAGTTAACCAGCATTAAACAGTATATAGATATCAGCTAAGTTCCATGGAGGGGGGGAGAGTGGGTGGGAGGGGAAGCAGGCTAAAAGTTCTTCAAAAAACAATATCTACATATAAGTTTCCATTCATTTCATTTCAACATTTCATTTCATTTCATTCATCTCTACATCTACATATACCTTTTCATTGATCTTTAACTCTCTTTGATTGCAACTTAATTTAACTCTGGGTTTTATCCTCAGAATTTTCTAATTTGCCCTAAATCCTATCTTGGAATTAAATGGACCTGGATCCAGTTCATGCCTACAGAACTTCAGGTTAGCAGATCATCAAAAGACTGTATCATCTCACAGATCTCTACTGGGAGTATTTCAGCACCTTGAGGAATTCCTGCTACTGCCCCCTTGTAGAGGCTCTAGTTCAGAGGTTCCCAAACTTATTTGACCTAATACCCCCTTTTTGAAAAAAAATAATAAATTACTCAGCACCCCCTGGAAATTTGCTTTCTTTAATACTTTAACTTTTTAAGAAATTTGCCTCATTTCAAAAATATACAATTTCTTAAAGACATATCTTAAATTTAACAATTTATTGTAAATTTGTGGGTTTTTTGCTGCATTGAAATTTTGATGATACAGTATGGCATCATGTAACTGTATAGTATTGGATTGTAAACAAGTCATTACATGCAAATATTCCTGCTCATATATCTCCTGACAATGCACAACACATTCGCCTGCCAACACTTGCTAGTTAAGACCTGTCAGTGGACTTGATCACTGATGGGTTATAACTTGAATTTTGTGTGTTTATTTGGAAAATAATGTAATCACTATGACTTTTACTCTGTTATACAACAAATGAAACATGTACAAATGGTTGTTCAAAATTTTCTTATCTTTTCTTCTTTCCTTATGCTTCCACTGCCCCTTTATTTTTATTCAACATCCTGCCCAGTTGCACCTGAGGCTACTACCACCCCCCACCTCCCCCTCATTGTTCCAATCCCCACCCCAGGTGGCAGTATCACACACTTTTGGAACCTATGCATCTAGTTACTGACATTGTCCCCAAATTTCAACTCTCTCAAAACTTTTCTTTTTTTCCTTTCTGCATATTAGGGGGGAAGATAAGAAATCAAAATAGGGTATAGATAATGACAGTACAAAAACATCCATACTTCTTTTTTTTGAGGCAGAAAGAAATCACTTTCACATTATTTTTAAAGGAGTATGAGCATCCTTAAAGTCCATTAAATGGAATGATGTTTTAGGTAGAATCAAATATATTCTGTAAGTGGAACGTAAGCTTCTTAAGGGTAGAAAAATGCTTTTTGTCTTTGTGTTTCCAGGACCTACCACAATGCCATGTAAATAATATTCACTTAATAATGAGGAAGGAAAGAAGGAAGGAAAGAAGGAAGGAAGGAAGGAAGGAAGGAAGGAAGGAAGGAAGGAAGGAAGGAAGGAAGGAAGGAAGGAAGGAAGGAAGGAAGGAAGGAAGGAAAGGCTATCCAATCTTTTGTATACTTTCTGTCACTAAGTCCCTTTAATAACAACAATAATGGCTGAAATTTACACAAGAATTTTGGATTTGCAAGTCATTTCAAATATATCATATCATTTGGTCTTTGCAAACAACCCTGTGGGGTAGACACTAAAAGTATCATTATCCCCATTTAATAGAAGAGGAAACTGAGACTGAGAGTCTACTTGAGGTCCATTACACACTTATTAAGTATCAGAGGTGGGATTCAATTCTAAGTCTCTCCTAATTCCTAGTACA
This sequence comes from Phalanger gymnotis, assembly GCA_028646595.1. Classification (NCBI taxonomy): domain Eukaryota; kingdom Metazoa; phylum Chordata; class Mammalia; order Diprotodontia; family Phalangeridae; genus Phalanger; species Phalanger gymnotis. The sequence continues at coordinate 315,160,484 of CM053623.1, read as the reverse complement.
ACCCTATTCCTAAAACCCCATGATGACTTTAGATGGAACATGAAAGAAAAACAACATGAAAATACTGTGCTAAAATCTATGTGACTTGGGACTCAGTACCATTCAACTGTATTGCACATGGCTTAGGTGTCAACCTTTTTGAATTTTTAGCGAGAAATAACACAAAATGAAAGAATTTTTTGTCATTATAATAACTACACTTGGTGTGCCAGGGAGAACAGGTACCTCCTTCCCTCCGTTGCAGGGATAGGGATCTACAGATATGAAATATTGCTTATATTCTTAGACACAGGCAATGTCAATAGCCAACAACACAGTTGTTTTTGCTAAACTGATTTTATTTCCTTCTTTCTTTTTAAATCTTTGTTACAAGGTAAGATTGCACGGTGGTAGAGGGAAAAGGATATAGTCAGCAATAAATGTGATGTACAAATAAAAGGTACCAGTAAAAATTAAATAAAAATAAAAATCAGTAAAATGGTCCCAGAGGCTGCACTTAATGGATAACATATTTTCCTAGTAAATAGATCTTGCTTTTAAGTGAAGTTCTATCCAGAAACTTGTACTTGTACTAGATCCCTTTCCTGGAGAGGGGATGATGTTGTATGAAGCCTCCACTTAGTAAAGATGCAAAGTTCAAATTCTTACTTCACTCTTCTTGTATTTGGTGGTATGGGTTGTCTCTTTGCCAATTTAGACAACAAAACCTTCAGGTCTTAGTAGATCTTCATGGGTTGCCTTTTCAGTATTATAGAACCTACTGTAGCTTGCACTCTGCTCACAAAGCCTTCAAAAACTCAGGGTCACTACTAGGTGTCAATGACATGTCTTCATAGCAGTAGAGAAAAATAAGAAGAAGAACAAAAATTCTGTAATATAGTATTTCATGGTTAGGAAGAACTTTATACATTTGGAAGAAGGACATTAAATTTGCTTTTACCAATGCAGATGTAGTCTTAGAAAACTGCCTGAGGGCGCTGAAAAGTTAAGTGATTTGCCTAGCATCACACAACCAATATGTGTCAGTGGTAAAAATTGAACCTAAGTGTCCTGACTCTGCGGTCACCTCCCTATAATCTGAAAATTAACTATACAAAATTGCGATACAGAACTATAACTGGCACAAGTCAAATAAAACTTTGCCCCAGGGTACCTGGGAAGATTAGCATTGAAACATGTTTCCTTCAGGGAAGATGCTCTTCCTCACTACAGCAATAGCCAGTGCCATGCCTTCTTCCCTCCTGACCCTCCAATCATAAGTTTATTTGCAAAATAGCCACCCTTGGCAGCCAACCTCAGGGCCTGCTTCCCTACAACCATTGTGAGGGACAGACTACCCTATAACCCTGTGGTTGTACTGTCCTCTGTACCTCTACCACCCACCATCTCCAACTGAATCTTCCTCAAATGCCAGGATACCCTGCCCCAACTGTATATAAAAATATACAGGGTGTCCCAAAGACCTATTAAGCTATTTAAGCTTAAAACTTTAAAGTGCTATATAAATGCTATTATTGCTGCTACTGCTACTACTACAATGACAACTACTACTACTCTACAATGGCTGATCCAGTGAAAGAGAAGAGAAATAGAAAGTGCTAAGACCAAAGGAGCTTGAAAAGAAAAACCAACACAATGTTAGCAACAGAGGAGGACAAGCTGTGAAGGTGTAAGGGCAAGCAAAGTGGAACTTTTTGCTGTTTTCTCTTTTGGGATGCTTCTCAGCACTAAGGCAATCAGGCACTTTTGATTGAGTCTTCCCTTTGTAGGAAGTCCCACAAGTTTTGCTAATTAGGTCACAAGATTTGTAAAGCCCTCAAGAGGGGTGAAGCCCTCCCGCCCTGAAAAAGGATATATGTATATATATATATATATATATATATATACACATATATATATACATATATATATATACATATATATATAGAGAGAGAGAGATAGAGAGATAGATATAGATAGATAGATATAGATATAGATAGATAGATATAGATATAGATAGATATATATATTGAACTCAGAATTGAGAATTGAGAACTCTCAGAATTGTGGGAGGAGAGGTTTTGCTTTGGGGGCTCACTCACTGGAAGAGTGTCGTATGATTTGACCGGATGAGACTCTGGGTAGCCGTTGGAGCCCCACCAGCTTTGAAAAACCCAGCTGTTGGTGCTTCTCTCTCTGGTAACTATGTATATGATGTCTTGGACAGACAGTTAGAAGCCTGTCTGCTGATTTATGTTATTTTTCTTTGTTTATATAATTTCTGCTTGTAATTTCTGTTTCTTTTTTCTCTGAAATTTGGGGTGCTGAGTATTTCTCTTGAGCTAAGTGAATGATATGTGTATATTTAATTAAAGTAAGATTGTTAACCCCTTAAAGTTGCTTTCCTTAGAAAAGCAGATCAAAGAACTACGCTAGCAGCCCTCCTGTGTGCTGGTTAGTCTTACACAGCCACAGCAGCAGCAAGTAGCATTGTTGTTAGAGAAGGAAAGTGAGAAGCCCAAACCAGATGGAATAGGAAATAGAAGCAAGAGCAAAGCCCCAATTTGTCATCTAGGAGAGAGCCATGAATGAATCATGGAGACAGTCAAGGTGTCACCCAAGGTGTCCTCTCTCTTTACAGAGCAGCCAGGACCTTCCTGGGATCTAGGAGAGGTCCATTATCCTTAGATCTTTCTACTATATAGAAATTATCCCCCATAAACATCCATTTAAATGAGAAACATAACTTAGGGGGGACAAGATACTACAACATTCCTTTTCTTACAAAAGCCATCTTGTTTCTTTCATTTCCTATTCTATCTGGTTTAGGCTGATCTTTTCATTTCTAGTCTTCTGCTACTATATTTGGCAAAAGCTTACTGAACTCTCTCATTCTTCCCTAGGAATTTAACATTTTCTGCAGACACTGTGGGCCCAACTCTTCATTATACCATTTTATAGTGAAACACTGAACCTAGAACTCCTTTTTACTTTCATTTTATGTCTGATAAACTGTATTAATTCTTAATTTAATCTATCAATGATACGAGAGTACATTTTTGACAGCATATTTCACAGGTAACTAAAAGGACTGAGAACATAGTCCACTGTGCTTCAAAGAAATTTTGTACCATAAAACTATTCAAAACCTATCTGAAGCCAATTTTTATCAGGGATTTCCCCTATAAGGTAGCAATGTTCATTGTTATTTTACTTACCTGAATTGAAAACACTATTGTCAAGTACATAATAGCTGCCTCAATAATTCAGTCATCATAAAATGAATTCTCTTTCCTAAATTGTGGTAATATATGTAACCTGGGCTTAGTTGGGCCTGCCCAATCCTCTAACACAGAACCATCCCAAGGGGCTTTTGAAGCTTGTCCAAATTGCCTGACATGGAGGACTCTTTTACCCCTAGGTGACTGGGTGTAGCTTCCTTTGATTTGTGGCCTGTATTTTTAAAACTGGAAGGACTGAGACCATAGCTCTTTTGCCCACCATTTTGTTAAGGTCTTTCTCTGCTTCTCTTTCCTAATATATCCAGAGGGTAAAGATGCTAGTTCAGCCATAGCAGGGGCCATGAAGTGAAGACAGGCAGGAGGACTGGGCATACTCAGACAAGTCAAGGTTGTATATATACCCTGACAAAGGGATATCCCATAATAAAAAAATTTATTTCATTTGTATGGAAGTCAATCTACCACTACAGATTATAAACCTTTTTCACCCTTTCTATATACAATTAGCTTTTAGTAAAAGTGTTTACTAGGCAGCTAGGTGGCTTTACTAGGCAGCTATGTGGACCCCACTTTAGAGTGCTGGGCCTAAATTCAGGAAGACAGCTTCCTGAGTTCAAATCTGGTCTCAGACATTTATTAGCTGGGTGACCCTGAGCAAGTCACTTAACCCTGATTGCCTCTATAAAAAAAAACGATGAAGTCCTTTCCAAAAGTAACCTAGTTTTAAAATCTCACTAAAACTGACACCTCTTCTAATGACTTTAAAGAAATACAAATTGTAATTTATATTAGTGGGAGAGTATGCACTAGGATGTTTGTTTGGTGGAGAGAGGCAAAGATGTTTTATAGCTACTAGTCTTACTACACCATCTTAGTAAATCCCCTTTTTGTTCAATCATTTTCCAGCCATATTTGCCTCCGTTTCATCTATAAAGTAAGCAGAAGAAGGAAATGGCAAACTATTCCAATATCTTGGCCAAATATACCCCACATGGAGTCATGAAGAGTCTAATATGGCTGAAAAATGACTGAACAAAAAAAGGAAGTACTAAGATGACTTAGTAAGAGCAGTAGCTACGAAACCTCTCCACTTGTCCCCACCAACAAAACAAACATCCTAATGCATACTATCCTAATACAAATGTAGCATACGTAGAAAGCGGGGACACAAAAACTTAGACTATAGTGGCAGTGAGACATAGGGATGGAACATATGTAACCAAGTAAACTAATTACTCTGGTACTCTGGTACAGAATCTCAATAATTTTTTTCTCCTAGAGGAGTCATCATAAATCTCAATTCTCGATATTCAAGGCTAGCTCTCTGTTGGGTTCATACCTGGTTCTTTTTTTTTTTTTTTTTTGCTACCAGAAGTCCTGACCCTCAAGAAGTTTCTGGTCTCAAGTGATGACCTGTCTATATCTGTGTCTATCTAGAATGCATGTCTCTGCCCCCCACTACACATATTAATGAGTTAAGGGAGCAGCTATGGTGTAGCTGAAAGAACCCTGGATTTGGAATCATATGACCTCCTGTAACACCAGCCTCTCAAGTTCTCTGCCCAGAGAATATTATTATAGTAAATAGTAGAAATCAGACTCAAGAATTCAAGAAAGGGCTCTGCCACAGAATTTACCATTTTGGTGGTATTGGATTGGCTCTTGGCTTTAATCTTCTGGAAAGAGGGAACTGGGAATTTGTCCATCTGAAACACTGGCACAAAGCAAAGTAGGTTGGGTTGAGCTGTGTGTTCCATCTCAAGATGCCAGCTCCTCTGTCCCCTCCTCTAGATATCTACAAGCTGTGGCCATAGGACAGTGATGCTCAGGACTGATTGGATATCCATTACCAACCCCATCTTACTTCCTGCTGGGTTAGGGTAGGAAGAGATAAAAGGAGAAACAGAGATCTGAACCCCCCGCCCCACACCCAGCCAAAAGCAGCCAGTGTTGTGTGACTTCTGCCTGGGTTCCCATCTTCCACCCTTGCTCAAGTTATTAACCGTACCATATCTCTTCAAAACTTCCATTTACTCTCTCCACTGAATATAAACTTCTCTTTCTATGCTTAATAGTTCTTCATGAAGGCATTTTCTGCATAATTTCTGTGGCCATCTCCTATATAGAAACTCATATTATGCTCTCCTGTTAATGGTATTATTTGAGCAGAAGGAGACTGGAGTCAGAAGATCTGGGTTCTTTTTATACTTATTACCTGTATGACTTTGGGTAAGTCACCTAACCTCTTTGGGCCTCAGTTTCCTCATCTGTACAATGATGTGGTTGTAGATGATCTATAAAGTAGCTCTGAATTTATACCATATGGCCTTGGGTGGTTAAAACTAGGATAAAGTGGGGCAGCTAGGTGGCGAAGTGAGTAGAGCACTGGCCCTGGAGTCAGGAAGACCTGAGTTCAAATCCAGCCTCAGACACTTCACACTTGTACTAGCTGTGTGACCTTGGGCAAGTCATTTAACCCCAATTGACCTGCCCCCCTCAAATAAAATAAAATTGGGATAAAGTATGCATCAGGATTAATCAATCAACAAATATTTATTAAGTGCCTACTATGGGCCAGGCACTATGCTAAGTGCTGAGTATACAAAAAGAGGCAAAAGACAGTCCCTGCCCTCAAGGTGTTTACCATCTAATGGGAGAAACAACAAGCAACAAATATAAATGAAAGCAAGCCATATATATTGGGTCATGTTGGCCAGTTGCTACTGGACTGGGCTAGGCAAGTTGCTTAACTGCTGGGATATGGTCAGGAAGCAAGGTTTATATACTAGTCTCCTGGGGTGGCTCTTCAATGCACAGTTACAGGCTTCTTTTTTTCCCAGCTTCAGTCACTGCTAGGTAGGGGGTGGTGATGTGGAGAAAGTACTTCATCAGCTCTTTCAGTTAGGGCAACAACCCATAACTTTGCAAGCTTTGCATAAGCTTCTTTCCTTTGATTCCCTCAGAGTCTCAAGGTTGTATGTCACCTCTAGGCAAGAGATGAAAGAAGGCTTGACTCTCTTGTCTACAAAGTCCTTCTTACCCAAAAGCCCTTTCTTCCATAAGCCACTCCATGTTGTCTTTGATTGATCAGTTTCAGTACAATCATTTTCACCTCCCAGGTAGGCATGTGGGTAGCTAGGGAAAACATGTAAATGTAGTCTGTGCCCTGTAGGCACAGTTCATTTTCTTCATGTTCTCTTTACATTCAATTAAAGTATTTGCCCCTGTAGACCTTCAGCTTCTGTAGAAGTCTTCCTGGAGCACACCTCTTATTCTTACCATGTACCAGATACTGTGTCAAGCACTACCCATACAAATGAAAACAAAAAAGACATTTCCTACCATTGAAGACTTACATTCTAATGGAGGAGAATAGCCCATAAAGGAGAGATGGAAATAGGGAGGAAGGGAAGAAGTAGAGTGAAAGTTCAGACAGTGAATGGAGCCCACAGTGGAGTGAGCATTCCTGAAGTCCCTCCTGAAATTGCCATTCAGGAAAGGGAGTCATCAGTCAGGAGAATGGGTCCTCAGAATTGAGGATTGTCCTGGGTGGGAAGGTATCTGGTAAGGGTGAGGTGTCCAACCATCTGTTAGACCTGGATTCTGGAACTACCTTCTTCCTACTCAGTCTTCACTCCATCTGGATATTGGTCCTCTTTGAGAATGAAGGGTGAACAACAACGTATTATTTATTGTTGCCTTAGAATTCATTCTCCCAAATCAAGGCTTTCTATAGCCCTCCTCAAGTGTTCTAGAAGTACTACTGAGGGAGCAATAGGGTGGGGTTTCTCTATTGCTATCGGTTTGAGCATATATTCCAGCAGGTGTTCCCTTCCCTCACCTTAGCCACCAGTAATTTAGCATCCCATTTCCACTTAACCAGTTAACCTCAATTAGTTGTTACAAAGGGGTATTTACTGATACTGTATAAAAAGAAATGAAAATTTTTCCCTAACACCTTGGGGGAACACTATACCACCTCAGTCCCAGGAGAGAGTGGACAGATAAAAATCGTTTCTACATAGCATTCACTGAAGTTCACTTCCAAATGTTCATGGGCCTATATCTTTGCTACTGTTGAAGTAGATTGAGTAGGCTGTTAAGGATTTTATGCTTTACTATCTGGGTAATCCCATCAAGGGCTCTACTCTAGGACTTTGGGGATCTCGCTCTCCTGACATTTTAAGCTCATAAGGTCCTAGCTCACAAGATCTCCAGTCTCCTTCATATGAAATAAGAAAGAATAGATATGACAGAGACAGAAGCAACAACAGGGTCACGAGCTCATGTGCTATGTTGTGGTGGAGAGATAAAGGCATGAAGTCTCTCTTACCACCAAGGGCTTAGTCCTCAACTTCTCTAAAGCCAGCTAGTCTGGGAAAAACCAGGTAAGAGCTTCAAATTTTATCCCTCCCTCCCTCGTTTTACTCCTCCCTCCCCGAGATGGTAAGCAATCAGATATAGGTTATACATGTGCAATTTTGTAAAACATTTCCACATTACTCATTTTGTACAAGAAGACTAGAATAAAAGAAAAACAATGAAAGAAAGAAAATGAAAAATAGGATGCTTTGGTCTATATTCAATAAATATCTTCTTTGGAGGTGGATAGTATGCTTCATCATTAGTCCTTTGGGATGGTCTTGGATCTTTGTATTGTCCCTAGCCTCTTCTGAATAACAAATTGCACCAACTCCTGTTTGTTACATACTACAGATGAAGGTGTAGCTATTCCCACATAGCTACATTATAATGAAGACTAGATATATAGATATATCTATGTGTATATGCATGAAATACACATATGCATTTATGTGTATATGCATATATACATATACACATGTACATATATATGTATTCATATGTACACATACACATATACACATATCTATGCAGGTGATGTCCCCTTATACATATACCTCTGTGTGTGTGTGTGTGTGTGTGTGTGTATGTGTGTGTGTGTGTGTAGGAGGGTATCACCTGCATAGATATGATAGCCCTGAGCCGTGCTGGCCTTGAATGGTCTAATTCTAAAAGTGATAACTCCTTTGAAAGAGCATAAGTAGGAACATCCACAGCTGTGATGGCAGAGATAGTAGCAGAAAGCAGATGGCAATTATGGAGAAAGAGTATGGCAGCAGTAAAAGCAGAGCACAAAGCTTCCAAGTCCCAGTAGGGGAGGATGCCAGGAGGAATGACAACAGCAGAAGAGCTAGGGAATTCCTGGACCACAATGAGATGCTGTAACATCCTGTGGGTGGAATAATGAAACCATGCCATAAGGAACAATGTGCGCCATAGTGACACAACCCAAAACCTTATTCTTCATTGGTAGAATGAGTCAATCAGACTCCACCTGGGACTAGCCAGAGATGGAAGTTTCAGGACACTCTAGAAAGACCAAGTTTTTCTCTCCATTTAGGGAGTGGGGGAATGTCTCAAACTCCCTTTCTGCTCTTCTTTAACCCCAACAAATGGTGCTATAATTTATATCTAAGTACTTGAGAGAGGTGGGGCTCACTGGAATTGAATTTCTTTGACTGCCTGTGGCAGGAGTTCTTAACGTTTTTTGTGCCATGTTCCCCTTTATCAGTAGAGTGAAACCAGTGGACCCCTGAAGGAAATGGTATACTTCAGTAGTGGATACTGGAAAACAAAGTTTTTTTGTCGTTATATTATATTATTATCATTTGTTTGACCCTCTGAAATATAACCACTGCCCCCAAGGGCTCTATGGATTCCAAGTTAAGAACCCTCGGATTTGGGATTTGGTATAAGTTACAGTAGATAGAATGCTAGGCCTGAAGTCAGGAGGACCTGAGTTCAAATCTGACCTCAGACATTTATTGGCTCTTTGACCCTGGGCAAGTCACTTAACCTTGTTTGCCTCAGTTTCTTTGTCTGTAAAATGACCTGGAGAAGAAAATGGGAAACCACACCAGTATCTTTGGGGTCACGAATAGGGTCACAAAGTATCAGACATGACTGAAAAAACTGATCAAAACGTCACTTTTCATATTACTTATCGTGTATAATAAACTTATTCTATATTTCATTCCATATTAATTTGGTGCTTTTAAGGAAACCGAAGATACCTAGGCCTTAACAAAAGGATCTGAGTTCTGATTTTCCCAGGGGGATCTCTGAGTAGAGATCTGAGTCAAAAAGAGATAGCTTAATTCATGTTAACCCAGATCTTCCGTTCTAGTTCTTGAGCTATAAAATATAACACCTACCACAAGCTACCCCAATCTCAGCACTTGTAAGGTACAGTTCAGGTCCCAGGTTCAAAGTCCTCTAGGTCCAAACTATGAGTCTACACAAGCCCACACCCTTGTGCCTCCCTTTAATAGTCATTCAGTAGACTCAATAAACTCAAAATGGAAGCATTTATTAAGATATATAACAAGAATAGTAGCTACAAAACATTCTCTCCAATAAACATTTCCCACAAATATGCACAGCAAGGACACCATAACAAATATATTAAAAAAATTCCTCATGTAATGAAAATCTAAGGCAGAGTTTAGGTGAATGGCATATAGTGACACTAGCGGGTTAGAATGTTTTGTTGATACAGCCACAGTCAGGGATTGAGCCACATGCAACCTTCCTTGCCCCCACTATCCCATGGGGCAACAAACTATGAGTAGTGGTCCAAACAGTGGGACATGCATTGGACCTCTGGGAACCTGAATTTACATAGGGTTTTCAGACAAAGGGCCTGCTGTAACAACTGATACAGCTGGCACAATGTGATCAGGGACCATGGACCAGTGGCAAAATAAGATTATTTAAAAATTAACTAAAGTTTCCTGAAGATAAGAAAAGTGGAAGTATAACTGTGCTATATCAACAAGCTTGCTGGAAAGTTTCAGTAGGCAGTTCTTATTAGAACAAGGTGCAGTTTAAACCTTAAGCATACTAGCTAGAAATATAGATAGATGTTTATGTAGATATAGATATAGAGTCAGCTTAGATCCATGTTTCCCATTTCATAGAAGCAATATCCTCACCCCTCCCCTCCCATGCAATTAGTCTAGCTTTCTCTTACAAGGTATTGAGATCTTGCTCTGAATTTGATTGACTCAGGGGACTAAAGGCCCAGACCACTGACATCACTTCTTCACTGCATGGGTATGTAACTGCAACAAGGAGCTCCAGTGGTAGGGGGAAAGGGAATCGAAAGGACAATACTTAATTCTTCCCAGGAGCCCAAGACATTTCTGCAAATGGGAATGTGGGCAAATGTGCCCATTTAATTTGCTGAGGAGAGGCAGAGGTATTGCATCATATTTAAAATTTTCTACTGTCACCCCACTCTCCAACTTCCAAACCATGAACTGTGTGAACTGTAGTTCTCCCTCTCTGGAACTTTTAATGAAGGGCCCCTGCAGAAAGTAGAGCCCAGGTAGTTGACTCTTACATAATGGGCAGCTGGCATAGTAATATTGGAGCAGTGAGCACAAATGTGGGAAGTAGCATCAGTGGTAGAAGGATGGTCACTGTTATGTGGGGTGCCAAGGCAGGCGCACTGTAGCTCATTGCTGCCTGTAATATAAAACTGACTATCCCCTCCATATTGATGCCAGTATACTATCCAGTAATTATTGTACAACTCCTCCCCAAGGAAGGCCTACAAAAGCAAGGGGGTGGTATTGTTGGGCTGTGGGCTTGATTTCAGGCAATGAGGGAGAGGTGAAAATATTTTAAAAAGTCTTATAGAAAAGAGGGCAATCATCAATTGGGGAACGGCTGAATAAGTTGTGGTATATGAATGTAATAGAATACTATTATGCTATAAGAAATGATGAACAGGCAAACTTCAGAAAATCCTGAAAAGACTTACATGAACTGATGCTGTTTAAGTGATCGGGACCAGGAGAACATTTTAACAGCAGCACTGTGAGACAATCAACTCTGATTGACTTAGCTCTTCTCGGCAATCCAAGACAATTCCAAAAGACTCATGCTGGAAAATGTTATCCACACTCAGAGAAAGAACTATGGAGGCTGAATGCAGATCAAAGCATACTATTTTTGCTTTTTTGTCTGGCTTTTCCCTTTTGTTCTGTTTCTTCTTTTACAACATGACTAATTTGGAAATATGTTTACATGATTGCACATGTATAATCTATATCAGATTGCTTGCCATCTTGGGGAGGAGAGATAGGAGATCGAGGGACAGAAAAAATTTGAAACTCAAAAACTTATAAAAAGTGAATTTTGAAAACTATCTTTACATGCAATTGGAAAAAAATAAAATATTATTTACCAAAGGGGAAAAAAAAGAAAAGCAGGCAGCAGTTCCTCAGAAGCAAGGATTTTGTATAACTTCCATCTCCATGAGGCTCTCAGAAGGAAGACCTGGATTGTGGGCCAGGAAACACAGTGAGTGGTGGATGGTACAATGCGATTCTCCCTGATGTGTGATGAGAATTGTTGACTATACAGGAAGTCTATTGCTTGTGTTTGTTTGTTTGTTTTTGCTACAGCCTTGATGCTCCTGGTGCTGTACCTATTGATAGTCATCCTTTACTTTGAGATATCTACTGTAAACTGCAAAGATTTAGCATCACCCACCACATGGATCTGATGAGTTAGTCCTGGGCCTTGGTCCTTCCTTGGACTCTGAGATTGCATCCTTCTGTCAGGTAGCTGTTATTTTGTTTGGGTTTTCTGGCTGTGTTTCTATTTAAGTTATTCTCTTCTTCTTCTAGTGCTGACAGTATCAGGTTTCTGGAATATCAAAGGTTAGCCCTAACACCAGTAATAGCCCTAAGGTCATTTAAGTGGGGAAAGGTTCTTTAGAACATTACCACCCAGGGACAGAGTGTGGCAGGAGCAACATCCTAACTGCTGCCCCCATGCAAGTTAGGCTAGTTTTTTCCTTTAAAAGTATTGAGACCATCCTTGAGACCTTGTTGGCTCAGAGGACTAAAGTCTTAGGATGTTGACATCACCTCCTTATCTTCTAAGTACAAAACCACAGCAAAGAGCTCTACGTATCTTTGTGGCTTGACTGGTGGGTCTTAACGGGCACCTCAGGCAAAAGAGCCTCACTCAGCTGAATAAACCTGACAGGTCCTCAGTGGCTATTCTTTCGTAGCTTTCTCTTGCTACAGGTTAATAAATCTGCTCTTGTTAACTGTGTACTAATAGCGAATCTAAACTACCAGTGGACTGACCTGAGTCAGGCTCATCCAGAACAAAGTTCTACAACGCTCCGTGCTGTTAGATGTTTAACATCAGCATTGATTGACACTACTGAATTCATATGATTCTATTAAGTCCAACAAAGATCCATGGAGACAAATTACATGCTGCCAAAAACAACAGAACATATATTTAAAATAGATGATGTCATTTAAAATGTCATCTGTTGAGTTAAAAGACATGAAATTCTTAAGATGAAAGAACGGAAATTCTTTACATCGGCTCCTAAGCCATACATTAATAAAGGAATACTCCTAATTTAGGTATTATAGGAAGATAATTATGCGATAATATTCACTAGTATTCCTATCCAGGCTAAGTGTATGTGATTGATAGGACAATACATATTGAAGTGTTGTGGATTAACTTTCATTCTAATCAAATTATCCTGAAAGATCAACACAAAGGCATGATCAGGGCAACCAGAGCTCCTGGGTTTCTGTTAATTCTTCTATAGAGATGGAAAGATGTTGATGGATTTGACCAAAAGTTGTAGTCAGAGAAATTCTGCTTATAGAAATGTTTCTGTTGTGGAGCATTTAGACCTGTAATTCTCAAATTGTTGCTCATCTAATTTTGTAGGGCAATTATGAAATTCTAAATCCTCTAGCTCCCTAAAGTAAATTTAACTCATTTCAATTTTATATGAATATATGCCACAGTGCTTTCATTTTTTTTAAAAGTTATATTTATGCCTTTTGTTTTTTTGAACCATAATCACTTCCCAGTATGCACCTGTCCAAAATGACTCTTACAATAAAGAAAAGTTAAGCAAAAGTAATCCACACAGCAACTGCATCTATCAACATAAACAATATCTGGCATCCATAGTACCTTTCCCCTCCTCCCCTTACTAAGAAGTAGAAGGTATATTTCATCATTAGTTCTGAGTTTAGTTGCTCTTTACTGTTGTTTCCGTTTTCATTATTTTAGTTACTGTGTATGTTGTTGTTCTTATTCTTCTTTCTTCACTTTGCTTCAGTTCATAAAAGTCATTTCATGTTTTTTTAATCTTTCATATTTGTCATTTTGTGTGGTGCCATAATAATCAATTTCATTTATATGCCAGTTTATTCTGTCATTCACAGTCAATGAGCACTTTTATTAGCAAGGTCCAAGATTTTCTTTCCTGTCTTTCCTTCCTTCTTTCTTTCTTCTTTCCTTTCTTTCTTTCTTTCTTTCTTTCTTTCTTTCTTTCTTTCTTTCTTTCTTTCTTTCTTTCTTTCTTTCTTTCTTTCTTCCTTTCTCTCTCTCTCTCTCTCTCTCTCTCTCTCTCTCTCTCTCTTTCTTTTTTTTTGGTGGGGGTGGGGGTAGCATACAGCAATAGGCATCACAAAATATCAAAAGAACAAGAAGAAAATGCAATTACCTGAATCTGGGAATCCATGACCTGGCTGGACCTTAGAGCCCTATATAGAGCTATATAGAGCTTAGACCTATATTTGTTGCCTCTTAAATTACATTTCAGATGAATATTTATTGGTATTTTACTTGGCACCCCCCCCAAAAGAACTTCAGTACCATAAGTAGATCAAAGTAAGAATAACAGTCTGGAGTATATTTCAATAATCCAACGTAAAATGTTTTGTTTTTTGTTCGTTTTGTTTTCAACTAGAGTGACAACAGATTGTGTTGAGACTGGCAGCAAAGGAGAAGATGGGAATCAGAGTGGGGGAAACACTTCAGCACACTAAGGTAGACCAAAGAGTTATTTTCAGGAAAGCAGTTGATATAAACACAGCCAACTCTCTATTATGTCAGATTGAGGAGCACTTTCATAAAATTAAGCCACCAGAAACCATAAAATTTACAAATGAGATATGTCAGGTACTGGATAAGTGAAAAAAGAATGAGAAATACTTCATTTCCTTCCATGCTTCCGTATTCTTCCTTTTTATTTTCATGATTGCATGATTATTTCCTATGTTAATCATACTGATAACTCCTCTGGGCCTCAGTTTCTTCATTTGTAAAATGAGGCAGTTGGACTAGATGGCCTCTAAGGTTCTTTCCAGCTCTAAATCTATCTATTGAGCACTTAGGATATTTGAGGAAGTCAATAAGTACTTATAGAGATTGTAAAATTTCTGGGATCAAGAACTAACTGGCTTATTTATTTTTGTATCTCCATCAATCCTAGCAAAATGGTTTACACAAAATAGTCATTTCAGGGGTTTTGCGAGTTCATTGATGTGACTATTCCCTCCATGATTGCAACCCACCTATATTTGGATGTTCGTTGTTACTCTTGTCCTTGTTTCCTTAAAAGTCTTTCATCAGGAGTCCACCCAATATTCAATGCCTTCCTTTTATTTTCTTGATACTGCATGGATGCCAGCTAGCCAATAAACATTTTTATTATTTATTTATTTTTTTGCGTTTTCAGCATTGATTTCCACAAGATTTTTATTAATAAATTTTCTTCCCACTTCTACCCTCCCCGCCCACTCCAAGATGGCATATATTCTGATTGCCCCATTCCCCAGTCAGCCCTCCCTTCTGTCACCCCATTCCCCCCCATCCCCTTTTCCCTTACTTTCTTGAAAGGCAAGATAGATTTCTGTGTCCCATTGCCTGTATATCTTATTTCCCAGTTGCATGCAAAAGCAACTTTTTTTTTGAACCTCTGCTTTTAAAACTTTGAGTTCCAAATTCTCTCCCCTCTTCTCTCCCCACCCACTCTCCCTAAGAAGGCAAGCAACTCAACATAGGTCACACGTGTATCATTATGTAAAACCCTTCCGCAATACTCATGTTGTGAAAGACCAACTATATTTTGCTCCCTCTTATCCAGGCCCCCTTTACTCAATTTTCTCCCTTGATCCTGTCCCTGTTTGAAAGTGTTTGCTTTTGATTACCTCCTCCCTCATCTGCCTCCCTTCTATTATCCCCCCTTTTTATCCCCTTCTTCCTTCTTTCCTGTGGGGTAAGATACCCAATGGAGTGTGTATGTAAGTCAAATCCAACAAGAGCAAGATTCACTCATTCTCCTTCACCTGCCCCCTCTTCCCTTCCTACATAACTGCTTTTTCTTGCCACTTTTATGTGAGATAATTTACCCCATTCTATCTCTCCTTTTCTCTCTCTCTAAATATATTCCTCTCTCATCCCTTAATTTGATTTTTTTCTAGATATCATCCCTTCATATTCAACTCACCCTATGCCCTCTGTGTATGTGTGTGTATATATATGTATATATATATTACATATATATATATATTCCCTTTAGCTACCCTAATACTGAGGTCTCATGAATCATACATATCATCTTTCCATGTAGGAATGTAAACAAAACAGTTCAACTTTAGTAAGTCCCTTATGATTCCGCTTTCTTGTCTACCTTTTCATGCTTCTCTTGATTCTTGTGTTTGAAAGTCAAATTTTCTATTCAGCTCTGGTCTTTTCACTGAGAAAGCTTGAAAGTCCTCTATTTTATTGAAAATCCATATTTTGCCTTGGAGCATTATATTCAGTTTTTTCTGGGTAGGTGATTCTTGGTTTTAATCCTAGCTCCGTTGACCTCAGGAATATCGTATTCCAAGCCCTTCAATCCCTTAATGTTGAAGCTAATAGATCTTGGGTTATTCTGATTGTTTTTCCACAATACTCAAATTGTTTCTTTCTGGCTGCTGGCAGTATTTTCTCCTTGATCTGGGAGCTCTGGAATTTGGTGACAATATTCCTAGGAGTTTTCTTTTTGAGATGTTTTTCAGGAGGTGATTGGTGGATTCTTTCAATTTCTATTTCACCCTCTGGCTCTAGAATATTGGGGCAATTTTCCTTGATAATATCTTGAAAGATGATATCTAGGCTCTTTTTTTGATCATGGCTTTCAGGTAGTCCAATAAGTTTTAAATTCTCTCTCCTGGATTTA
>CM053623.1:315123772-315144073 GCA_028646595.1 Phalanger gymnotis | reverse complement strand
CCAATCTAATTTTTAGGGTAGTATTTTCTTCAGTGGTCTTTTGGACCTCCTTTTCCATTTGGCTAATTCTGCCTTTCAAGGCATTCTTCTCGTTGGCTTTTTGGAGCTCTTTTGCCATTTGGGTTAGTCTATTTTTTTAAGGTGTTATTTTCTTCAGTATTTTTTTGAGTCTCTTTTAGCAAGTCATTGACTTGTTTTTCATGGTTTTCTCGCATCACTCCCATTTCTCTTCCCAATTGTTCCTCTACTTCTCTTACTTGCTTTTCCAAATCCTTTATGAGCTCTTCCATGGCCTGAGACCAATTGATGCTTTTCTTGGAGCTTTTTGATGTAGGCTCTTTGACTTTGTCGACTCCTTCTGGCTGTATGTTTTGGTCTTCTTTGTCACCAAAAAAAAAAAAAAAAGATTCCAAAGTCTGAGTCTGAATCTGGGTGTGCCCTGGCTGCCTGTTCATGTTCCCAGCCAACTACTTGACCCTTGAGCTTTGTGTCAGGGTACAACTGCTTGTAGAGTAGAGAGTACTTTGTCCCAAGCTTGAGGAGCTGTGCCACTGTTTTCAGAGCCACTTCTACACAGCAAGCTCTGCCACACCAGTGCTCCTTCTCCCCCAAGAACCACCAACCAGGATTGCAGCTCAGATCCAGGGAAGGCAAAGCAGGCTTTGCACTCCGCTCTAATCTACCACTTAATTCCTCCCACCAGGTAGGCCTGGAGCTGGAAGCAACTACAGCTCTGGAAGCAGCCTTAGAGCTGCACCCCTCTGCTGCCCCTGGGTCAGTGGCCAACTGTGAACTCCTTTCACTCTGCCCCAGAAGCTTTTCCCACTAACCTTCTCTGTTGTCTTTGGTGTTTGTGGGTTGAGAAGTCTGGTAACTACCACAGCTCACGGATTCAGAGTGCTATGCCTGTTCCACCTGCCTCTTGGTCTGGTTGGTCCTGGTGTGGCCCATGCTGGGCTCTGCTCCACTCCACTCCCAGATCTGTGGGATAGACCCTTCCCAGTGACCATCCAGGCTGTCCTGGGCTGGAGCCCTGCTTCCCTTTGCTATTTCATGGGTTTTGCAGCTCTAGAATTTGTTCAGAGCCATTTTTATAGGTGTTTGGTGGGACCTGGGGAGGGGGGGGACTTAAGCAAGTCCCTGCTTTCCAGCTGCCGTCTTGGCTCTGCCCCAGTCAATAAACATTTTTAAGTGCCTACTATGCACCAGGCACTGTGCTAAGTGCCGAGGATACTAATATGAGAAAGAAATGCTTTCAAAGAATTTATACTCTATTTGGGGGAACCAGTACCCAAAAGGAAGCTCGCAAGGTGGAGAAAGAGAAGGTACCCAGCACTAGGATGTGATGGAGAAGACCAAAGGAGTCCGACCAGGTCAGAAATGAAGAGATGGGTGGCCTGAGCACCTTCCTTAAAAGGAGGGTTTGAGGAGGAACTCTTTGCCCTCTGATCAAAGAGGTTCTAGGGGCAGAAGACGCTTATAAGACGGGAGTTCCAAGACTGATGTGATGTTGCAAAATAAAAAGTTGTCTGGGCATTAAGACCAAAAGAATACCACTGGGTAGGAAATGCCAGTGGATGATAGCCATGGGCTATCTATCATTATCTTTTGCTTTCACTCATGCAGTTCTCTAATAATATCCTTAATTCCATTTCTCCTGCAATAAATAGTTCTCAGTTATAATGTGTTGTTCCCTGCTCTACTCTTGAAGGCATCCCCAATGTCTTATTTTTTTGTAATCCTCAGTTCTATTTCTTTGGAAATTGTGATCTTAAATGATTCACAGCTATTTAATATTATAGGAAAAATATTATTTTTTTAAATATACTTTTGTTTCAAACCAAGGCTTGGTGTGATTTAAAAACATTGTACAAATTCCCAGTGAAAATCCAGTTCAACTCTGAGCCAAAATCATTATTCATGTATGAAATATATATGTTTGTATATGTACATATACATATGTTTATATACACACATATGAAATTATTGATTAAAGTGTCTGTCATAATCTGAACAGTATGCATTCTTCATATACTTGGTTTTTACTATGTGGATGGTTAGGCCAAACTCTTTTGAGACACTAATTATATGTATGTTGAATGAATTGAGACACTAATTATATGTATGTTGAATGAATGAATTAATATCAGGAATCATAAAAGCTTAGAGTTGTAAGTAGGAACTTGTAAGTGAGTTATGCATTCCACCATGGATTGGAGCAATAAAATGCAAGGAGAGGAAAAAGAACAGGATATCGGGAAGTGGCCAACAGCATAGTATATTATGACAGCAGTAATATCTAGCATTTATATGTCACTTTAAGATTTGCAAAACACTTTACAAATATTATCTCATTTGATCCTCACAAGAACCTTGAGAGGTAGGTGCTAATATTATCCCCATTTTACAGATGAGGAAAATAAGAAAATGAGAGATTATGTGACTTCCCCAGAGTAATAGCTAGTAAATATCTGAATACAAATTTGAATTCAGATCTCCCTGACTGCAAGTCCAGCCTTTTATTGCTTTATGCCAACACCTAGAAGAGCAGATCAGCAAGAATGTAATGAGCACAAGGGGAGGAATCGAAAATAATACTATAAGAAAGACTGGGACTATTTTGTAGAGTGTCTTAAAAGCTAGGCAAAGGCACTTGTGCTTTTTCCAACAGGTCAGTGGTCTCCAAACTATTTTGTTTGTGTATTCTATCAGTTTAAAAAAATTGAGCACATACCCCCATGTGTGTCTAGTTAATTTATTTATAAATCATAGACTACTAACAACATACATTATAATTTTTAAATGAGATGAAGATGGAATAATATTTGATCCTAGAGTTGATAGGAGCCATTGGAGTTTATTGAATAGGTGAGTAACATGGTCAGACTTGAGCTGTAGGAAAATCACTTTGGCTACTTACAGAGTGCACTATGGAGGATGTATTGGAGAAGGGAGAGACCTGGATCAAGGAGAGCCACTAAGAAGTACTAAAGTAGTCAAAGCAAGAGGGACTGAAGTAGTAGTTGTGGCTATGTAAGTAGAGAGAAAGGGACAGATGTGAGAGATGCTGTGGAGATAGAAATAAGATTGGTAATTGATTATAGTGAGGGAAGGTAAAGCATAGAAGATAACGCTGAGGCACTATCAAAGATAACAACTTGGATGATGAGAAAGATGGCCATGCCCTTCATAGAAATAGGGAAGTTTAGAAGATGGGTGGGTTGGGGGAAAAATGATATAATAAGATGTATGTTACATATTGCAACCCAGCCATGCCTTCTCATTCTGTGTCACATACTCTGCCCCACTCAAAATAAGAAGAGGATCACTATTCTAAAACTAAAGATCACCCTGTAAGGGTCACTTACTATATTTGCAATGTGATTTTTGGGTAGCAGGTTGTAAACTGCCTTAGTGACCTGCTTCTGGTGCAAGAAGCAGGGAATTTGGGAACTTGAACAATTAAGAGAAGAGATAGAATGGGAGAATATGGGAGAGTAATTCTAAGAGCCATGTTTAGGAGACAAAACCTATGACTGGCTATCGCAAGTAGGGATTGTCTATCTCCCTACTCTCTGACTGGTTGATCACATCCACCTTGGGGTCAGGGCCTGACCCCTGCTTTGGAGACCGCTGCCATGGGCAATAGGGAGCCACTATGGTTTTTCAGAAGGGGAATGACCTAATCAGACCTATGTATTAGGAAGATGATTTTGGCAGCTGGATGAAATATAAATTAGAAAGAGTCGGAGACTAGTTAAAAGATTATTACCATTGCCTAAGAAAGAAGTGATGATGGCCTGAGGCAATGGGAACGGAGAGGAGGGGATGATGTGAAATGCAAACATAGAATAAAATAATATACATACAGTAAAATATATCATAAATAAATACATAAATAGAAACAAATACATAAAATACACACATATATAGAATCCACAGGACTTGACAAGTGAGGTGAAGCAGCAGATGAGGCAGCAGGAAGAATCATATGACTTCAATATTTTGATCCTGGGTGACAGGAAGGATATTAGAAGCATTAATATAATTAGGGAAGTTGGGAGGACCTTCAGGTTTTAGGCAGAAGGTGAAGAGTTCAAAGAAAGATAAAATTTTAGCATAATTCCTGACAGAAAGAAAATGTGCATCAGGAAAAGATGTCTAATTGTACTTTCAACTGAGTAGGAGAAAGTAGGGGAGGACCATTGCAGTAGAGGACACAGAGAAATGAACAAACTCTTAAGTTTTCACCTTAGGAATAGTCTATATAGTGCTTAAGGGTGGAGATGATTGATGCTAACTAAATAATTAATTTTCATCTAAGCTAAACTGAGGCCTCTTTCCTACTTTTTCAAATTGAATTTGTCCTACCAAGTTGATGTAAAAGTCCTACTGTTCCTGCCCCAGACACACTTTGTGTTGCTCACCTTTCCTTTCCTTTGTTCATGTTATCGTTCACATTGGACCACTTCTGGCACCTTCTCTGGATTCTTGTCCATCCCTGAAAATCTCCCTCAAGGGCCACCTGTTTCAGGAAGCTTTTCCTAATCCCTCCAGTGGGTATCTGGAAGCATAGTTATTTATACATGCATTATACCTCCACACTAAGCCATGAGTTCCATGAACGGATTTTTGCCTGCATATAATTCTGCATTAAATTAGTGTCTAATATGTGCTTGTAAAATGAACTGAATTCTGATAGTGGTTCATTTCATACAAAGAAGAATTACTTCACAGTCATGAATTACCTTAAAAAAAATAAAAATTACCTAAAAATGAAAGAGAAGAGGAGAGAGTTGTCAGGACATGTAGACAGCTCAGTGAAAACTAAAATTAATCATCATTAATAAATAAACAACTCAAAATATTTTCCTATGTATTGAATATTTTTTACCCTCCTATAATGCACATTCCACTAGATGGCACTGGTTTCTTATACTCAATGAGGAATTCAAACCCTAGGTGGGGCTGATCTGGAATATGCCTTCACTCATTCATTCATTCTTCAAGCATTTATCGAGCCCTTACCCACCATGTTCAGGACAACATAAAAGGAACTAAAATGAAGATTTTATGATCTCTGTCCCACCCTTCCTCCATCCCTCCTCAACTGTGTTTACCCAGGGGAAAGAATTCCTAATTATGGTCTTGCTGTTTTACTGATGGGATCATACATTTAAAGTTATGACAACGGCTATCATTTCTATAAAGCACTTTACATACATCATCCCATCTGATACTCACAAGGACCCTGAGATGGGTACTCTCATTATTCCTATGTTACAGATGAGGATATTGAGACTCAGAAATTAAGTGACTTTCCCAGGTTATGAAGCTATTAAGTGTTTGGGGTAGGATTCAGGTCACATAATCCAACTCCTTCATTATGTAGATAAAGAACTAAGTTTCTGAGTAAATTATAAATCTTTTTGCTGTCTTATAATATGGTGAAAATGCTTAGATGTCCCCACAAAAAAAAATCACAGAGTAATTAGCAGTTGTTTCATTTATACAAATACATGCTATTTAAGGACAGGAAAAGAAGAAGTGAAAGTAATGGATCTGAGATAAATTGTGAGATTACAGCTAAAGTATTTAAGTAGAATAGTAACTAAACCAGGGCAAATGTAGCTTTGCTCCAAGGCACGGCATCTGGAGGGGCATGTGTTTCCCCCTTCAGCATTGCCTTACAACTCACCTTGGAATTCCCAGCCAGCTTGCACCACCAAATGTGCCCCCACTGCTGGGCTCAAATCACCCAGAAATCCATTGCCATGGCACCCATTTCCTGGAGCTCATCTTCCTTCTGGCTAGCCTTCACTGACCACCCCCTGGGATGGGTACAAGGATTAAACTCTCTGAAGGGACAGGCTATCCCCTTGGCCAACTCAACTCTACCTGTGATTGGATTATCATTTGCCCTGCTGTGGTTCCCTACCTTCTCTCAAATGTTTTTGGCCTAAGCTCAAGGTCATGCAGCTTAGATCTGGGGAGTCCTTTTCATTCAAACCAGGAAGTTTTAGCCCTTGAATAGACTATTGTTTTGTTGTTCTATGACAGTGATTTCATTGATGTAGGGAGATCCTGGGGAGAAACTTTCTCCTAAGATGCATATCAACACCTTCTCGGCAATAAGTAGTTTTAGAGAATTGTCTATGCCATACTACAAAGGTAATTGTCTCATATGAAATGACTAGAATACATTGCTGGTAAGTGTTTAACTGCCAGTTCTCCGGATGTACAAAACAACATACTTTAAAGTTTAATATATATTATTAACATTTTCTACACACATACAAAGTGAAATAAGGAAAAACAGGAAAATGGTTTACACAATCACTACAACAATGTAAGTGGGAAAAACAACAAAACAGTTTAAACTGAATGATCAAAGTTGGCTCCATGAAAGAGATACAAGAATGCACCTCCCTTCCTTCCCTGCAGGGGTGGTGGTGGTAGGATAGGGCTCTCACCACTATGGGATTCAACTCTACATATAATCTCAGACTTGGTCGATATGTTGTTTAGCTTTGCTGCACTACTTTTTTTTCCTATTTTTTTTGTTTATTCTTTGTTATAAGTGATGACTTTCAGGGAAGGGAATAGAGAGGGATGTGTTGGGAAACATAGTGGATGTAAAGATATATCAATAAAAAATTAAAAATATAGATACATGTATCACATATTTTTTTTAAAAAGGATTAAGTCATGTGCCATTGTGAAGTATTAGAGCCAACAATCATGGTTCTTGGCCAGACTTGTTGCTTTATGGTTGACAAAGAAGATAGGGTTTTTAGCACCTTTTATGTAACTGTTCTATTGTTCATTTTACCAATGGTGTACGAACTTTCTTTTTAATATTTGAGAAAACTTATGTTTTCCTTGTATTGGACTTATAACTGTATCACCAACCAGAAGTTCTCTATATTCTTCTTCCCCAGGGGTTTACTCTCTCTTATGATTTCTTGGCTTCTCAGGCAACCGTAGTAATGTTGATTGATGTTCACTTGTTTATTTTGTTATTTGAACTGCTTTGACTCCATGTATCATTTTTTTAACCTTTTGTCTTTTTATGGTGCCAGAGCACATTTTTCAATATGTACTTACAGATTTTTATACTCCTTGAGTGCACGAATTAACTGGCTTATTTATCTTTGTATCTCCCTCAGTTCTAGTACAATGGTTTGAACAAAATAGTTCCTTCAATATTTGTTTTGATATTTCTGTGAACTCACTGATAGGTCTACTCTCAGGATTACAATCCATTAATGCCTACTCATTTTATGCAACTTTTTTTTCCACAGCCTCCCACAATTCTCCAATGGGGGTCCACCAAACTTTTACTCAATAAGCATTTATTAAGTAGTTACTATGTTCCAGACACTGTGCTAAGTACTGGGGATACAAAAAGAGTCAAAAGACAGTCCCTACCCTCCAAGAGCTCACCATCTAATGGGGGAGATAATGAACAAACAAAAATGTATAAATAAGCTATATACAGGATAAATAGAAAATAATTAAGAGAGGGAAGACACCAGATTTAAGAAAAGTTAGGAAAAACTCTCTGTAGAGAGTAGGATTTTAGTTGAGACTTGAAGGAAGCCAGGGAAAGGAGAGGGAAGGATGAAAGGCCAATAAATTGTGATTGGACAAGCGGATTTTAGAATTCTTGACCATAGAGGTGGTACATATGTGGGTGATGGCAAGATTAAGGATATGACCATCTTTGTGTGTAACTGAGGTAGGGTTGAAAAGTTGGTCATGTTAAGTAAGTAGATTGAGGAACTGAGAGGTTAGATAGAGTGTTTGAGGACAAGTTACTATGTATGTTAAAATATCCTAGAATGAGGGCGAGAGCTGAGGAGAGAAAAATTGTGAACCAGTACCATATTCTTTGGAAAAGGGATGTTTGTAGACAACAGCTACCAGAATTTTGATTGGGTGGTAGAGATGGATCTCAAAGGCCTCTTTTTAGATCTCCTGATGCCACATGTGTTTCCATGGAACATAGTCAATCAGTTATTCTTTATTTTGATTATATAACCAGCCCACCTCCTTCTTCATTCACACACGTCCCTGATTATCTTTTCCTCTTTCTGTTCTGCAGCGTTTTTCATTGGTAACATGTTGTAACATATTCCAGCTCATCATTAATTTCTTCAAGTCCCTTTAGTCATTACAAAATTTTAGCAAATCAGAGACTGTGGTAATCTATGACTTACACACACACACACACACACACACACACACACACACACACACACATATGGAGAGAGAATCACCTGATGAATCTTGAATTGCCAATCTTGAATGGCCTCTTCTCAGTTGCCATCTTTCTGAACCTCTCTGCAGCATCTAACACTTTCTCCTTCTGGATATTCTCTCCTTTCTGGGTTAATTTTGATATTGTTCTCTCTTGGTTCTACTCTTAACTGTTTGACCTCTCTTCAGTTTCCTTTGCTCAATCTTCATCCATTTCATGCTAAGTATGAGTGTCTCCCAAGCTGGGGTGTGCTATAAATGTTTAACAACCACCTTTCTGAAAATGCACAATGCACTTTTAAGTTTAATCTGCATTATCAATGCTTTCTCCATTTCCTCAATCACTTTTTGAGGTCTAGAGAATCAACAAAACAGTAAATCTCTCTGCCAATTTCCAAGATGTAAATGGTTACACAAAATTTAATGATCAAGATATGAGATGGCTCCAGCACAACTCTGGTTTTGACCCGTTCCCTATTGTTTTTTTTTCTCTCTGTTCTATCTAACCAGTTATGTCTTCAGCTTCCATAAGTTCAACTATGACCTTTAAGCAGATAACTTCCAGATCTATATATCTACTCCGAGTCTCTCTGCTCAGCCCCATTCCCATTATCACCAATTACCTCTTGGACATTTTGAACTGGATGCCCCATAGATATGTAAAACTCAACATTCCCCAAACAAAACTCATTATCTTTCCCCCAATAGTTTCTTCTCTTTCAAATTTCTCCATTTCTGTTATGGGCATCAAAATCCTCCTTGTCAGCTAGGTTTGCAATCTCAGTGTCCTCTTTGACTACTCAGCTCTTACTCACTAAATATAGCCAATCAATGACCAAATGTTATAATTTTTACCTCTACAACATCTTTCATACACATCTCTTCCTCTCCATTCAAATAGACACTAGCCTCACCTGCATTCTATCACCTTATGATTGACCTCCCAATCTCAAATTTTTGCCCAATCCCACTCTGTATTGCCACCAGAGTGATTTTTCCTAAAGCATAGATTTGAATTAATTACCTCTTCCGCTGGCTCCTATCAATGAAATCTAGTAGATCCTAATTACCTCTAATACCAAATAATAATTCTTTTTTTGTCACAAAGCTCTTTATGACCTGTCCTTATTTTTCCAGATATTTTCCAATTTATTTTCCTAATTATTTTTCCAGACTTCTTACACATTATTCTCCTCCATGTATTCTATAATTTGGACACATCGGCCTACTCGTTCTTCACTCACAACAGTCCATTTCTTGACTCTATGCCTTTGCCCTGGCTGTTCTCATTTCTGTCTCTTAAATCCCTGGCTTCCTTCAAGATTTAATTCAAGTGCTACCTTTAGAAGTCTTTTCCTGAACTACCCAGTTTCTGGTACTTCCCTCTCTAAAGGTACCTTCCATAATTTTGTATCTCATATGTAATTATGTTAATGTTGTCTCCCCCACTTAGAATACAAATTACTCGAGGGAAAGGATTATTTTTGCTTTCTCTTTGCATCCCCAGCACTTAGCATAGTACTTGGCATAAGGTAAGTGCTTAATATAAGTACTTGTTGATTGATTGATTTTAAAAATTGGGGGCCTAGATCCAAGAAGGTTGAGATCATTAATAACATTGGAAAACTTCCCAAATGTAAAGCAGTCCATTCTCCTCATCCTATTCAGTACTAGGCCCAATTCATCATCCATTCTCAATGACTGCTCAAGATACTTACTGTTAAAAGTAGGCTTCAGGCCCAAAAAGAAGGATCCCAAATGAAACAGAGTACAATTACAGATTACAAAATTGTTTATTGTCAAGAAGAAGAACTTGCAAAGGGAAGAAGCTTGCAAAGGAGCAGAGAGCAAGCAAGAATTCTCAGCTGCTCAAAGAGGAGTGGGAAAAAGGTGAGATAATATAGTCTATAGAGGTTTTCAGGCAGGGATCTTGGGTTAAGGAGAGAAGATACTTGTTTAGAAAGTCCTGGGCAAGGTCTTGAGTCTGTAGCTGGTGCTCAAGGTTGCCCTTGAGCTGGTCAAAGCTGATTCTGTGGTTTCTAGCAGCCACAGGCATCTCCAAACCTAGGTAGAGTTCACTTGTAAAGGATCACTGGTATGTCAAGAAGTTTTGGGCTTCGGAAGTCTTTCTGATTGCCTAGTAGTTGTGTCTCTCACTGTTACACAGAGTATAGTCATTACAGAGACCAAGTTAACATGGGCTTATAGGTTAACATGAGTTATAGAACCAATCTATGGGTTGTCTATGCCAGCACTTCTTAAATTGTGGGTTGCCACCCCATAAGAGACCACATAAATGAACGTGAGGGTTGCAAAAAATTTGGCAACAGTAAAAGGTTTCTGAACTTGCAATGACCAAAAATTAATTCAAAATCAAATACATAATGAATCTGAGGTGTTTCTGGCAGTGTTTGCCCATGCTGCATTGCATGATTTCACTGCAGCCTTGGTTCTGAACATACAACATGCACCCTTTGCACTGTACATGCCATCACACCACACAACGCCAACGAACACTATCAGAAACACCTTGGCTCAGATTTGAGACTATTGCATGTTATGTTTTTACTGTACATACGAAGGTTTTTGCTCTTACAGAAACATAATAGTTTAATTATGGAAAATAAAGACTTTTGATATTTTCCTACTGTCATTCCTCAGCATGTAAGTATCAAATTAGTGTATCTTTGGATCATACTGCATTAGAATGTTTGATTTTAAAAATTGCTGTTATCTCCTTTTAAAGAAACTTCAGTGTTTACTTGCTTCGAGTAAAGACAAAAGCCCTTTAATAATATTAAATAATATCACTGCTATATGTGTACATAAATGTGAATATCTGTACTTTAAATTAAGCATAAATAAATGTAATTTCATAAAATGAAGCTAGTATTTATTTGAGAAAGTATTAGCAATATTTATTTATATTTTAGGACAAAAATATTTTTAGTGGCTAAATTTAGAAAGAAGAGGTAAAAATACTGATGCCAATGCAGCACAGTCTTCATTACCAGGTTGTAGTATACCTAAACTGACAAGAAAAAGAAAATACATAGAATGATTTTTGCAATATGGATTTACTTCTAATAATGATGATGGTGTGGAAAAACCTCTTTGCTTAATTTATAATGAAGTTTTGGATGCAAAGAGCATGAAACCAGCCAAACTAAAATGACATCTTAATACCAAGAACGCAGCATAGTGCAATAAACCAAAGGAATTTTTTGAATGACTTTTTAAATCTTCAAATAGATAGAAGGCAGAGCCAAAATGGTAGAGAAAAGGCAGTGATTTGCCTGAGCTCTCCCCCAAACCTCTGCAAATATCTTTAAATAATGCCATGAAACAATTCTTGGAGCAACAGAACCCACAAAAGAATGGGGTAAAATAATTTTCCAGCCAAAAACAACTTAAAAGGTTAGCAGGAATGGTCTGTTGCACCTGGGTGACAATGGAGCACAGTCTAGCACAGGCTGACCTAGCACACAACCAGCCACAGCAAACCAGGAACAGGCCTTGGGAGTCACTGAATCAGCAGCAGCAGCAGCTACTTCTGGAGCTATCAGCCCACCAACAGTAAGGGGTCAAACAATAGGTCAGAAGGAGATTACAGGGGTCTCTTTGCTAGCACTGAGGTAGGACTCTGTTGCTTTGCCCATATTCAGATCCGGGTCCCAGTCCTCGGTGGCAGTTCCAGGATGAGGATGAGCACTAGCACATCAGAGCTTGCAGGCCACAGTGAAGCAGGGACCCTCATTACAGTTGCAATGCAGAAATGAGGGCTTGTGGTCACTCACAGACCAGAGCACAGATCAGTAGAGGAATAAACACACCTCTCTTTAGATCACATCACCTTGGAAGAACTTAAAACTTGCAGGTCCCTAGAAGTGTCTCTGAAAACAGCTTCACAAACTCCTGAAGCTTGAGACAGCATGCCCACCACCCTGGAAGCAGAGTCCTAAATTAAGAAAGAGTTAAAAGTCAAGAAATAGGCTGAGAAAACCTTAAAAACCAGAACTGGCCAAATGGAAAAAGAGGTGAAAAAAATTTACTGAAGAAAAAAAACTCTTTAAAAAGTAGAATTGGCTAAACAGAAAATGAGGTACAAAAGCTCACTGAAGAAAATAATTCTTTAAAAGTTAGAATTGGGCAAGTGGAAGCTAATGACTGTGTGAGAAATCAAGAAACAAACAAAACCAAAAGAATGAAAAAATAGAAGACAATATGAAATATCTCATTGGAAAAACAACTGAGCTCGAAAATAGATCCAGGAGAGATAATTTAAAAAAATATTTGACCACCTGAAAGCCATGATAATCCCCAAGGGGAAAAAAATAGGCATTCAATAAGATAGAGGACTTTCAAGCATTCTTGAGAAAAGACCAGAGCTGAATAGAAAATTTTATTTTAAATCCAAGACTCAAGGGGAGAATAACAAGATAAACAGGAAAGGGAAATCATAAAGGACTTAATAAGGTTAAATTATTTACATTCCTACATGGGAAGATGATACTTGTAACTCATAAGAACTTTCTCATTATTATGGTATTTAGGAGCATATACAGACAGAGGGGACAGGTATGAGTTGAATATGAAGGGATGATATCTTAAATGGGCTGAGAGAAAGGGAAAGATAGAGGTAGAATGGGGTAAATTATCTCACATAAAGGAGGCAAGAAAAAGCTGTTACAGTGGAGAGGAAGAGGGGGAAAGTGAGAGAGAATGAGTGATCTTTACTCTCATGAGATTTGGCTTATGGAGGGAATAACATACACACTCAATTGGGTATCTTACCCTACAGGAAAATAGGGGGAAATGGGATAAGAGGGGGGATGGTAGAAGGGAGGGCAGATTGGGGGAGGGAGTAATCAGAAGCAAACACTTTTGAAAAGGGACAGGGTCAAAGGAGAGAATAGAATAAATGGGAGGCAGGATAGAATAGAGGGAAATATAGTTAGTCTTTCACAACATGACTATTATGGAAGTGTTTTACATAACCACACATGTATAACCTATATTGAATTGCTTGCCTTTTCAATGAGGGTAGGCAGGGAGGAAGGAAGGGAGAGAATTTTGAACTCAAAGTTTTAAAAACAAATGTTAAAAATTGTTTTTACATGTAACTGGGGAAAACTAAAATACTAAATAAATTTTAAAAAATAAAAATTAATAAAATCTTCAAATAAAGAAAAAGTGTTTAGAGAAATTTTTTACTGTCAAAGAATAGTATTTACTTGCATCTTGTGAAATTTCTTATTTAATTGCAAAAACTAAAAAGCCCTACAGGTTAGGAGATCTCATGTTACTTGCTGCTATTAAAATGTCAGAAAGTAGTTCATGGGAAAAAGTATAGGGATGAAACTCATAAAATTCCTTTATCAAATGATACTGTTTCCAAAAGAATTTCTGAAATTAGAAATAAACAATTCCAGCACTTTATTACCTGGCTCAAGAGCAGCCTAAAGTTTGCAATTCACTTAAGTGAAACAACTGATATTTCTAACACGCCACAGTTGTTGCTTTCTGTAAGATATGTTTATGAAGGAAGCACACCTGAGGAACTGTTGTGTTGTCACATTTTGGAAGGGCACACAAGAGATGAATTTTTCACAAATGAAGGCGTATGTGGAAAAATTGCATTGGAGTTTGTACAGATGGTGTTGGAGCAATGATGGGCAAGAATGTTGGATTTGTAGCAAAAGTTAAAGCTGGTGGCAATGAACATATCACTTTTACTCACTGTATGCTCCATAGGGCGGCACTCATAGCCAAAAAAAAAAATCACCTGACTCAGATGTGCTTTGTGATACTATCACAATCATTAACTTCATTAAAAGCCATGCCTTTAACAGTCATTTGTTTTCAAACCTTTGGAAAGACATGGACTCTGATGACAGAAGCTTATTACTACATGCTGAGGTAAGGTGGCTCTCAAGAGGGTGAAGTTTAAACACATTATTGAAACTGAAATATGAAATTGTTATATTTTTGATTGAGCAGAAATCTGATTTTGTTAATTTTTTTTCATGACTTAAGGCTTTCAGAACTGTTATTTGCCCAATATTTTTGAAAAACTCAATGATTTAAACATGTCACTTCAAGAAAAAAAACTGTAATATATTTATGTTAAAAAATAAAATTGAAAGTTTTACTAAAAAAGTTAACAAATGCAAGAATAGGGTGAAAAATGGTTCTTTAGAAATGTTTACAGTTACAGATGATTTTATATTTGAAATTAACCTTCCCAAAGATTTAATAGTAAGAGTTATACCTGATCATTTGAAGTGGCTGGAGACAGTTTCAGAAATACTTCCCTTCAAATTTTGATTCTAGAAAACTAAGTTGGGCTCATAAACCATATTCAATTGAAATTTTAAAAATCAGGCATCTGTCATTAAAAGTTCAAGAAGAATTCGCTGAGTTATCCAGCAACACAAATTTAAAACTTGAGTTTTCTAAAATATAGTTAAATGAATTTTGACTTGAGATTAGGACAGAATTTCTAACAATTTCTGAAATGGCCCTAAACATATTTTTGCCGTTTTATACTATGTATTTATGTGAAACAGCATTCTCATCATTGACAATTATAAAATCAAAATATCAATCCACTCTGAAAAAAGTTGGAGATGCTCTACATCCTGCAATATCAAATATTCCACCAAGATTTAATTCTTTATGTAAAAATAAACAAGCATATTGTCTCATTAGTACGCAAATTTTCTCTCATCTTTAATAAATGTAAAATTATATGTACACCAAAGAACTGTTTTAAAATAAATTTATTAATGATTTATTATTAGTAAATGTTTAATTTGTATACCTGTTTTATATACCTATATACCTGGGGTTGAGTAAAAATTTCTCAGGTGTGAAAAGAGGTTGCTAGTGGAAAAAACTTAAGAAGTCCTGGTCTATGCAACCATATATCATAATCCATGTGTCTATGTGAATGTATGTATAGTTAATCTTTTTTTGATTTATTTTTTTAAATTTTTTTTAATATATTTAGTTTTCAGCATTGATTTTCACAAGAGTTTGAATTACAAATTTTCTCCCCATTTCTACCCTCCCCCCCACTCCAAGATGGCGTATATTCTGGTTGCCCTGATTTTTTTTTTATTTATTATGGATGTCTTTAAGAGGTTCTGCAGCATTCCAAGGTTTGATATAATTAAGCTGCAAAGGGAAGCATCTGGAAGACTTCCTCATCTAAGGAATCCCTCTCCTACTTTGATTTTGTACTAGATATCATCTATAACAGTGTCAAACACCTTTGGCAAGGATATGTCTATCTGTTCTTTGCCTTTGCCTCCCTTGAAGTTCATCTGAGATTGATAATCAGAGGTCAAAAAGTAAGTCATACTTCATGACTTTAATACATGCTTGGGAAAAATATTATTGAAGGTAGTGTTTTGCTCCACTGAATCAAATATTTTTGTGTAGTCAACAAATATGCACAGTGGGATTCTCTGTACTTTTCAGTCAATTATGATTATAAAGATGTGATCTGGTTTTAGAATTTCATTTGCAAGAGCCTGTCTACTCCCTTCTCAAACTTTCACCAAGGACACCATAATTGTGATCTGTTCCATTAGACCATGAGCTCCTTGAGAGCAGAGACTGACTTTTACCTTTCTTTGTATCCCAGTGCTAAGCACAGTGTTTGACACATAATAGGAACTTAATAAATATTTGCCGATTAACTGACAAAAAAAAAAGACCACCAAGAAAATATCAGTGAACAAAATGCTTAACGACCATCTACAATGAAGCAGATGGTGGCACTGTGGATAGAACATTGGACCAGAATTCTAATATGGCCTCAGATACTAGCTGTGTGAGCCGGAGTAAGTCATTTAATCCTGTTTGCCTCAGTTTCCCCAACTATAAAATAGAGGTAGTAATAGTAACTATGTCACAGGGTTGTGGAGGATCAAATGAGATAATATTTTTTTAAAGTGCTTAGTGCAGTGTCTGGCACATAGCAGGCACTAATCTAAATGCTTGTTCCTTTCCCTAATGGGTGCCTTCCCTGGCTCCAAGAGTATACTGGTAAATGTTTTACAACCAGCTGGGAGTATGGAAGAGAAAGAGAGCATAGAGAGGACATAGCTTTACATTTAATCTGCATTATCCACACTTTCTCTGTCACTTTTTTAATTCAATCAACAAAATAATATATCAAGCCCTGCTATGTAGCCTTTGCTGATTTCTGAAGTGTAAATGCTCACACTGTAAATTTAACAAATTGATCTCAACAGCCCTTTTGAGCTGGCTCCAGCATACCTCTGCCTGTTTCCCTTTCACATGTCTGCTTGACCTATCTAAAATATGTGAGAAACTCCAATTTATAACATTTCACAAAAACCCCAAAGCTTCAGCTTGATTAAATCCATTCTTTCAGAACCTATTAAGTTATTCCAAAGTTATTGGGTAAAAAAACTCCTGTAGGTCTTTTTCATGAAATGATTTCAAGTAGCAAGAAATGCCTGTATTAGAATAACATATATGTATTTATAGCAATACTGACCTTGTTAAAAACTTTAATAGTGCATTCTGTCCTTGTAGTTCTTGGATTCTTGAGCCATAAAGCTATATTGTTCCAGCTGCTCACTCCCAGGAGTTATAAGTATGTTGATAATGGCCAACTATTTAGAGAAGTGGGGCCCTTTAGCTTTGGCAATACAAGAAGGTCTCACAGACCCCAGCCCAATGGTTTCATGAAATTAATAGTTAATTATTCCAACCCTAAATCTGAGCACCTTCGTCTCATCTGATAACTGTCCTGGGACTCCTGAGCTATAGATTTGTAAGTGAGGAAATTAATAAGGCATCACTAACATATGCCATAAGTACAACTTTTCTCTGTAGAAAGAGAAAAATCAAATGCTGATTTTGTAGTGTTGGTATCCCATGCCTGATCTGTGGGTGTAGATGCTTGTGTGGCCATTAACAATCAATCAATCAACAAGCATTTATTAAGTATCTATAGTACTGTGTGCCAGGAACTATACTAGATGTTGAGGATACAACACTTGGTGTAGGATATATTCATATTTTACAGGCCTGGAAAATGACACATCTCTAATCTATAAGTACCCAAGAGAACATAGCCATTGTGTTTTTAGCTTTTGCTCTCCACCCAATGGGCCATATAAATATCTTTCAATAAATTTCACTAAGAGGATATGTTAGTGTGTGGACTCTTTGAACTTCTCTAATGTACTGGGAGATATGTTGTTGTTCAGTCATGTCTAAATCTTGGTGATCCCATTTGGTGTCTTCTTGGCAAAGATACTGGTGTGGTTTTCCATTTCCTTCTCCAGCTCATTTTACAGATGAGGAAACTGAGACAGACAAGGTTAAGTGAATTGCCCAGGGTCACAGAGCTAGTATGTGTCTGAGGCCAGATTTGAATTCAGGAAGACTCATCTTCTTGACTCCAGGCTCAGCACTCTAACCAATGCGCCACCTAACCGCAGCTAGCTGCCCAGCTGGCAGACTTAACACATAACTATCTACTTAAAGAGTTGCTACTATCTGTGCCAGGGAATGAAAGAGGCTGATCACCTCTCTAGACTCTGAAAATAAGTCCTTCAAACCTCAAACACCATCTCTATAGGAAGTTTTGGAGAATAATCTGTGTGCGTATTAAGAGCATCCTTGCAGAAGGTCATACAATAAAGTATTCAAATGGGAATATATTTTCCTCTTCCTCTGTAGCCAATCATAGTTCACTGGACCTGCAACCTCACTGATGTTCAGTGGTACAGATTACAACCTATTCTCAACCTGTGTGACTCTTATCCATATCTTTCCATAAATTCTTCAAAGGAGGTCCATTCAGTAGTTTGAGGACCCTTTCTCTTTGTCTCTTGGCATAATTTGGTTAACAGTCAGGCACATGAAATTTCTAAGGCAGCTAGATGGTGACGTGGATAGAGCTCTGGGCTGGGAGTCAGAAAGATTTTAGTTCAAATCTGACCTAGACACTTAATAGCTGTGTGGCTAGCTGGGCAAGTCACTTAACCTTGCTTGAATCAGTTTCCTCATCAGTAAAATGAGTAGGAGAAGGAAACGGCAAACTACTCCAGCATCTTTGCCAGAAAAACTTCAAATAGGGTCACAAAGATTCAGACACAACTAAACAGCAACAAACGATAGCACTTATCTCTCAAAGTTGTAAGAGTTAAATGAGATAGTATTTGTAGAGGGCTTAGCATAGCACCTGGCACATAGCTTAATAGATAATTATTTTCTTCCTATTATACCGTACTCTTGCTATATAACCAGCCTAATACATTTTCTTTTCAGTGATATTTTTCATACTGCTTCTTATATGCAATTTTTCATAGCCTATTCATGTCCACCATACAGCTTTCCATTACCCTTTGGATGATTCACAACTTTGATTTTCCAGGGACTTGGCAGTCATATAGTCATATTATAATAATATTGGTATTTAAATGTGCAGGGTGTTTTTGTTCTGTTTTGTTTTGCTTTAGGAAGAAGCTTGGGGTCATTAAAAGCACTATCAGGGTGCAAAGCCAAGATAGCAGAGTAAAAGCAGGAACTTGCTTTAGCTCTCCCCCAAGCCCCTCCAAATACCTGTAAAAATGACTCTAAACAAATTCTAGAGCTACAGAACCCCCAAAATGACAGAGTGAAACACATTTCTAGCCTAAGACAACCTGGAAGGTCAACAGGAAAGATCTATCACACCTGGCTGGGAGCAGAACGTACCCTAGTGTGGGTCATGCCAGCATAGACAGGGCTAGAGCAGGCCTCAGGGGGGCTGAATCACTGGCAGCTATGGTGGTTTCCAGACTTCTCAACACGAAAATGACAAAGACAACATAGAAGGTCAGTGGGAAAACTCTATCAGGCCTGGGTGAGAGAAGAGTGTGGTCAGGCCCCAGACCTGGGGCAGAGGAGGTGGCAGTGGCAGTGACAGTGGCAGCAGCAGCTACTTCTGGAGCTCTAGGCCCACAGATGGCAGAGGGATCAAGTGGCTGATCAGAGGGGGATTGCAGGGATCTCTTTACTGGCACTGAGGCAGGATTCTCTTGCTTTGTCCTGCTTGGATCTGGGTCATGGTCCTGAGTGGTGGTCCTAGAGTGGGGAAGAAACACTGGTGTAGCAGAGCTTGTGGAGGCTGTGAAGGGGGAATCCTCCTCAAAGTTCCAAGGCAGAAAAGAGTGCTTGAGGTCACCCACAGGCCAGAGCACAGGCCAAGAGAGTAGTAATCACCTCTCCTTTGATCATATCACCTTACAAGAACTGAAAATGTATAGGTCTCCAGAAGAATCTCTGAAAACAGTTCTGCAAAACCCCTTAAGCTTGGGAAAGAGCACTCTCCACTCAGGAGGCAGAGTCCTACCTTGACAAAGAGCTCAAAAGTCAAGTAATTGGCTGGAGAAATGAGAAAACAGAGGGAAAAAACAGACTATAGAATTTTACTTTAGCGACAAAGAAGATCAAAACATGCAACCAGAAGAAGACAATAAAGTCAAACCTCCTACATCCAAAGCCTCTAAGAAAAATATGAATTGGTCACAGGCCATGGAAGAACTCAAAAAGGATTTTGAAAATCAAGTAAGAGAAGTAGAGGAAAAATTGGGAAGAGAAATGAGAGTGATTCAAGGAAATCATGAAAAATGAGTCAACAACTTGCTAAAGGAGACCCCCAAAAATGCTGAAGAAAGTAACACCTTAAAAAAAATAAACTAACCAGGAGAGCAGAGCCAAGATGGCAGCTTGAAAACAGGGACTCACTTGAGCTCTCCCCCAAATTCCTCCAAACACCTGTAAAAAACAACTCTAAAGAAATTCTAGAGCTATAGAACCCATGAAACGACAGAATGAAATAAGTCTCCAGCAAAAGACAGCCTGGATGGGGGGGCGGAGCCAAGATGGCGACTGGAAAGCAGTAACTGGCGTGAGCTCCCCTCCAAGTCCCTCCAAAAACCTATGAAAAAATGGCTCTGAATCAATTCTAGAACTACAGAACCCACAAAGGGGCAGAGGGAAGCAGGA
>CM053623.1:315072860-315100568 GCA_028646595.1 Phalanger gymnotis | reverse complement strand
CCCCCCCCCCCCCCCCCGTGTAGGGCTTAGAAGGTCATCAAGCCCAACTTTGCAGAAGGGGAAACTGAGGCCCAGAGGGAGATGCCCGGGAGCAGAAAGCTAATTAGTGGGACCAGAACCCAGGTTCCTTCGCGCCTTGCTTACCATCACCGATGCTTACACTTTTTTGTGGTCCGTGCGGATATGTTGTTGCATTTCTGTTACTTTATGAGCCTCAGCTTTCTCATCTGTTAA
Source organism: Phalanger gymnotis (assembly GCA_028646595.1). Classification (NCBI taxonomy): domain Eukaryota; kingdom Metazoa; phylum Chordata; class Mammalia; order Diprotodontia; family Phalangeridae; genus Phalanger; species Phalanger gymnotis. The sequence continues at coordinate 315,100,334 of CM053623.1, read as the reverse complement.
ATGGGTGTTATAATAGGAAGTCATCACGTATTAAGTGCTTACTATGTGTCAGCTCTCAGAGTACTGCCTGGCATCTTGTAGGTGCTTAATAAATGCTAATTGACTGACTCTTAGGACCTGGGCTAAGGGTTGGGATACCTTGCCCTGTAGTATTTGCGTGTTTGTCTCCCCTATTAGATCGTAAGTTTCTTGAGGGCAGGGACTGTCTTTTGCTTCTCGTTGTGTCCTCAGCACATTGCATAGTTCCTGGCAATAATAGGCTCTTAATGATTATTGAATTGACTTGAAAACAGCTTCTCTCCCTCAATCCCCTTCCTTCAAGTAGCTCCTAGGCTAATGGGCCTTTTCAAGCTAAGGTCTTTAACAGGTTTCAGTTTGACTGAGGCAGGGCCATTTCTGTGATTAAGGCTTAATAAAAAAGAAAAAAATGAAGCCAAGAATGGCCTCTTTAAAAAAAAAAAAGTAGATTTGGGAGGGGAAGACCCTCAGGGTTTCTGGCCAAAACAGAAAAAACTGTTACATTTATTCTGAGCCATCAGGGCTCCAACTGTGTGGACTTGGTCTGGGACCAGTGTGATTTGATGTTAAGGCTGGTCTTTAAGAGAAAAACAAAAAACAAAATAAAACAGAAACAAAAAAAAAATCACTACATCCTGGGCAATGTCCACTTGTCCTGATCTGTATCTGGCCACTGGACCCAGATGGCTCCAAAGGAGAAAGTGAGGCTGGTGACTTTGCACAGCCCTCCCTCGCTTAAATCCAATTCACTTCCATGTTACGGCATCACTTCTCTGGTGTCGTGGCCCTCTATGAGATTGAAGGACAAACTACCACCTCTGTGAGTAGAGGAGGAGCTACCCAGTGGGCCTCCCCTCCCTTTGCTTGAAAAGGTCAAGGCCCCCCACTGCATCCTGGGCCTAGTTCAGTTGTCCTGAACAAAGGACAAACAGCAGCCGGCTAAGGGGTAGGGAGACAACAGCGGTGATCTCACTGGGTTATAAAGAGGATCGAATGAGGTCATGCATCTAAACTTCAGTTTCCTCATCTGTTATGTGAGGGTACTAATAGCCCCTGCTTTACTGTGAGCTAGGACAGGTAGGTTGTGTAGTGGATAGAGCCTCACGCCTGGAATCAGGAAGACCCAAGTTCAGATGCTACCTAGGACTCCTACTAGTTGTATGACCCTAGTCGAGTTATTTAATCTCGGTTTACCTCAGTTTCCTCATCTGTAAAATGACCCGAAGAAAGAGATGGCAAACCACTCCACCGTCTTTGCTGAGAGAACCCCAAATGGGGTCACGAAGAGGTGGATGAGACTGAAGATGAACAACATTTACACAGTCCCTTCCATGTGCCAAACACTGTGCTAAGTGCCCCACAATTATTATCTCATTTGATCTTCACAACAGCCCTGGGAGGTAGGTGCTGTTCTCGTCCTCATTTTACAGATGAGGAAACTGAGGTAAACCAGTTAACTTACTTACCGAGGGCCACACTGCTAGAAAATATTTGAGATAGCACTTGAACTTGGATCTTCCTGACTTTAGGCCCTGCTGTCCCCTAGGCTACCTAGCCTCAGACTCTTAATTAGCTGTACAAACCTGGACAAGTCACTTAACTACTGTGTTACTCAGTTTCCTCAAAAGTAAAATGGGACTGTCTCACAGGGTTGTTGTGAGGATTAGATGAAATAATATTTGTAAAGTGCTTAGCACAGCTCTTAACGATGCTTTTCTTTTCCTCCACCCTCCCTAATTCATCTGTAGTCACACAAGCAGTAACTGTTATGTCTTCCATCCTAACCATATGAGGGCCCAGTTCTGTGCATTTGGAGACTTGGGGCCTTTCCTGCTTTATGGCTTTGTGATGTGGGGCCAGTCACACCCTGCGGGAATGCTGGAGAAGCCTGGGTTAGAATTCCAACCCAGACCTATACTAATTGGCCCCGGGCCTTTTAACTTCTTTCCTAGTGTGTGAAATGGAGAAAGTTTATCTGTATTGTTATCAGTAAAAATTGAGTGACAACTTGTCTACTATTATTCTCCCCTCAGGGACTCCATTTTCTCATTTTTAGAATAATGCAGTCTAAATGTCTTCCAATGTTTCCTTGCTCTGGATCCCAGAATCTTTAGACTCCAGCTATAACTATTACTTATATTATTATATTATATTATTATATTATATTATATTATATTATATTATATTATATTATATTATATTATATTATATTATATTATATTATATTATATTATATTATTATTGTTATATTATAATCACATTTGACAAATAGAATGTAAAGTCTTTGAGAGAAGGGACTTGAATCTTTACCTTTATACCTCCAGCAGCTGGCACAGTGCCTGGCACAGAGTAGAAAATGAACCTTCATGGAGGTGGTGAAATAGGTGAGCATCTACGTGTGACAGTTGGAGTATTTTACCCCAAGGTTAAAGCTAAGTTTGTGCAGTGCTGTGAAATAAATGAAAAGCGCTGAGGGTCATGAAGATCTGGCTTCACATCCTGACTTTTCCTATAGCCTTAGGTAAGTCACTGTCATTAGAGAATTGTGAAGCTGGAGGTCATCTAGTTCAGCTTCCATTCACTGAGGCACATACTCGTGAAGAACCTGCTTGAGTTCTTATCAGGTAGTAAGTTTTAGAGCTGGAATTGAAGCCATACTTCAAATTGAGGTTTTTCTACCAGTCCATGGAGTTGAAGAGAAAGGACCTTTGGGGGCTCAGGGTGTCTTTCTCTGTTTTGAACAAGAATAGACCTATTACTGAGGTCATCATCCAAGGGGATAGTGTTGGTGGAAAACTGGGGGTCGTGATCTGTTTTGTGTGTACATCACCTCTGATATTCAGAGAAATTGAGGCTTCTGTTCACACGTTATTTTTCTCCTGAAGCAAAGAGTTTTTTACAGTGGGTAAAGGAGACCTCAATAGAGAAAGTATCCTTTCAATTCAGTCAGCAAGCACTGTGCCAGGTGCTGGGAATACAAAGCTGATAAGCTGTGTTTGTCCTCAAGAAGCTTGTAGTCTACTGGCAAATACTCCTAAAGAGTCATATTCAGTATACATGAAGGAGAAGGAAAGGGGAGAGAGAGACTTAATAAATGTTGATATGAAAAATTGTTGATACATGGTGTCTCCACAAGTCTTAGTGCAGTTTTAAGTGTCAATATCTTATGTTCTTGTTTTCTCCTCCATGTCACTTCTTTCCATTGCTTTATTCTTATTATTTTTAGCCCCATTGCCTAGCAGGCTGTCAGTAACACTTACATGCTTGTTGGTTGATTCTAATGGGAGACAAGTACATAGAGTATATGCAGAACAAATATAAATGTTAAATAAAGGAATAACTACAGGTGGTTAGACACCAGGTAGGTAGGGTACTAGCAGTTTTGGGGATCAGGAAATGCTTAATGTAAGTGGTGCTTGAGGTGAGTCTTGAAGGGATTTGGTGAAGTAGAAGTCTATGTGAGGTGAGAATACGATCCAGGAATGGAGGATGGCCAGTACAAAGACAGAGGTAGGGTTGGGTATGTGAGGAACAGAAGGCCGGTTTGGTTAGGTCGGTGTGAGGGGGGAATAATACACAGCAAGGGAGCAAAGATAGATGAAAGTCTACGTTATGAAGGACTTTAAAGCTAAATAAAGTTTATATTTGATCTTAGAGGTAATAGTTTGGAGTTTATTGAGTAGGATGGTGACATGGTCACATCTGCAGTTAAGAAAAATAACCTGGGCAACTGTATGGAAGGACAGACTGGAGAGGAGAGACTGACAGCCAAGAGATCAGTAGCCCACGGGATACCAGTGGAGAGGCTGTTGTACTAGTCCAGGTGACAGGCAGTGAGAGCCTGGAATTCAGGCTGACTTCTGTCGAAGTGGGAGAAAGGGAATAGATGTGATAGGAATAAAAATCAACCATTTTTATATGACTGGATAAGGAAGGGGCGGTGGCGGGGAGCAATCTGAGGAAAATGGAAGAGTGGAGGATGAATCTGAGGTTGCAGATACAGGGATTGGAGAGAATGGTCATGGCCTCAACTGAAATAAGGAGGTTTGGAGGAAGGCTGGGTTTGGTGAAGAAGGTGGTGATGTTCTGGTTTTCAGAATCTTCTATCTACTGTAGATAGAGATGTTGTAGGCAGTTGGTGTAGGACTAGAGCCCAAAGACGATATTAAAGATAGGTATGTAGTTTTGGGAGCCATTCGCATGGTGGCCTGTGAGAACTGAGGACATCTGAGAGAGAGACAGAAACAGAGAATGTCTAGAAGGCCCAAGATGGAGCTCTGGTGGATACTGAGGCTGGAGAAAATTCATGGATGTGGACCCTGCAAAGTAGGTCAGGAAAGTAGTCAGCTACCATTTCTTAAGCATGTGCCAGGCACTGTGCTAAGTGTTGGGAGTATAAAGAAAGGTCAAAAAAGAGTTCTTTCTCTCGTAAATCTCATAATCTGTGGGGGAGGCAACATTCAAAAAACTGTTTATAGATGTATACAGATTTTTTGCTTCTGAGGGAGAGCACTAAAAGTAAGGAGGAGTGGTTCAGACTTCTTGCAGAAGTTGGGATTTTAACTGAGATCTAAAGGAAGTCAGGAAGCAGAGATGAGGAGGGAGAGAATCCTAGGCATTGGAGGCTAGCCAGTGAAGTTGGGAGATATGGAGTATTTTGTTCAAGAGCAGCAAAGAGGCCATTGTCTTTGGATTGCAGAGTACTTTGGGGTTGGAGGGAGAGGGAAGAGTTGGAAGGAATAAGAGTACTGGAAAAGTGGGGGAGAGGGTGGATCATCCCTCAAAAGATAGCTTGAAGGGAGTGCAGAAGGCAAGTCCACACATTTTAAGGGTTGATAGGGTCTGGGCCTGTTTGTGGACAGTAGGAAAGGAGGATGTGAAGATAAAAGAAAAGAGTGAGGATGACTGCAGGTGCAGGCTCTCTGAGGAGATGCTGGGGGAAGCGAGCAGGTAGAAGGCTCAGCTTTGCCTCATTTGAGATGAGCGCAGAGGAGCTGAGGAAGTGAGATAACTCTAGAGGGGTTTTGAGGTATTGGAGAGAGAAGAGAGATTCATTATGAATGGCCTCTGTGTTCTTGGGATAGTAGGACTTGAAGTTCTCCTTTAACCTGGAGAGGCTTGCTATATGTGCATTGAGAGTGTAGAATGTTGGCACCCAGAACACAGGGTTGTTTTTGTTTCTGCCTTTATATCCCTAGGGCTCAGCATTTAGTAAAATGCTTGGTTTGTATTATGGCCTTAATAAAGGGAGCTTGAATTGAATTAAGGAAAAGTGGAACAGTATCTGTTGTGAATATCATAGAAAGCCAATCAGAGAAGAATAAAAGGATTTCTGTGGAGCACTGAGGAACTAGCTGACATTAGTTAGCATATGTTTGTATTGGAAACAGTTGGAGATCAGGAGCAGAGAAGGTAGGTGGGCAAAACCCAGGGCTGGGTTTTGGCAAGATATGAACAGCAGTAGGAAAAGGAAGCAAAGGAATTAAGAGGAGAGGAGAGCTTAGAGTAGAAATGATTCTAACCATAGGATCAGGACTGCAGAAGTAGGGAAAGTGAGGCCAGAAAGCCAGAGAGATGAACACTGAGAGCAGAGGTGGGCTAAGTGCCTGGAGGCTTGTGGAGAAAGAGGGGGTCACAGTTAGGATGGACACTAGGTTTGGGAAAAATGAGATTCAGTGAGTGATGGAAGGATTGGTGATAACCATCTCCTATCTTGCAAGAGAGGAATTCCAGGGTTCTGAATCATGGAGGGAGAATTTTTATAGGTGATAAGATCAAGGAAGGGCATGACTATCCCTGTGTTAGGCTGAAATGGAGTGAAGATGAGGGTCAAGAGAATTGGGATTGATGATATGAGGGACCAGAGTATTTGAGGAATGTCTGTATATTGAAATCCCTGTAAGTGGGTGCATGGGTTGAGGTGGAGAAGCAGAGTGAGAGTAGGGTCCTGAACTTCTTTAGAAAGGTGAGAGAATGACCTGAGGGCTGGTAAATTGCTGTAGCCAGGATCTGGATGGGATGAAAGACTTTTAAAGTAACACTGAAAGGAGAGGAGGTTGCTAAGTGATGTTATTGGATGGGGCAGTGGAGAACCAAGAAGGCTGTGTAAGAGATAGTGCATCAACTACCAGGCAAGCATGGTGGCCATTCTATCTCTAGGATCATAGACTTCAAAATGGGGGGGCCCGTTAGAGGAGTCAGTTTTTGGGGAGTGCATAATAAGGCAAGTGTGTATGCGGTGAAGGAATCAATTAATAGGCATTTAAGCTCCGACAGAGTTCCATGGACAGATGCTAAGTGGCAGATAAAGGACAAAAGGAAGTTTATTATAGAATATAATTCCAGAGGGCAACATGTGTTAGAGCAGGAAGAATAGGATTGTGGTAGAGAGGAGGGGATTTTTCATCTAATTCATAGGGTTTAGTAGAGGGGGTAGTGGGAATTTGCTAGCCGTAGTATGGAGAAATTAAGCAGTTCAATAAGCATTTATTGAGTGTGTACTAGATAGAAGATATTGGACAAACTGGCAAAAATGAAACTGCCCCTGCCTCAGGGAGCTTACATTCTTCTGAGAGGATGCCACATGGACATAAGGTAAGTAAATGTATCCAAAGTAAATACAAAGTAGTTAGTGGGAAGCACTAATAGCTGGAATAATCAGGAAAGACCTCGATGTCAGTTCCACTGAACTTTGGAAGGTGCTGGCATTCTAAGAGATGGAAGAAGATGCAATACTGTACTAGGTGGAGCTCAGGAGAGAAGTGAGGACTGGAAATGTAGATTTGGAATTCATCTTCCTAGAGATGATAGTATTAGTTCAACCAGTAGGAGATGAAGTTGCAAAGTGAGAGAAAGGAATACTTAGGACATATCCCTGAGGTAAGCCCACATATAGGGGCTGGGAGATTGAGAAGTACCATTTGATTGGGACTTCCACCTTCAAAGGGAGCATAGTATTAGAATCAGAGGCTTGTAATAATTTTATTTCAAACATCAGTGAGGCAGTGGGGAATAGATATCTGGTGATCTGATCTCCTTGGCCTTCCTGAGAATACCCTCCTTGTATGTGGAACGTGGACTTGGCTCCCAGGCGGGGGTTCTGAGTCCCTGTCATGTCCTTTTGACTGTCAGAAGCTCAAGACCTCTGGTGGTGATTCTGCAGTGCAGGCCCTTCTATGCCTCAGCGCACAGGAGGCTGTTTCATCTTATCTTGAGAACTTGGTTTTGCTTGACATTTTGCATTGTGTGTCTTAAGTTGGTTGCATGATCTCAGTTAGGGTGTTTGTCTGTGACATTGTTCCTGAATATGGCTGCTTCTGGATTCCTCTGGTATCTGTGATCAGTAGTTGTCTGAGCTTGATTAAAAAAACAAAAGCCCATATCTTATCATACAGGTATATTGACAGACAGCTGGGTGACTCAGGTGAAATAGCCTGCAGGTTTCTGGTTGTCCCTTGAGGTGTCTTCCTCCTTCAGAATATTTGCTTTTTTTATTTGATGTGCTGGCAGTGCCACCTAACACATAAACACCTGAGATTATAGCTATTGTCATTTCCTGTTTGCTGTCCTGGGAATCAGGATAGCAAAACCTGGAATCTTTCCTCAAACAGTTGAATTGAGGAGAAAGAAATTAGCTGCAAGTTATTTTTCCAGACTTTTTTTGTATAGCACTCTTTTAGGATGCTCTACATTCCAGCAAAACTAAGACTGGTGAACAAAAACCAAGAGCTACCAAGTACTCTAGGAAAACTTGAGGAGGAGGAGGAGAACTTTTATCTGGGGGAATCAGAGAAGGCTTAATGGAGAAAGTAAGGCATAGATGAAAAGGGTGTGCGTTCCTGGTGTGGGGAACGGCCTACATGGACACACAGAGGAGGAGGGAGGTGGAAGATTCATTCAGAGAATAATTAGTAGTTAATATTTGGCTGAATCTGAAGGGAAATAGGATGCAGTAAATCCAGAAGGGCAGTTTGCAGCCAGCCTGGGCAGGGCCTATCCTACTAAGTTGCAGAGTGTATATAATATGCTAGCAGCCATAGGGACCTACTGAAGGTTTCTGAACAGGGAAGTGATGTGGTCAGACATGTGCATTTGAAAGATTATTTTGACAGCTGTGTGACAGACGGATTGAAGCAGGGAGAGACTGGAGGCAGGGAAATTGGGTCAGGAAGCTATTCTGGTAGTTTAGCTTAGAGATAATGAGGGCTTGAACTAGGAGAGGGACTTTGTTAGTGGAAAGAAAGGGATGACGTGATCATTAGGACATAGAAGCCAAGGTCATTTCTTATTCGTCCATCTCTTTCATTACTGTAACCTGCAGAGTTTCAATCTCGGGTGTGATCAAAAAAATTTGGAAGCTGGAGGCAGGTCAGGTTTAGTGTAGAAGAAGATGAGCTTGGTTTTGGACATGTTGAATTTATGGTGTTGGTGGGACATGTTAAGATGCCTGTCCAATAGGTAGTTTGAAATGTAGAAGATCAGGAGTGTGTGTGTCTGTGTGTGTGTGTATGTGTATGAGACAGAGAGAGAGAGATTGAGAGAGAGAGAGAAGGTAAGAGAAGTGAGTCATTTGCAGAGGTGTGATAATTGAACTGATGAGAATGGATGAAATCACCAAGGGAGAAAATGAAGAAAGAGAAAGCAACTTAGAACAGAGCCTTGGGGGTGACACCCACACTTAGGGGTGGGAGGGTGATGATTAACCAGTCAGTCAGTCAACAAGCATTTATTAACCAGCAAAGGAGAACTGGAAGGAGTGGTTCAGTGGGTAAGAAGAGAAATAGGAGATGGGTTCAAAAATATAATTGGAGAGATTGGTTTTAACGAAGAGAAGACTAATCCTCTTGAGACTGGAGCAGAGGAAAAGAGCATGGATGAAAACAGCAGATTTAAGGCATGGAGGAGGAAAGTGAGAGAATTAATGATGGCTAACCTTAATCTCTGCAAAGTAGGAGATGAGGTCCTTTGAGAGAGAAGAGGAAAATAGAGTTGGGAGACTTGAGGAAAAGAAAATTTGGAACAGTCTCTGTTGGGAATGGGAAGTCAGTATAATAGGGATTGCTATAGAGAACTCCTGGGTAAGGACTTTCCTTCTAATTCAGATTGCAACCTTTGCTTGCTATTTAGAGTCTTTCAGAGTTGCCCTAGAGCTGTGTAGTTAAACCCAAATGGAAAGAGATCCCTCCAGGGCCACATAGTGACTTAGAAATAACAAATTAACATTATCTATGTGGTATTTTCATTTATTCTGTTAAACATTTTCCAGTTACTTTTTTGTCTGGTTGCTGGCCTCTGCAGGTTTCATACCTTTGGGCTCAGAGCACTGAAAGTCTAAGTGACATCCCCAGATCTTACAGCCAGGATTGTGTCCCTGGCCTGCAGACCAGGTCCCTACTCTGCCACAGTGAAGTTGATGAGAGATGAATAAAATGATTGCCACGAACAAGTGAGGGCCCAGTTAGGGTTATATAACATAACACATTTTCCCCCTTTGACTGTATCACATGGCCCTGCTACCAGGACCTTAGAGCTGGGTCTAGTTTCTTTAGTACAGCAGCTGTTCTACATATTCTAAGTTAAATCAGCTTTTGTAGACTAATCCACGAGTGAGTCTAACCACCACTTAAAGCATTGATTTTGGGAAGCAGTTTTCTCAGCTCTCAATAGCCATCTCACTAACAAATTAACTTCTGAAACACGGCCTATTTGGAAACTGGAGACTGACTCTCTTTATCTTGTGTATTGGTAATGTTAAAGGAGCTCCCTCCTGCTTAGAGTGAGCTTTTCTTGATTTAGTTTTGTGTCTTGATGGAAGTCTTTGTGATGAATTTCCTCCAATCTGCTTTAAGAAGACACTTGCCTCTTCCTTGCCGTTTTTTAGCAACATAATTGTCTGTCACCAAAAAGGACAGTATATGTTTTGAGAACCCTACCAAGTTATTGTTCTTCTAAGTGCTTAGATATCTTATCAGCCCATTCTTTTTTCAGGGCCAAGTCCATGTGACAGAAAATCGTTTTCCTCTGGAGACAAGAAATACATGGAAATGGACTTGTTTTGTCATATTGACTGGAGCCATAGGGTGTTATTACTTGCAAAATACAGGTACTGAATAGAAACCAGACTGAGAGTTAGGAAGGGCTGCACTCTCAGTAACATACTACATTAGTCATAGAAATCCAGGATTTTTCGAAAGTTGTAAGAACAGATAATTTCTTTGGGAAAATGAGCATCTTTAGATAAAATGTCTTTGATCTTTACAACAGAGAAACTTCTTTTGGTCATTGCAGTAAATGTGATTTGCACTTGTGGGGCTGGAATAAGTTATCTGGTCTGCACAACATCTCTTTGTATTGCCATTTCAAAAATGACTCTAGAAAAGTAATTATCTCTGCTTTTGGTCTTAAATCTCCAGAGACTGGCATTCTTTCCTTGGTAAATATTGGGATCTGATCGTGAGGTTTGGTGTCTTGTCCTTGGTGGAAATGCTGTCATATGCACACATTAATTCATCTGTTGTGTCAGTATTGAGGGGTATGATGATGATGATGGTGATGGTGATGATGATGATTTTTTTGGGCGGGTGAGGTCTGAACCATTGATTTCGTTTGTTTGGAAACTCCCTCCCTGAAGGCAGATAAGCAACTCTTCAGTATCTGAAGAGGTTAAATGACTTGCCTCCTGGTCACTCAACATGACTTGAACCTAGGTTTTCTGACCCCAAAGCAGGCTTCTATCCACACGTTTACTTTCAGTGACTGGGCATAGAGTGAAATTTAAGACATTTGTATTATTCTTGTTTTCTATTGTTAGAGAATTAAAAAAAAATTGTTAATAATGTAATTTTGAAATCACTAGCTTTTTTCTGTGGGGTCTAATAATATTGTCCAAATCTTGCTTCTTTAATTCAAGGCTAGTTATAGAATCATAGTTTCAGAATAGGAAGGAATTGAAGTGGTCATCTAGTCCAGAGGTCTGTAAATACAGCTCTTGCCAAATTCCACACAAGACCTGTCTTTGGCCTGGTAACTAAGAATGTCATTTATGTTTTAAAGTAATGTCTTAATGTGTTTAAAAATGTAAAAGCCATTCTTAGCTTTCAGGTCATTAATAAATAGGCCCTGGGCCATTTTCAGCTCCCAGGCTGTGCCAATCCTTGATCTGGTCAAACTGATAGCTGGAACAACATATCCAGTGTAATGAAGGGGGGGAATCATGAGGGTGTGTAGTGAGCCCCATGTGTTTTGAGGGCTGGGGAGGTTGTTGCTGTGAGGTTTGAAGGGAGTCTAGCCTCTTCTTCCCCCAACCTTTCCCCAAGGGAGACTTTAATTCCTGCCAGGAGGGAATACAGGAAGTTGGGGCCAGAAGCCACCACTCTTAGAGAGAGGGAATCCCAGGCTAGAGTTATCTCTGTTTGCTACTTCTAAATATTATTAGTCTAGGGGATATGATTAGGTTCAAACTGACTTCTGATCATTTTACATTATTGAGGAAGTGGAGCAAGACTCTAAAGCTCTGCATCCGAGATTTGACCCCTTTCCCACCAAATACCAGTTACACAAAAGTACCAGTTACACCAAATACCAATACACATAGCACTTAGCCAGCAAAATACATTTGTTCAAATAAATAGCAAAACAGAAATCAGAGAAGATATAATCCCAGAATACATAACATATTGACAATCCAGAGTGAAAGAGCTCTCCCATTGGGAGCAAGATGACTCAGTGCAACCAATAGATGGAGTCTCAGATCTCAACCAAGGAGAAACTCCTCGTAAAGTCTCTACTGTATCAAACTGGGAATAGGGACATGATGTCAACTGCCAGCTCCTCTCATGTCTTCTCAGAATTCTTTCCTCCAACCTGAAGTGGGTTGGCTTCATCCACTTTCCCTTTTGGAGCCAGAAGCACCTGAAGCAACTCAAAGCTTGAAGAGAGTATAAAGACTGTCTCAAGAATTTAAGAGCTGTCCCCAACAACTCTGTCCTGTCTCTCACACAGGTTCTGGCTATTCATCTCCACCATCGAGGAGAGGGTCCCTCACCAATGGGCTTTGAGACTGGGGTTACACTGATAAATAGTCATCTTGACTTGGTTAAAAGGCCTCTCTTGAGTGGGAATTTTTAATCCTTGAAACTTTTTCCTTAAATTAAGCTGAAATCTGATTCTATAACTTCTACTTATTGCTTCTACTTCTGCACCTTGGGGCCAAGTAGAACCAGTAGAATACTAGTAGAATACTGATAGCTCTTCAAAACTTTTTGAAGACAACTACCATTCTCCTCAGAGTTTTCTTTTCTCCGGGCCAAGTGCCCTTAGTTCCTTCAACATTTCTTGTATGGCATGAATGCAAAATTACTTCACCATTCTGGTTGCTCTTCTTTAGCTTCTCATGTCCTTCCTAAAATGTGGGACCTAGAAGACTCCAACAACTTTGGAAGAGAGAAGCTAGATTTGCATAAATCTACACAAATATCTATTTAAAGTAAAGTAAAGTTTTTAAAAGGCAGAATGCATGTTTTTTGTCATTATCAATTTTTAATAACTAGCCTGAAGTTTCCATCTGGTTTTGTTATTCATTATCATTTGGCAGTTAAGAAGCAAGGTTGTCTGGGTGGGTGTTTATTTGGCTGGTTGCGGAGACCATTAATAATTTTCAAATGAAATGATCATCCCCAAGATATATGTATAAGTAATTCTTTAACGCAGAGATTTGTCTGAGTGTTCAAAATCGCAGGAGAACTTAGGTTCTATCTTGCTACGTTTCCCCAGTATATACTAAGGGCAGTGTTTAAACAAGCAGAGTGTTATACAGTTGCTTTTCAAAACAACTTTCTTATTACTCTAGTGAAAAGGATATGATCCATTTAGGATACTTTCAGGCATGTGTTTGTATTACAGTAGTTTTAGTGATTGGTTAATTTGTGTGTCCTGTCTTAGGAGAATACAGTATGGGAAAGCAGAGGAAACCCTTTGTCTCTTACCAACATTTTCTGATTCATCTGACCTATCATTCATTTAACTAGAGATACGTTCTTACAGGATCTGTGATTTTTGTCAGAATCTACCTGTTGTAAATTCTACCTGTTGAGTTAGCAGGTTTTATAATATTTAATAGATAAGAGAAATTAGTGCTGTGCTCCCCAAATGCTAATTTGATCATCGGATGAAATACCAAAGGTAAAGAGTAAATCGGCTATATTTTGGGGAAAGGCGGGTGGGGGGAGGGGGAGGGGGAAGTGATGAGTCATTTGCAGTAGATTTATTTTGAGCTTTTCGGGAATTTTGCCATTAGTTGTTCATACCTTTAATTATTGCTAACAGCTGACATTTATATAGCACTTACTATGTGCCAATGTGCTTACACTGTGCTAAACACTTTACGATTACTATCTCATTTGATCCTCACAATAACCCTGAGAGCAAGGTGCCATTATTATCCCCATTTTACAGATGACGAAATTGAGGCAAACAGAAGTGACTTGCCCAAAATGACATAGCTAGGAAGTGTCTGAGGCCAAATTTGGACTCAAATCTTTCTGACTCGTAAGTCCAGTACTCTATTCATTGCACCACTTACTTCCCTTTAACAGGCGTAGTAGGTGTCTTGAGTTTTTAGTAGTCTGAAATTCTTGATTTTTCCAAAAGACTGCACCACAGGTATATTATCAATAGTTAGGAAAAATCTGCCACTCATATGTCATCATGTGACTTATTTTAAAAAATATTTTTCCCTGATAGAATCTGTTTTTATTTGACACCTCACCAAATTAACAAAACAGGAATAAATATTAAGCTTTTATCTAGGAAAATAACCATCATTGTATTTAAATCTTTTAGAAACTCATTTTTAATGTATGTTTAAATCTGCAGTAGAAAATACTTAAAAAATAAAGCTTACATTTGAGTGTGACTTGATTTTGAGACCAGCCTGTGGGAGCAAACCTCAAGAATCACTGATGTAGATGACTCACTCCTTGTTATTAGATACTGGGTTTGGCCGCCAGCTTGATGGATTGATTAACATTTTACCTCTAGCATTCTGTTTCAGCTCTCTGTGGCTGAAGCATTTTCTACTTCTCATTTTAATATCATACTAAAAAGGAGGAAAAAATGCTCTCAACTTTACTAAACTTTATTACATATTTCCCATCTTCATGATAAATTTATATGCTGCCTCGAGGCTACCTTTTTATAAATGAATTATTAAAAGGAATCTGAGGCATAGCTGAGTCAGAATGGAAGTTCCAGCTATACCTGCTTTGTAATAAATTTTAGAGTTTACTCTTACTAAGACCCTCTAATAAGAATGAAGACAATAACTCGAAGGTTACTATATTATCATTAGTTATTTTTAAAGATCCTCTTTTGTTGTTTAGTTTTTGATAGACTAGTGGAAAAAGTTTTGGTTACAAAGATTTTTAGGTTTAGCTTAAATGTGACACTTTATAGAGATGTTTCTTGCTTGAGGTAATGCAATCTGTTTTCTTTGTGTTTATGTTATCTGCACCATGGTGCCTAATAACTTGGAAGAGGTCTTATGTCTTTCCAAAGAAAATCCTTTTGTTGCATGATTTGATTTAAAGTATTCCTTTACTTCTGACTTTTATACTGATATTTTCACTCTTTTTGTGCTTTTTAGTTCAATAAATATTTATTAAACAATTACTTAGTGTAAGGAGCCTTTTTAGCACTGGAGCTAGAAGATGAAGTATAAAATGGTTCTTGACTTCAAGGAACTTGTTTCACTAATGGGCAACTGCCTGAACACAGATAAGCATACTGTGATATAGCTGATAGGGGACAATGGAGACATTCAGATACAGTCAGTGATATATAGGAAAATTTGAAAAGAGAGGAAGAGAAGGATCTCAGTAGGCAGAAGTGAAGAGGTAGTGCCTTCTAGAACTAAAGTACAACTGATTGGCTAGAACAGACTGTACAAAGGGGAAATTCTATGAAATAAGACCGGAAACCATTGTGTAGTCTGAGGACCATGGTTCCAAGTTGGAAGCATAGTGGAGAGGTTTTTAAATGCCAGCTAGTGAAAGCTTATTAATTAATTCTCTTCTTAAATGTCATGGTGCCTTTCTTCCATTACTCTTCATTCCAGCTTTTACTCTTTTATTTTTTTAAAAAGCCTTTTATGATATTAATATGGGAGGTACTTATTAATTTCCCATCTTAGTTTTCAATTAATATTTTCTCTATCTTCCATACTACCCCCTCACCTCCATTTAATTGTAACCAATATGCATGGTCAGGCAAAACAAATTCCTACGTTGCCCACATTCAAGAACTTTAGATGTCTTCTTCATATCCAATATCTATTACTTCTGTCAAGAGATCTACTAGAATTATGGTTGGTCATGTGGAATTAACTTCTTAAACAACTGACTGCTGCCTTTGTCCACCCTACTTCTCTTTGTTTGGCAAGATCAGTTATTTGTTCACTGAGGTGGATTTTAGGCTACTTTGGATACCTGTGGTGATTCTTTAATGTTGGTTAAACTTCCATAGGAAGTTTCCTTTGTCCATTTCTAATTTTTTCTCCAAATCAATAGCTTGTTTAAATAGATAAGGTTGTAGGTATTTTAATTGTGCATCGTATTTTTTTTTATTATTTGATGTTGTTTTTGTTTTTTGTCCTTACAAGTAATCTGAATTTACATTGCTGATTTAGAAACAACTCCTAGATCAGTAACTAGTTGCCTCCTGTCTATTAAGATGTAGTCCCATTTGGTGTTTGTTTATCCAAAACGTCTTAGGGCCCAATGCTGTATTCATCGTACTACCTAGCTCTGTTTAACAGGAACAGTAGGTGTCTTGAGTTTTTAGTAATCTGAAATTACTGAATTTTCCCAAAGACTGTACCATAGGTATGTTATCAGTAGTTGTGAAAAATCTGCCACAAGTATGTCATCACGTGACTTATTTTTAAAAAAAATACTTTTTCCCTGATAAGCTTTATAAAACATTTTTCTCACAACCACCTGTGGAGTGTGTAAGTAGGATAGGGACTAGAATTGTGATTTCACAGGTATAGGGAGCTCCCAAATGAGGAAACTCTCAGTACTGATGCAGGTCAGTACATTTTCTACAAGTTATAGTATTACAGAGTTGACTGGAGCAGTGAGAATTTATGTCTTGCCTAGGGTCACATAGCTAGTATGTGTCAGAGAAAGGACTTCAATCCAGATCTTCCTGACATCCAGGCTAGTGCTCTGTCAGCTAAGATGTGCTTCATTGTAAATAATACAGACACTGCCATTGTATAGGTGAGGAAATTGAAGCCCAGAGAGCTTTAATGTGTTGTTTATGGCCCCATAGTAAACCAAAATTCTGGGATCTGAACCTAGGGCACTCCAGATTCCAGGTAAAGGGCGCTTTTCAATAAACCCTATTTGCCCACATACTACCTTAGCTCTTTACAGTATGTAAATGATGCTCTTGGGTCTTGTTGAGACATATGGATCATTGGCTTCTATGCTGGTTAGTTTTAGATAGCTCTGCACCTGCTCTTTGTAGTTTTTTGGTTACTTTCCTTGGTCTCAGCCTGTTGGCTTTCCCTTTTCCTTTCTGTCATTAGTACCTTCTGTAACAGTCTCCTTTTAATTTGCTGCTACTAGTCTACTGTGGATTTTTAAACTAGATAATATCTATATAGTATTTCTATAGTAGTAGTATGTGTATAGTAAAACCATCATTAATGTAGAACTACGTCTGTAGAAAGTCTGTCTGGCACAACTGTTATCTTTTTGGGGATGTGTTGGGGGGTATAGAGTTTGGAAGAGACAGCCTGTGGTTTCACTAGTCGGGAGTTCTTGAGGAGGAAACTCCCTCTAAAAGTAGATATCAACTCCTACCCTGCAACTTGATTGACTTAGAGTTGCCTGGGGGAATGGTTTGCCCAGAGTTATATTTTCTGTTAAAGGTGATACTTGAACTCAAATCTCTCCATCCTTCCCTGAGATGCCACACTTTAGGATTTATTAATGAATCTCACTGGTATGTTCCTTATATTTTTTTCTGTATTTTAGCCAAAATCACTGAAGGTGAAAAGTGCAGGACAACAGAAAAAAGTTATCCATCCTTATAGCAGAAAAGCAGCTCAACTTAATCGAGAGGCTCGCAAACAAGAAAGAAAAGAAAAGTGAGTATCTCTTTACTGGTTTTATAATTCATTGAGGAAAAGTATTTAATCACCTGTGGAGAGCAATGAGTTTCTTTAAGGCCTTTGGCAAAGAGGTGCTGTTGTACTGATTCAATTGTTAAGTGTCTCGATTTCAAATGAAGATTGTAGATTAAATTATCATTAAGGTCATATTTAGTTGTGAAATCTTAACTCCTCCTGTTAATCCCCATGTTTGGTCTAAAGGTTGTAGTGTTAATCAAAATATTTGTCCTTGGTGGAATGCAATGAATGAAAACTCATTTCTTAAATGTATGTGCATAGCACTAGGGATACTAATGGACATGATGCATCCCGCTCTCAAGGAGCTCCCGTTTTAATGGGGGAGACAGCATGTAGGAGGTTTGAAAGGCTCCATGGTACTTCAAGTATAATCGCAAAACAAATGGTAACCACACCTTTTGCCTATTTATTCTTAAAGTGTATTTTAAAAGTAAAGTGTATTATGAGAATATATGTGGTGGAACAATGTTCCTCATGTTATATAAGACATATTAGTTTTATTGAGTCTATGTTAGAGTGGCTGCTACAAGCTAGAGTTTCCTCCTCTGCGCATTTGACATACGTGACATGACAATTCATAGCTCAACATTGCTTTAGGACTGAAAAGATCACACAGTGACCTTTTGCACACGTGATAGTTTGCTAGTTTGGCTACTATTGGTATTGGGTCAGAGTACTAGTTGAAAGGGAAATCAGATAAAGAAGACACATCCTGACTTTGTAATAAAGTTAATGGGAAGTGAAAACTTATTTTCTTGCCAAGTTTTTTTTAAGGATTTCTGTTAAAGGATACAAAAAATGCAGTAAAACCTCACTTAGTTAAGAATTATAGTTTGACTTATTTATAATAGAGTATAATTTGAAATAATTGCTATAGCATAACTTAGGTTTCCTGTTCTTAAATAAAAATCTTCATGTGATAGAAACCTAGTTAGTTCCGAGTCCATTTTCCCTAATCCCTTATGGTTTAAAACATGTGTTTTACCAGTTTATTTGGGTACATGAATACTTATTTGAAACAGAATTATTTTTCTTAGATTTTGCTGGAATTTTAATGATCTTCACAATTCTATAGAGTTATGTGGAGAAAAAATGAAATAGATAAATAGAAAAAGATTGAGGCACTTAGGAAGCCTTTGGCCATCTTTATAGAAAAATAAAATGTTCAGTAAATGTCTTAGTATTGAACAATTTGTGCTAACGGAGCAACTTAAGGACAGTTTGAAAATAGCATAGCAGTGCTTAAGGAAACATCCAGTGTTGTGGAAATAGAGCAAAAAAATCAAACAAAATCAAGGAAAGTGGCCTTTCTAAATGTGTGAGAGTATCTTGCACATAATAGGTTTAGTAAATATTTGTTCTTTTGTATGGTTAAATACTGCTTTGTAAACTTTCTTCTGAATCAACCAATATTTTATACTTTGTAATTGATGCTTGGGCTTTCATTAAAAGATTGTTAACAGAGTGATTTCTTTTCAGATGGTAAAATTTTCTATTTGGACTGTCGTATTTGCTAATTTGGAAGCTGATGCATGTGACAGAAATTGAAAAATGCCATCTCTTCTGGTGAAATTAATGTGCAGATAAATACAAATTTGATGGGTCCATATTCTTTCTCATTGGTATGGCTACTCATTCCACTGATAGAGACTGAAATTAATTTTTCTTTGTAACTTTTGTCCGTATACTTTTCTAAAACCCCCTTAGAGTACCTCTTCACTTAAATAAACATCTTATTAAATTTCTACTATGCATAACAAATTGGAGGCCTTCCTTTGGGTCTTTTAAATATTTCAAGCCTACCAATTTATAATATTTATATTGTTTGTTATTTGTCTCAGATTCTCAGACCAGAACTGACCTCCTTCCATTTCTGATCGTGTAATTTTGATGTCTCTCATGTCACTTTATATCTTAATTGTTAATCTGCTTGGGCTTACTTAAATGTGTTGTGCATTTTTCTGTTGCCTTGTTGGTTCCCTAGAATTTTCATTTTTGCAGCTTTACTCCATGAGATTCATAGTCATCTAGCATCATGGGAGAATATGAAATGGTCAGCCCATTGAGTTAGTCCATGTAATCTCTCGTCACCTAGCACTGCAGTTGAACAGTGAGTTGAGAGTAGAGATGACTCAGAAATAAGAGGAAAGGGAATTTGGGGAATTTTGCAGCACCTTCATTTATGTAAGTTTTCATTCTCTTGTCTATTTTTTTTAACCTGTTGTAGATAAATATAAGCAGGAAAGTAACCATCCGCTCTCATATAAGAGATCCAAGGATGAAATTATCAGCACGTGAAAATCTACTTTTATTTCCTGGTGCCTATAGATCATGTCCTAATTAAAGCCATATAATATTAGAGAATTCACAAAAGCAAGGTTTTTTTTTAAGATTATAGTTACTTGAAGTATAATAGCATTATAGACTCAGATTTTAGAGCCAGAGGTAACCTCACAGGTCATACAGACTGACCTCTTCTTTTTACAATTGAGACCCAGTGACTTCCTCACGGTTGTATGGGTAGTAAGCAGCTAAATAAGGATTCATACCAAGGCCCTCTTAACTTCAAATTGGCTGTTCTCTCTTGTCAAGGCCTGTCAGTTTCACTTTATAATGTCTCTCAATTATGTCCCCTTTTCTCTTCTGACACTACCCCCACCCTGGTGCAGACCTGTATTACCTCACATCTGGACTGATGCAATAGCCTGCTGTGGGGTATGCCTGCCACACACACACACACACACTCTTTTTGTGTTCTTGCTGTTCAAGATACTTTAGCTCTTGACTCTAGGTATTTATTTTCCCTGGCTGTCCCCCTTTGCCTGGAATGCTCTCCCTCTTCATCTGTCTCTTGATTTCCTTCAAATCTCACAGGATTTCTACAGGAAGACTTTCCTAATCCCTTTTTAATTCTAGTGCCATTTTTTCTGTGGATCATTTCCTGTTTTTTCTGTATATAGCTTGTTTTTACTTAGTTGTTTGCATGTGAGATCCTTGAAGGCAAAGATTGTCTTTTCTCTTTTTTTTATCTAGCATAGAGTAGGCACTTAATAAATGCTTATTGATTGACACCATATTGTCCCCCTTCAAAAGGATAATAGTAAGGTTCATTAAATAGCCATAACTTCATTAATGAGCTAGCTACAAAACTTGGCACAGAGCTAATCAGAATCTGAGAATTTGCTGTGGTGTGTGTGTGCGTGTGTGTGTTATTAACTTAGAATAGGAGGGTAGACTGCTAGAGTTAGATTTGCAGTACTAAATTACAGTTGGAGGATTTTACCTAGATACATCTTAGAAAATATTTAGTAACCTTACTGATAGACATAGGAAGTCATTCAAGAATTTACATAATCAGTAGCTACTCTTAGCCTTATAGGATTGGCATGGGTGGCATGTCAACTATATGATTTATAGTAAATAATATTGAACTTAGATTACGATGTTGCTTGGGTTTGTAAGACCAGCCTTATAGAGGCTAACATCTCCTTACTGTGTGCACTCCACTTGCAAATTTACTGGCTGCCAGTAGATGAGCAGTAACAATAACTGACTTTCATAAAGTGCTTAAAAGTTGCAAAGCATTTTGTGTAAATTATCTGCTGTGAGTCTCACAACAACCCTAGGAGTGACATGGATGTCACAGAGGTATTCTTGAGATAGTGAATGGTCCAGTTCCTTTTTAAATAACAGGAAAAATATTGAACAAATCTTTAAATAACATTTTAAATGAAGAACAAAGCTGTAATTGTTAGGTTTTCAAGGGGATATACTATAGAGTATAATTAAATGAATATAGACTCCTAGAATGGGTATTCAACTTGTACCTTATTTCTCTTTTGAAGAAAAACGCTCCTTTCTCTTTAGGCTTTGAGTGTTCATGTATCCCTGAGCTTGGTGCTTGCCTACAATTTCAGCCTTGTCTGTGGTTCATGTCAAATACTTTAGGAACATGTCAAAAAATGAGGATCCAAACTAAGGTGCTTGTAATGGGAGTGGAAAGGAGTAAGGGATATGGATGTGAACTACGACAAAGGTTGAATTGGTATGACTTAACAACTCTTTAGATATGGGGGGGGAGGGTGGAGTGGGTTGTGGAGGAGGGATGAGTCAAAGGTGCCCTCAAGATTATGAGCCTGAGAAGAGAGTGGTGTCATCAGAAATGAGGTGAGACAGGGCTTAGTCTTTTTTTTTAGAGATGGGGAGAGGGGAGATGATGATTTAGGCTTCGATGAAGTGAGAGATACTATAGCATCTTTATATAAACTATTCATAGAAGCTTATTGAAATACATTTTTTACTAAGAACTACTGAATAGTTTTTTTAAGAAAAAGGTTTCCTTGTAGCCATTTATATCTTCAAAGATTGATGGTTTTACCTAAAATAATTTAAAGGATATGATGGCTCAATAATAAATAAGCACTTACTCTTGTTGGCATATATATTTTTGTCTCATCTTTAGGAAGCAGGGATATGTTGAATAACTCTTACTTTCAAATTTAAAAAGTGAGTGTGCATCCTCAAAGGATACAGAAGCTGTTGTCTCTGGAGTATAAAAGTTTTCTAAAAAATTTTTTCATCGTGTGTATTTAGGATCTTAGTATAATGCACAATTAGCAGGATGACTTATCAGGCTCTTTTAAAATGTAAAATTTTAATATAATTTATCACATTTTTTTAAGTGAAAAGATTAAATCAAATATTCTGTTGCTCTTGAATGAACAGGTTTTTCAGCTGGGCTTCATTTGTATGGTGTAGTCAGTTTTGTACTTAAAATGTACTTCTAGTTCCCTTATTTTGCAGATGAAAGATAGAGACACAAAGAAGTTGATGAACCTGTTCAAGGTTACACAGATGATAGTGGACAAAAATCTGTGTTAGAACACAAGTCCTCCTTTACTTGGTATCTGTACCTGGTGCCAATTAAAATGAATGGACTAGCTAGAAATAGTAGAAATAGGCACCTTTTTTTTAAAAACTTGAGTACATACTGCAAAACTAGATCTTCTATGCAGTGCTTCTTCATCCATTGTTGGGCTGTGGATATGTTATTTTAATTCATACTATAGAAAAAGTCACAGTAGGATCTTCATTCAGGAAACGTTTTGACAGACATATTTTTAGCACCTATTATATATAATTCACTGGTCTAGATACTGGAAATAAAAGAGAAAGGATACTGTTCTTGCCCTCAAGAAACTTAAACATTTACTAAGTGCTGCCCACAGCAGCCAATTGAAGATGAACATAACTGATTACAGCCCTGGCAAAAAGCTTGCAGTTTAGTAAGGGAGAGGGCCAAAAGTGAATAAAGTGGTGGTATAAAGCAAAGTGTGAAACACACTCACACACACACAGTTTCAGCTAGGATATTAGAAAATGCTAAATGGGGGCAAAATGACTTTTTATTAAACCTTGAAGTGTGGATAAGATTTTGATAATAAAGGCCAGTGGAAAGGGAATCCAGATAGAGCTTCAAAAATATAGGTTGTGATCCATCAAGAAACATTTAGTATAACATTTATAAGTACCTTTCTCATACTACAACAATGTAAATGGAAAGAGCCATAAAACAAAATCAAAAGTGAATGTTGTATAATTATAAGGAATTTGGATTTTATTTTGTAGGCAATGGGGTGGCATGGTTATTGACATGACAATGATATTAGAATAATGTACTTTAATAGTGACTTCCAGAGCCACAAATTCACAATGTAGATGTTGTTTTTGATAACCAATACTTCTGTTATATGTCCTTTATGAAAAAGCAATTTGTCCCTATTAGTACCAATAGCCAATTCATTATATCTTTAATTATGTTCTAGCTAGCCATGGAGACTATTAAGATGCCATGGAATTGAGCATAGTAAGATTTTTCCTGCTGTTTTCCCCTTTTTCTTGAAGTTAATGATTGCTTCTGGATATGATAAAATTCCTATATTCATTTTCAAATAATGTTTTCTTGCATTAGTGATTTTGGAGTTTTTGTAAGAGACCTCAAACATTTCATTATGGAAATAGTAGGCCTGAAGAAGAATGTTACCACTAAACATCTAAATACGTTTAGGAAAAAAGGAAAAGAAGCTATATGTTCTGAAATATTTATAGCAGCTCTCTTTGTGGTGGCAAAGAACTAGAAATTGCAGGGATGCCCATCAATTGGGGAATGGCTGAACAAGTTGTGGTATATGATCATGATGGAGCACTATAAGAAATGATGAGCTCGATGATCTTAGAAAACCTTGAATAGACTGGCATGAAATGATGAAGAGTGAAATGAGCAGAACCAAAAGAACGCTGTATACGGTAACAGCAATGTTGTTTTAAGAACAACTTTGAGTGACTAGTCATTTTGACTATTATGAATATCTAAATTAGCTATAAAGGACGTAGGAAGGAAGATGCTATCTGCATCCAGAGAAAGAACTGATAGGTGTATAGAATGATTTTACATATGTGTGTGCGTGTATATATATATACATATATATGCACACACATATATCACACACGTATATACACATACATACACACATTGCTGTCTAATGGTAGCCATCTCTAGGGTGGGGGGTGCAGGGGAAGGGAAGAAAAGAAAATAAATTTACATGATAACTTTATTATATATTTAAAAGGAATAGCAAGTTTTACATAATAGATTTTCAGTTTCATATGCAATCATCTCTTTTTATTATACTATGTTATGGAAATACTAGTTTTATTCCATAAATTAAAAATAAAAGAAGAATGATGTCATGTTTCATTTTGCTTTAAGGAAAGCATTGACTATATTTTGCCACTTAAGTAAAACTCTGAACACATTAATGTTGTGCTTTTTATTAGTCCCTTTGATGAAACTGCTAGATTTTTAGGGAAAAAGTAAACTTAAGCTCTGAGCACAAGTTGTTCCCCATGCCTGGAATCAATTCTTGCCTCACTTTCGCCTCTTAGAAATTCTTTATTTCCTTCAAAACACAGCTCAAATGCCACTTTCTATATTTAACCTTTCCTGATTCATTTACCTGTTAGTATCTCTCCCTTCAAAGTTATTTGGTATTTATCTTGCACATACTTATATACATGTTGTCTCCCTCAATAGAATGTAAATTCCTTAGGGCAGCAGCTGTTTAATTTATTTTTGTATCCCCGGCAATAATACTGGCAAATTATAGCCATTTAATTAATGCTCTTTTGTTGATTCAATTAATATGTGGGACTTATTTAGGATTGTGGTTGGTATATTGGACTCAGTTTCCTCATCTGTAAAGTGGCAATAATAATAAAATATCCTAGGGTTTGTGTGTGGATCAAATGAGATAACTTGTAAAATGCTTTGCAAATCTCAAAGTGCCATGTAAATGCTATTACTAGTAATTAGCAATTTTATCTGTTACCATAAGCCATGTTTATACACAGGTCATATTAGTGTTTATTGTTGGAACTGTGAATTGGTCCAACTGTTTTGGAAATCTATTTGGAATTGTGCAAGGAGTGATTAAAATGGCCATATGTTTTGAGATAGAGATTCTACTCCTAGGTATATACCCAAGTGAAGTTGATGGAAAGAGAGGACCCATGTACACCAAAATCGTTATAGTAGCAAAGAACTGGAAATGAAATAGGTGGTCATCATTTGAGGAATGGTTAAGCAAATTGTGGTACACAAATGTAGTAAAATATGACTGTACTGTCACATGAGGAGCACAGAAAGATTTATATGAACTGATGCAAAATGAGGTAAGCAAAACCAGGGAAACTGTCTGTAACAGTGTAAATAGGGAAATTAACGGCGATTAAAATTGAGTGCTGTAAAATTATAATGACCAAGTAATAGAAGAATACATCCACCTGCTTTTGCAGAAGTGGGAAGACTATAGCCATGGAACACTGCATGCAACATCAGAGTTAGTTTTACTGATGTCCCCCCCCCTTTTTTTTTTTTATAAAGAATGGCTCTTTGGGCGAGAGTAAAGAGAGAAGGACAGTTAGAAAAAATAAGTGATGTAAAAACAAAAGATAAAAAAATTAAAAATATTAAATGACAGAACAATGTTCTAGTGAGTTTCATTCTGCCTGCAATGAGAACATTGTGCTTAGTTTAAAGACTTTCATCTGCTGAAATGATGCAGATTGGATGATGGCAGGATGTTGAAGCAAGCTAAAATGGCAAAAAGCCTACCTGAAGGACACACAGAAATAGAGCTTCAGACAACCTAGAATACTTGGACTGCAGGGATACAGTAGCTGATGACTTCCTTTGTAGCTAGCAGAAATAGGGTGGTTCATTTGAACAAATGCAGCTTGAATGTCAAAAATTCTGTAAGGGACCAAGAGGACATCTAATTTTCTTTCTTTTTTTTCCCCTCTAATGTTTGGCTCCTTACAATAGCTCTCTAGGGGTATTTATTGAAAGAAATGTCATGGAAATGGCATAATTTTAAGTATACTGCACCCCATCACCATGTCAGGGGATAAATAAGACCCTTTATCTACCACTGCACATGATTCTTTTGAGCTATGGATATGTAGGATGCTCTTACTAGAGACCAGCAATGCTGAGACATAAAAGAAATTGCATATATATTCTTAAAAAGTATACAAACATTAGGTAATCTTCCTGCATTTAGGTAGAACTACATTCAAGTTCTGCTTTTGCCAAAATTAAAGGGAAATAGTAAGATATTTTAGATTAATTTACCCCAACTATGCAATATTAATAAGCAGTGAGAAAGGAGACTATAACGTACTGTTTAATTTTGACTTCATTTCTTTGACGTCCTCACCATGGCAACATCTTGTTGCCATGCACTGTCATCTCTTGCTTGTCATGCAGGGCACATAGCAAGGAACTCTAGACACCAGGTGAGGATGACTCATTGTGGGGGGAAAAAAACAATGTAGAAAGCAAGATAAAAAGTGAACATGATGTTTAAAAATTTAGAGATCCTTTTTATATTTTGAGAAGCATGATAATTTACCCCTGTATTTAAAACTGTATTTTAAAACATTTGTGCTTTAAAATGATCTATTTAAGCATTTTCTAGTACCAGAATTATTGGTGTATCTATTTAGTTTGTGACATGGTTTTGCATGATAAGCTGACAACCTCATATTATTGTGTATATATCATTCTGAAGCTAACTTTGCTGGATTCATTGAACATGCCCAATGTTTAAATGTTATTAATGTTTAGAGTAGCCACAATTAGGAAATTTACTTATTTGAGCTGTTTTTACTTTACATATATTTTATAGTTTTGTACAGTTTTTGCTGTTATCTTTCCAAAAGAATGAGTACCCTATGGGAAATACCTGTATTTTAAATGGGCAGCTAGGTAGTGCAATAGATAGATTGCCAGGCCTGGAGTAAGGAAGGCTTATCTTCATAAGTTCAAATCTGACCTCAGATATTTACTAGCTGTGTGACCCTAGGCAAGTCACTTAACCCTGTTTGTCTCAGTTCCTCATCTGTAATATGAGCTGGAGAAGGAAATGGCAAACCACTCCAATATCTTTGCCAAGAAAACTCCAAATGAGATCACAAAGAATGACAAGACTGAAAAATGACTGAATTTGTTTAATATTTAAAATATACGTTCACATGATTTGATTAAACAATTTAAATGGCAGTGGCACACTAGGTCATTATGACTTCTTTATTGTGGCAGAAAGTGAAAACTGATGATATACCTGCTATCCACACTTCACCTGTCTTGTGATACTGTCTAAAATCTAGTTTCCTACTGAAGACACCTCATCTGTTGTTACCCTCCCCAGTGCTTGAGGTTCTTTCTCTCAAATCTTCTCTTCTGGTGGGGCCAGATAGTCTGTTTTTCCCACTGCTACTTTGAGATACCACTCTGCGACAATAACTCGGCAAGCTAGCATTCTCTGAAATGTACACCTTTCCAGATCTTAATTGCTGTAACAGTAATGTTTCTAGCAGCTGTTTTGGGAGTGAAAGACCAACAAGAGCACACAGAAAGCTGCTAGCATAGGTTCTTTGATCTGCTTTTCTAAGGAAAGCAATTTTAAGGGGTTAACAGTCTCAATTTAATGAAACATACATTTATCATTCAGTTAGTTCAGGGGAAAAAGATCGGCCTCCTGAACTTCGGGGCAAATACAAACAGAAATTACAAATCACATACATTATATAAACAGAGCAGATAACACAAACCAGTTTATCCATAGCAATACATAGTTACCAGAGAAGCACCAACATCTGTCTGGTTTTACCAAAGTGGGGAGGAGGGGGCGCTGTTTCAA